>LR750082.1:58923-410168 GCA_902729485.2 Mus minutoides | reverse complement strand
AAAAAAAAAAAAAAGAAGAAGAAAAGAAAACAAACCAGGAAGCAGCACCCTTCCATGGGCTTTGTATCAGATCCTGCCTCCAGGTTCCTGCCCTACTTGAGTTCCTGTCCCAGTTGCCTTCAGTGATAAATAGCGATGTAGAAGCACAAGCCAAATAAACCCTTTCATCTTCACCCTGCTTCTGGTCATGGTGCTCTATCACAGCAATAGAACCCTAACTGTACTTGCATACATGCAAACATACAAAGAGAGAATTAAGTGCCTTTGGGGCCCTTTTCCTAATTATAAGAACATATTTTTATGATGCTGAGGATATAGTTCAGTTGACAGATTGCTTGCCTTGCAGATACCAAGCCCTGGGTTTGATCTCACACCTACAAAAAGGACCTTTATATGCCAATGTGAAACTGTCCTGGGTAGCACTGTTCCAACTGTTTCCTCTCCCTGGGGATCTTTTATCAATCAGGAAGGATAATCCATGCCTCTGCATGCACCCTTGCCCTCTAAAGTGAGGTGTCATTTACACAGACAAAAACCCGAAGCAAGTCTCACGAAATCATCTATAATTATTTTGTAATTTGCAAATAGTGCAATTATCTTCCAATAGCATCATAAAAAGCAAATGTGAATGTTATTTTACATATGTAATTAAGCTGGTAGTGTTTTTCTTTCTTGCCTGGGGGGGGGGGATTGGGGTTAAGGTTTCATATTCTAAAATTGTTTCTTCGGAGACAGTAACATTTAAATGCCTTTACAGAAATGTCAAGGCACCCTTTCCACGAGTTGCCAAAGAGCCCTAAATTGTACTGTTTGAATTAAAAGGCATTCCTTCCAAAAGAGAAGGTCTCTGGGAAATGAGGCGGCCACCTCCTGCTGATAATTAATTCAGGCAAACAAATTAGTCCAGGGCACTAAGCCCAGGGTCTTAGGCTAGTCCAAGGAATTTAAAAAAAAAAAAAAAAAAAAAAAAAAAGTCTGGAGATCTGGTTCCTGGGAGTAAGGACACTTGCTCCACAACCATGGGACTTGAGTTCAGATCCTAGCACCCACATTTAAAAAGCCCAGTGAGACAGTGCATACTTGTGACCTCAGCACTGTGGGGCAGGGGCAGACAGGGGATTCACTGGGGTTTACAGACCTCCAGCCTAACTCCAGGCTCAGTGAGAGTGATGAAGCAGGACACCTATAGGGCATGCACACAGGAAGGTGGGCAAGCCCTTACCGCATCAGCTATACTGATAGCTCAGTGAGCTCCAGAGATTTGCCTATCTTGCCCTTGCCTGCACCTGCAATGCTTGGGCTACAGATACTTGCTGCTTGCTGTTCTTGGCTCTTTATATGGGTGCTGGGGATCTGAACTCTGGTCCTTAAGCATGTGCAGCAAGCACTGAGCCATCTCCTCAGCCCTGCAACATGAAGTCACGACCACACTCTCAACTGATCTTCATCTTATGATCTGGAACTGTCTGAAGTCTTCAACTGAGTTCTTCACACTTCCTCCTCGACTAGAACAGAAGCCTGGCAGCTGGGGCTGCAGTCGCAGTGTTCACAACCATGCCGACGGCTTCTTGGATGAGAAATCTACCAAATCATCACAGTTTTACCGGATCCAAACCCTATTAACAGCTCACTGTGCCTATGACATTCCAGGCTTCCCCACCTTGAGAGTCATGGACTAATCTTCCAAAATGGTAAGCAAGACTCAACTAAATGCTTTCTGTTATGAGTGACCTTGGTATCTCTTCACAGCAATAGAATAGTAACTAAGACAGGCCGTGTGTGTGTGTGTGTGTGTGTGTGTGTGTGTGTGTGTGTGTGTTGTTGTTGTTGTTGTTGTTGTTGTTTTGTTGTTGTTGTTGTTGAATCTTTATTAACTGAAAAGAAGTATATAGCTCAGTTAGTAGGCTCTGCTGTCTAGTATGTACAAAGCCCTGGATTCCACTCCTCCAGTCCCATATGAATCAGGCATGGTACTCAACTATCCCAGCACTGGAGCCAGAGGCAGGAAGATGAGAGAAGTTTAAAGGCATCTTCAACTAACCAGTGAAGGCCAGCCTAGACCTAATGAGACATTACACAGTGAGTTTAAACCCAGCCTAGATCTAATGAGACCCTACACAGTGAGTTCAAGGCCAGCCTAGACCTAAGAGACCTTTTCCCAAAAACAAAACACCACTGACAACAAAACAGGCACAACTCCTACCAATTCATAGGGGAGAAACTAAGAGTCAAGGGGATAAAGAAATTATCAGTGTCATACAGTAAATCCTAAGTGCTCTTCCAACCTCCCCAAGATGTCCCAAAACCCATTACCTAGTACAACTCTTGGCTCAGGCAGCCATAGCAAAACAGCACAGAACAGATCGATTAAATAACAGAAACTTAACTCTCGAGGTTCTGCAGAATGGAACTCCAAGACCAAGGGCATCAGGTTGATCTGTCTTAGCTTTTGTTGTGTGCCCACAAGACTTTTCCTGTGCCTGTGAACACTGCTGGGGGATTTCATTATAGCAACTGTACTGCAGCCTTATCCTTGGGACCTGATTGAACTTTAATAACGTGTGTGTGTGTGTGTGTGTGTGTGTGTGTGTGTACATGTGCATGCTCTTACATGTATGTATGTGCTTATGTGTGTGCATGTATGTATGGGAGTGCACATGTTTGCATATCCAAGGCCAGAGGTCAACCTAGAATGTCATTCCTCAATGCTGCTTCCCTTCCTTTTTGAGACACGGTTACCTGGCTAGCCAGTAAATGCCAGGGATCCATCCATCTCACCCCCTAGAACTGTGTGAGCCATCATCTGGGTTCTGAGCACCCAGCTCAGACCCTAATGTATACACAACAAGCATTTCCCATGGAAGCTGTCTTCCCCCCCCCCCAACATCTTCAATGGCCTCTTTAAGGGCCCTATCTCTATATACAATCATGCTGGAGTCAGAGCGTCAAAACCTGAGTTGGGGAGGGATATAATTCAGTGTATAACATCCCAATTTAGGGTTTCTTAATCATGTCTCTGCAGTACTCTCCCCCCTTGTTGTGATAACGTTGTGATTAAATCAAGCTATGATTTTTGCAATTTCATTGGCCCACAGTAAATTGTGCCCTAAGAACTTGACATGGAAAGTTACAGAAATAAACTGTAAGGTATAAATCACACGCCCTTCTCAGTAGCATGATAAAGTCCCACATCATCTCTCTTCATCATGTGTGGGACAAGAATCATGCCTGTGTACCCATGCTGAATCCCATAGAACAGCCCATTCTCTGAATAAGTTGCAAATATAGGGACAGTTGAACAACAAAACAACCGATTACATAGTGTTTACATAATAACAGGAACTATAAAATATCTAGAGATGGTTTAAATATACAAAAAACCCCACACAGATTGTATGCAAATGCATTATTTCTTACAAGCACTTGGGCATCTCCAGATCTTGGATGTGATATTTGTATGCTGGAACCAGACCCTGCAGATACTGAAAGACGATCATTTAGAAAGAGTTTGGTATATGGTATCAGGCCAACCACTGGGGACTCGAAATATATTCTAATATAAGTGGGAGGGGGGGGACAGAAAACAGGACACTGTGTTGATATTTTGGAGCATAGCATACTTCATTGTCGGGTGCTTTCCTATAAACTGTAAAGTGTCAAGCCCACCCTGACTTCTGTTCTCTGGATTTTAGTAACACTCTTATTCCAGAAGTAATGACCAAATGCAATGATCAAAGTGTTTCCAGTCATTGTCTGATGGGAGGAAAGACTTGGTTTTGAGAACTACCATCTTAGGTCATTTAAGGTGAGGATGATTTTAAATGAGCAAAGGACATGTGGTTTTCAGATTGTTACGACTTATTAGCAGTCCCCAAATTTCATCTGCTACTGAAATCTGGTCATACCACCCCTGAGTGACTCTCTCTCTGGATAAGCTGTTTCACCTAGAGGACTAAATTTATACCAAACCATGGGATTAGGGTGAGAGTACACATAGCACCGCTATTGGTGCATCTGAGGTGCTGAGAAGTCTCTTGCAGGTTTGCCACCAGGCTGAATGTGATGGTAACTCTTCTCAGGATGACTGTTTTGAGAGCTGTCTCCAGGATGAGTAAAGCAAGTGTGCAGGAGGACAAGGAAAAGAAGAAGTACAGGGAACCAACTGGCTCAGCTGTGATTGACAGCATCCCTAGACTGGGAGAGCTATGGGAGTGAAAGAGGAAGCAGTGCCTTCGTGCCTAATTGCTGTGAAGGGACACCACAATCACAGCAAGGCTTATGAAAGAAAGCGTTTGATTGGAGTTCGATTACAGTTTCCCAGGGTTAGTCCATGACTATGATGGCATGGAGCATGGTGGCACATATGCTCTGGAGCAGTAGCTGAGAACTATATCCTGATCCATGGCGGGGGTAGGGGGGGAGACAGAGAGAGAGAGAGAGAGAGAGAGAGAGAGCCTGAGTACCTGGCATGGGCTTTTTGAAACCTCAAAGCCCACCCCCAGTGATACACTTTCTTCAATAAGACCACACCTGCTTCTGACAAGGCGCCCACAGCCCACCAGGAGTGACTGTCTCAGTAGTGCAACACAGATGTCGTGGGCGCTGACCAAGAGAAGAGAGTGATCCATCGGAGTACCTGCTGCTCCGCTGGGAAGCAAGACCTCCCACAGCCAGCTCCTCTCCTGCCCCCACAGCCTCCCAGTGGAAGCGGCTGCAGCCTACACTGTTTACTCCTTCCTTCTCTTCCTTGCCCGACCCATCACGTTGTCACCCTCTGAAAGATCCAAAATTCTGAGGCCCCGGTTGTAGCCAGATGGCTCTCACACGTTGTGTGACAAATTCCAGCGACTCATCCATTCCTGTCGCGTTGGGGGGAAAGAAGGGGGCGATTTGTGCTTCGTGCTGCCTGGAAGAAAGAAACCTGGCAAGATCATCCCAATCCAGGAGCCATATGCCCAGGCCAAGCAGGCCAAGACATGCTGCTCAGACCCCAGCTCCACCCAAATTCAGGGCAAACAAAGGCAGCTTGAAAGAACTGCTTTTTACCTGTTTTTACTTTGTAGTCAAGCTGCAGTAAATGAGGTGTGAGTAAAGGAGATTTCTTTAAGAGGTTTTCCCCTTGTCAGGGTGAGTAGATAAATGTGAACATCTATGACTTGGATTCAAGTCTAGGCCAGTTCCCAGGTGGTCAAATCTTCCACTCCACCCTGGGTAGCTAAGAGGGGTAGGCACGGAGGACATAATCCCATTATGTTCATAAGAGTGCCTATGAGCGTTCAAATTCCTGTGAAACTCACTGGTGGCGGGAGCCCAGGGGGATGCTGGGCAATGCCTACACTTTACAGGCAAAGGGCATCCCTTCAAAAACTTGGGGTGAGAAACACCACTGAGGAGGCTGCCAGAATGAACACAGGATCTCAACAAGAACGAAGGCGGCACCTGAGCATTGCTAATCTACTTACAAGGTAAACCAGAAGTACCTGGTGATGGCTAGAGCCTAAGGGTAGGAAGGAGAATGTGAGCGTGTGAGCATCGTGCCAAGCTCCTGGCTTGTTCTCTATTGAATTTCTGAACCATCATTCTGAGGGCTGTAAGAGGGGGCATCTACTGAGGCCAATTTCTGTCCTACAAACTGACATTAGGAGGAAGAGGCTGAAAGAGGAAGTGATGGAACAGAAATGAATATAAAGCACATTCTAGAAGCCTTAAGTGAGCAAAAGGGACTAACAGTGTCTCCCAGGAAAACAGAAATGACCTGAAGAAAACAATGAGTTTGTTTTCATGGTTATTTGCTGAATTTATTGCCCAAACAGCAACATAGATGCTAAAGAGATGGATCCTGCTACAGCTTATGAGAGATGTAGAGCTGGCAAGATGTCTGCACAGGTAGAGGCGCTTTCCTCTGACCTCCACATATGATGTGACATGTGTACCCATGTGTATTGTGTGCGCATGTATACACACACACTAACAAAAAAAATATGTAAAAACAAGAAATCAGCAATGGAGGAGCATCAGATCAGGGGAGAGAGGGGGGAGATGCATAGGATGCATGGGAACAAGGACACTGAAGATGTCAAGGTGAAGACAAGAAACAAGCCAAAATAGATACAGATAGAAAAGCCCAGAGTGATAAGGTAGAACAGAAATTAATCCAGGACATGACAAAATTATAGCAGGCATTGAACAGGGTCCCCCACAGAAATATTAGGGGTTCCTAAAGATCTGTATCACCTCTCGGTATGATGACCTAGGGCACTGTTCTTAGAGGGTCACCTGGAGAGGCAGGTAATGCAGAATGAGTTTGAGAGGTGTTCAGATACTGTAGGAGTCCTGGTTCCCAAATAATAGTTTGTAAATAAAATGGTACTTGATACCATTTTCTCTTCATTAGACGCATAGTTTTCTATAAGTCAGTGCTGAGTGTGAAGGACTTCTAGCCCACCCAGGTGTGACCGCAGCTTAGTCCCAATGAGTGATTGACATCTTCCATGAAGGTCACTCATGGGAATCTGCAACAACAACAAAGGGCATGTGTAATAGTAATAGGAAGAGGCTTCTGTCCTGTCATCAAGATGGCATGCGCTTGACCCTGCCCATAAGGTTTAAACAAAAGGGACGCACTTAGTACAGTGTGTGACAGAGAATAAGCAAGTGATCCATTTACCATGTGGCCATGTGACCCAAGATGCAAATATTACCTTAACAGACAACCTAGGTATCCTGCTCCTGGCTCACACACATCTGAATGCAAGAAGATTCTAAAGCTATCAGACTTTGTGTATCCCGATTTATGTTAAGGACTTTGATACACTTGGACTTGAATTTTGTGCAGGGTGATAGATGTAGATCTATTTGCATTCTTCTACACGCAGACATCCAGGTAGATCAACATCATTTGTTGAAGATGCTTTTTATTTTCCCATTGTATATTTTGACTTCTTTGTCAAATCAAGTGTGCATAGGTATGTGGGTTTACTTCTGCATCTTCGGTTCAATTCCATTGATCAACCTGTCTGTTTTTATGCCAGTACCTTGCAGTTTTTATTACTATTGCTCTGTAACACAACTTGAGTTAAAGGATGGTGATATCTCCAAAAGTTCTTTTATTGCACAGGATTGTCTTAGTTACCCTGGGTTTTTGTTTTATGAAGTTGAGTATTGTTCTTTCAAGGTCTATAAAGAATTGTGGTGGAATTTTGAAGGGAATTGGATTGGATGTCTAGAGTGCTATTAGTAGGATGGCCATTTTTGCCTTGAACACATTGGCATAGGAGACAACTTCCTGAACAGAATACCAACAGCTCAGACAATAAGATAAAAAAAATTATAAATGGGACCTCATGAAACTGAAAATCTTCTGTAAGGCAAAGGACACCATCTAAAGGACAAAATGGCAGCCTACAGAACGGGAAGAGATTTTTACCAACTCTACATCTGACAGAGAGATGACATCCAAAATATATAAAGAACTCAAGAAATTAGACATCAACAGACCAAATGACCCAATTAAAAAATAGGATACAGAGCTAAACAGAGAATTATTGATGGAAGAATCTCTAATGGCCAAGAAGCACATAAAGAAATGTTCAGCATTCTTACTCATAAGGGAAATGCAAATCAAATGTAAGATCACATTGTATACCATCAGAATGGCTAAGATCAAAAACTCAAGTGACAGATCATGATGTCAAGGATGGAAAGGGGAACACTCCTCCATTCCTGGTGGGAATACAAACTTGTACAGCCACTTTGGAATCCAATTTGGCAGTTTCTCAGAAAATTGGGAATAGATCTACCTCAAGATTCAGTTACAAGACTCTTGAGCATATACCCAAAAGAAGACCCACCTCGCCACAAGGACACTTGCTCAACTATGTTCATGGCAGCTTTATTTGTAATAGCCAGAAACTGGCTCAACAGAAGAATGGATAAAGAAAATTTGGCACATTTACACAATGGAGTATTATTCAGCCATTAAAGACAATGACATCATAAAATTTTTTCAGGCAAATGGATGGAACTAGAAAAGATCACCTGAGTGAGGTAACCCAGACCTAGAATGACAAATGTGGTATGTACTCACAAGTGGATATTAATCATATAGTACAGGATAACCATGCTACAAACCACAGACCCAAGGAAGCTAAATAACAAGGAGGGACAAAGGTGGACACGTGAATCATTTAGAAGGAGAAACAGATTAGACTAATAGACTAGGGGTGGATGAGGGGAGAGAACTGGGGGGAGGAGAATGAGAAAAGGAGGTATGAGACAAGGAAGAGAGTCCTGAGAAAGACAACTGGATTGGATGGGGGTATTTCTGGGACAATGGAAACTCTCAGGAATCTATGAGGGTGACTCTAACTTAGACTTCTAGCAATGGGAGATATAGAACCTGAACAAGCCATCTATTGTAACCATGAAAGACTTCCAATGGAGGGATAGGGACACTAACCTAGCCACAAAACCTTAGACCCACAATTTGTCCTGCCTACAAGATGTGCAGGGGTAAATGATAGAGCAGAGTTTGAGGGAAGAGCCAACCAATGACTGGCCCAACCTGAGACCCATGCCATGAGAGGGAGCCCACTCCTGATACCATTAATAATATTCTGCTCTACTTGCAGATATGAGCCTGGCATAACTGCCCTTAGGGAGGCTTCACCCAGCAACTGATGGAAACACATGCAAAGACCCACAGCCAAACATTAAGTGGAACTTGGGAAATCCTGTACAAGGGGAGGAAGATGGATTGAAAGAACAAGAGGGTCAAGGACACCACAAGAAAACCTACAGAATCAATTAAACTGGATCCATAAGGGCCCACAGAGACTGAACTGACAACCAGAAAACATTCATCAGATGAACCTAGGCCCTCTGCACATATGTAACAGTTGTGCAGCTGGATCTTATGTGGAATACCTAAAGTGGGAGCAGGGGGCTGACTCTAACTATACTGCCTGCCTCTGGATCCCGCTCCACTAACGGGGATCTCTTGTCTAGTCTCAATAGAAGAAGATGCACCAAGTCTTACTACAACTTGATAAGCCGAGGCTGGTTGATATCCATGGGAGACTTCCCCTTCTCTGAGAAGGGAAGAAGGGGTAGATTGTGGGGTGATATAGAGGGACTGGGGAAAGGGGAAGGAGGTGAAGCTGAAATTGGAATGTAAAGCAAATAATCAAATAATAAAAAAGATATATTTGAAAAATTCAATTGCTCTAAAATACCACATCACATAGGCAGCAAAGGCTGCTCCTCACCCCCACCCCCACCCCCACCCCCACCCCCACCCCACTCCTACTGAAAAAATGAACAATACCAGCTCAGCACTCCACTGGACCCAGCAGGGTGGCCCAGCTCTCAAAGCAGCAGCAAAGGCCTGGGCTTTCTAACAGGACACCGGCTGTTTATCTTTGCTTGTTTCAAACCCCACCTTCCCACAGCAGCATCCCCTGAGAGTGACTTCAGAGGTGAATCTGGTTTCCTGCTTGGAAGTAGAATTTTAGACTCATTGCTCAATACCCAAACCCAAGTTCTTCGTTTTCTCTTTATAATGGTTCATTTCATACTCCTTAGGATGCATATTAGTAAATAGAGAGGACATCTGGTCAAATTGGGTGAATTAAATTTGCTAAGAGAGTGAAGTCATAGGGCAGGGTAATCTTTGCATTCATAAATGCAGAAGAGTTCATATTTTTCCTCCACAGATGCCTGGTTTGATCAAACATGCATTAAAATGTCTGGAAAAACATTTTCCAAAACCGACAACGATTTGCTTTATTATATTTAAATATACATGTCCGCATTTTATAATTTTCCATAATGGATGTGTGTTATTTGTGTAATATGAAGGATATTATCATCCACACTTTCTGGATATTATGCATGTAGTACAAAAAATTCAAATAGTGGTTGCATTGTAAGGGAAATGATGACCACGTTCTATGGATAATCTCTGACTGAACAGGAAGATATCAGGGAATAACGAGAAAAGGCCTAAGTTCATTATGGACTTTATGGGATGAAAGAATTATCAAAGTCTATAAAGGGAAGGGCAGGCCTTATTCGGATCCAGGGAGCAGCCACACCACTAGGAGGCATCACTAGTAAAGAAAATGCTTTTCAAAACAAGAATCATACTATCCAATCAGTAGGGAGGTTTTGTTTAAAATCCAGAAGTTTCTCTAGATTAAGTGTATAAATCGTAGATTGTATTTGAGGGGAAGATGTTAACAGCATTGTACTAGAGCGAGCCACGTTGCTATCTGTGATAGCAAGTAGCACACTTCTCCCTAAGCACACGAGGACAAAGAGCCACGTTGGAGATGACACCATTGCTGACCTGCATGTGGATGGTGCAGGGTGGGCACAAAGAGCATTGGAAGTCGCGTGAATTCTGCAGTGAAGCTGCCTCCCAGAAGCACGTGCATATGTAAAGTTGATTCATCTTGAACTTGACTGTCATCTTGAATTTTTTTCTAGTAGGATGTTGATGTAAACATTGTTCTGAAAAGCCTTTTCTAAGGACTCCCTGAAGGCAATCTGGGTTAACTAGGTTAGAATCTAGCCACATGCAAAACAGAAATACATGCAACCTTTTTTTTTTTCCTTTTCTTTTCTTTTCCTCTTATGACTTTCATGTTGCTTTTGGCCACTAGAGGGTGGATTCTAGCTAGCTAGGATGAGCTACACTGGCTATGTGGAGGAGGGGTTTCTTAAAAGTTTAATCACGGAGCTACCATAGAAAGATTCCTTTTATAAAAAAAATATGTGGTACCAGAAGAGAAAGACCCAGCCTGCAAACTACATTTAAAGAAGGAATATTATTCCCCTTAATAACAAAACTGAATACTCAAATATTCCTTTACCTCTGTTCACAATCAAATTCACCAGTACATCCTTTGAGTACTGAACATCTGCAATGAATATCATTCATTGTGAAGCAAACCATTCACCTCATAGACTCTGTAGAGATCACTGTTCAATGGAGATGCCTCTAATTGTAGCCAACACAGGAGGATTTAAGGGTGGATATCATGATGAGAGTGCCTTGTACAAAACAACTTGATTTGCTGCCTTGTCAGTAGTTTGAGCAGTCCTAATCCTAAAATCTGAAATCTGAAAAGCTCCCAAAGATGGAATAGTCTCAGATCAGTATGAAAGCACAAGTCATACATTTCTCATGTGACTTCACGTGATGGGTTTCAGGCAAAGTGCACAAAATTATTACAAGATATTATATAAGGCTATCTCCAGTACACTATGAAAGTATGAACATAAGTGAATTTCATGGGATCTCAGTCTCAGGATTTCTCATTATGTATCTTCAAATATTCCAAAATCCAGAGATCTTAAATCTAAAACATATTGAGTCCTAGGAATTTAGGGTGCGAGCTACTGAGCTCCTATACTTTGATGTATCTACACTCGGTGCACTGTTGTAGTGGTTCTCATGATGCAGTTCTCAAGCAACAGCTTTACCTGGGAGACCTCAGAAACTCTTAGGGTGGGGCCCGGGCCTCTCGATGTCAACTGGTGTGATGGTTAGCTTCACTTGTCACCTTAACATCACCTAGAATCACCTGTAA
This sequence comes from Mus minutoides, assembly GCA_902729485.2. Classification (NCBI taxonomy): domain Eukaryota; kingdom Metazoa; phylum Chordata; class Mammalia; order Rodentia; family Muridae; genus Mus; species Mus minutoides. Next base: position 398,574 of record LR750082.1, on the reverse strand, counting down.
AGAGAGTATCTGTGAATGATGTCTACAGTGGGTTGGCCTGTGTGCTTGTCTTAACTAAGGTAGCTGACTGATATTGAAAGATCCAGCCCACTGTGGGGGGCACCAGTCCCTACGCAAGGTGCTGTAAACTGTGTCAAGAGTAAAGAACTCAGCTGAGCACGAGCCAGCTGAGCACCAAGCATTTATTCCTTTCTGCTCCTGACCGTGGCTGGGGTGTGAACTGCTGTCTTTGGCTTCCCTTACTGATGGTCAGTGATCTGGTACTGTGAGCTAAAATAATCCCTCCCCCCCCCGCCCCTTAAGTTGCTCTTTGTGAATATGTTTTGTCAGAGCAACAGGGATGAAACAACTCTGCTGCATACGGACCTAATCAGAACAAGGATAAGCTAGCCCAAGTATTTCCAATTCAGCTTGTTTGTTTGCTTGTTTGTTTGTTTGTTTGTTTGTTGTTTTGTTTATTGAGACAGGGTTTCTCTGTATAGCCCGGGCTGTTCTGGAACTCACTTTGTAGACCAGGCTGGCCTCAAACTCAGAAATCCGCCTGCCTCTGCCTCCCAAGTGCTGGGATTAAAGGCGTGCGCCAAAACGCCCGGCTTCAATTCAGCTTTTTGACCCCAGAAACACTCTTCCTCTTCTCTTGAAAAGAATATTGTCAGGAAATTACAAACTAAGGCAGTCATTTTTACAAACCAAAAATTAAGAAACATTCTGTGATGAGGTTGCGGTATTCGCTGGGCTCTGTTGGAATTGACTTCTTGACATACAGATTGATGCCAGAGAATTGCGACACAGAAAGCAAAATGGGATTGGAGTTATTCTAGATTACTTTGATACATGGAATCTATAGTGTTGACTGTGTTTTAGGTGGTTGTTGTTGTTGTTGTTGTTGCTGCTGTTCTCCTTCTCGTTCTCCTTCTCCTCCTCTTCCTCCTTCCTCTTCCTCCTCCTCCCCCCTCTTCCTCCTCTTCCTCTTCTTCCTTCTGAATATACTATTTCTCCTGTCAAATAACTTGGGCCATGCTCGGGTAAATATGTGCAATTTAAAAATAAAATAAAACAAAGCAAAAAAAAAAAAAAAAAAAAAAAAAAAAAAAAAAAAAAAAAAAAAAAAAAAAAAAAAAAAAAAACAACAACAACAACAACAAAAACCCCTCAATGTTAAATACCAGAGAAATTTCTCTCACTTCTTTATAAACATTTTTGTTAACATGCTCCTCCCAGCTTGACTACCATCCCAGATGGCCAGAAACTCAGACAGTCTGTATCTGACTTTCAGAGGCACAGCCTTGGCTAAAGACTGTCATAGAGATTTCAGTCAACAAAACCACCTTTAAGTAATTCGATCAGAAAGAAAATTTCAAAATATAAGTAAACTGGCACAAAGATGCAATAATTTGAGGCCTTCTGCATTCTTCTCCAATTGACAATATTGAATTAAAGACACATAAGACATCCCATGCAGGTCTAAGAAATCATAAAGCAGAGAAGCTCAAAGGGACGATGTTGTTTACTGACTACAGACTCTGGAAGAACATGTGGTTGGTAATATAAAGAATGGAACTTGCTGGAAAGAAAGTGAGAGACAAAGTACAACCCACACAGAGTTAGGAGGGGTGAATAAGAGTTGGTTCCCAGATGCCCATTAACCTTAGCCTTCTCAAGGAACCAAAATTTTATCTTATAGAGGGAATATTTTATGAGATATGTCTTGCTGTGTACATGTCTGCACGTCCATATGCATGTGTATGTAATGTGTGCAGATCCTGGCCCTGAGACCAGCTCAGGCAAATGGAACCTTTGCAAATAGAAAGCAGAGACTTGTAGAAAGTGCATGGAAGGCCAGCAAGGTGCCTTAACTTTAAGGCTTGACGAAAAGTGCCTGACTTCAAATGCTGGCCTCTGATCTCTATGCATGTGCTATGACACAATACTGGTATGCAATTTTATCTTTGATTTTAAAAATAAAAAGTACATTATATTAGGCCTAGTCCTCTGTTGCTACTCTGGGTACCCAGCTGTCAAGTGAAGAAGCCAGCCAGCACTGAAGAAACTGGAAAAACACGGTCCTGTGACCCCACCACTCTAGCTCACAGCCAAGCAATAATGAGTGGGTGACTCAGGACCAGAGGACTTGCCAACCAACCACAGAAGCAGATATGGGCACTGCCCCTGCTGTCCAGAGTAAAAAGGAGACTCCAGCTAAGCCCTCCCCAAGTCATCCCATGGGATCGTAAATAAAATATCAATGGTTACTTTCAGCCAACAAGTTTCTCAGTGGTTTGCTTTGCAGCAATAACTGATACAAAAGTTTTGTTTTCCAGGAAAAAATGCCTAACTTAAAAGAGTGAGACCACCCAGACAGAAAAGCTTTCCATCGCCAAGGGACTGGCGGGAAAGGAAGGCAATGCTAGGGTGTGGTTGCTAAAGAAGAGTTTTCTAAAACCGCAGCCTGGGCCCTACTTCTTCCTTAATCCAGTTTCAGTTGCTGCTTCCCCATCCCAAAACCAGTGTCTCACCAGGAACCAGACCACAAACATTTGCCTTGTGTGTGTGTGTGTGTGTGTGTGTGTGTGTGTGTGTGTGTGTGTTTTAAATCTGTGCCATTAAAACTATCTGGGGGCTGGAGAAATGATTTAGTAAAGATCACAAAGTGTTCTTCTAGAAGACTGGGTTGGATTCCCAGCACCCACCTGGCAGTGCACAATTGTCCTGAACTCCAGTTCCAGGGATCCAATACTCTTTTCTGACCTCTACAGGCATTAGGCATACATGTGGTGCACATACATACATGTAGGCAAAACATTCACATATAAAAAATAAAAATAAATTAATCTTTGTTTAAAGATCTGGAATGATAAAAATGACACAAAATGTGTCATTAAGACTTATGCCCAGGAGCTGAGGTCAGAAGTTAGGAACACTGGCTGCTTCTTCCAGAGAAAGATGTAAGTTCAATTCCCATCACCCAAAGGGCTGCTCACAACCATCCATCACTTCAGTTCCAGGGGACCCAATGCCCTCTTTGGCCTCCATGACCACCAGACATGCGCCATGTTGTACACAGACATGCATTCAAACAAAACATTCACACATTAAAATATATAAATCTTTTTGAAGGATCTAGTCAACTCCTATGAAGCCAAGTGGAATTTTAAAAAGAGGGCTGTGGTGTCAGACAGGGAGTAATGGGTGAGTGGGCAGGGCACAGTGTCCTATAATCACCATGGAGCTGAGGCTGGTCTATATGAATAAAAGAAGGGAGAGAGGGAGGGAGGGAGGGAGGGAGGGAGGGAGGGAGGGAGAGAGGGAAGGAAAGAAGGAAGGAAGGAAGGAAGGAAGGAAGGAAGGAAGGAAGGAAGGAAGGAGCCATATGTCCATCTTTTCCAGGCAAACTTGAGTGCTCTGAATCTTCATTAAAATGGAGGCAATTTTGTAAAAGCATTTGCTTCCACAAATGAGCTTTAAAGCTGAAAAGCAATGGGCCCAGTAAGGAACAAAAGAGAAAATGCATGGTCCTCAGGATTTTGTACGAATTCAAGTCGCCAAAGAATCTTCAAGTGTATTGAAGACCAGAAGGCTGGAAAAATTAAACATGCAGAAGAGTATTCAAGTTTGTTGTCTAATTGTAATAGACTCTGGATTCAGGTTATCATCAATCATAAGACAGATATCACAAATGACACCCATAGTTGCAGGGCCTCCAATGATGATGTTCAAGGGTCCAGAAGAGAAACTGTCACTGACAAGATGGGAATTCATTTCTACAGAAGACTTGCTGTGGGAAGCTTAGGACATCAAAGATGGTTTCAAAATAGAAAACAAACAACAACAAAAAAAGTAAAAAGAGAAAAGAACATTTCAAAGACCATGAAAAGATACAACATCAAGGGAGTCTGTGGTTCACAATAACCAATGCAGAATATTTTCAGGGATTTAGAGAGCAAGAAAAATGAAGAATATCAAGGACCCTCGAAGTGAGAAATGCCAATCAAGAGAAACTCCTGGATCTGATAGGGCAGGGCATCTGTCTGTCAAGTGGCTGTGTCTATAGGCTCTGAGTCACAGAAAGGCAGGCTCCTTTACTGAAGTGCACCCAGCACACATCAGACCAAATCCAGTCATAAATTCCCAACCCAGCATCCCTTGGCATCAATTCCAAAGCAGCATGTGAATGGATCTTCAAAGACAGGATGGAAGTCAGAAGAGGGGTCCTATCCACTCACAAGAGTTCTGTTCCATGTCATGTTAGACTTGGACACCTCGGTGCCTGGATATAAGAAATTCTACTAAGAGTCACTCACTGACTCACAGTCAAGGCCACCTTCAAGTCAGGTGTCCACATTTTCAGGGAGAGTGCTGAGACAGAGGAGTCCTTGTCATTGTGATTGTTCAGCCAAAGTAAGAGGCCAAGGTCACAACTAATATAGGAGCAGAAGTTTCTTAACTTCCAGGAAGTTTAGCCTTTGGTCTGTAATGTTGAGCAAATACAGATTAAAATGAGGCTTCTGTCACTTCTACTTCTGGGCATCTGGTCTCTACAAACCTTGGTTTCTTTAAGAGAAAATAGGTCAGATGTTTGGCACAGCAGCTGGATGGAGTAAATTCTCAGAGATGGAGGCAACTGGAGGCGCAGTCAGCCTGGACAAGGTCACTGAGGTCACTGCCCCAATCCCAGAGCAAGTCCAAGTGACTAGTGACTCTCAATTTCATGCGCTGAGTTGAAAGAGTTGCAAAGACAACTAACATTTAAAAACTCCAGTTACATTTTTCATTTTTCAGTCATCATCCCCCTCAAAGAATGAAGGTGACCATTTAACCCTGTTTTTTATTTACTCTGAGGCAACAGAGGCCCTGGGTTTTTACAGGCTACATTCAAATCCTGTTTCTAGCAGAGTCAAGGGCAGAGAAATAACACCCATGGGTCTCACAGAGTAAAGATTGGTGAACCAAGAAATGCTTCCCTTACAAAGCTCTGTCCAGCTCCCTGGCCCTTAACTATTCATCGCCTTGGTCACAAAAAGCCAGGAGCAAACAATTTGGTATGTACATGTAACCGGTGTAGAAGTAACTGGAAATGGGGTTGTCAGTAGAAATTGAGCAACAAAAATATTCAACATCTTACTGTTACATGGTTATCCTGGGGTTGTTTTGTTACTGTAGAGTGAACCTACATCATGATGCCTGAGTGTTTAACTACTGAGCTATATCTTCAGCCCTGTTTTCACTTTTTTTGTTTTGTTTCATTTTGAAACTGAGTTGTTTGCCTGGGTTACTCTTGAATTTATGATCTTCCCATCCCTGAGTAGCTGGGATGATAATATTTATATATTAATGTCTTAGACAAAATTCTGATGTAGTACTGCTTCGTCTTACCCTGCCACAGCCTCTGAGTGATACTTAATATTATCATGTTTGTCCCATTGTCCAATGGCTCCTGCACTAGGACAGCTCCTAACAAACTCCAGGAATCTATCTGCAAGAAGTGACAGGCACGCTTCAGGTGTTGGTGGCTGTTCTTGTTCTCCCAAGTACTTCGTTCCATCAGCATTTCCAAGTAGAGATAGAAACTGTTTTTGATTATTTGTGGGTGTTTGTTTTGGTTTGGTTTTTTGGTGACGGACAGGTTATAAATAGTGAGGCAGATCTCCATGGATGAGTCTGCATCCGAGAAAGCAAGACTTCCTTCCTTTCTCCTCCTTTGAGACCAGATGGTTACATGCACACACACACACACACACACACACACACACACACACACACACACACACTCAGCACATTTTGGACTATAAAGCAAGAATGTCAAAGGATTGGGAGCCTGAAATATATACCTACACAATCTACATCCCTCATATACAATCTGTACCTCTCATGAATACGGAGCTAGAGTAGATCACAATGTGACAACACAAGAACTGTCTTCATCCTAATAAACCAGAGGAAGTTCCCTGGTTAATAAAGATAAAAGTTGTCCACTGTACTCATCCCGGAATCTGTGCATCCAGACACTCGTTAGTGAGCTAAATGTTTTCCTCTCTTTATATCCTTGTAGCTGTTCAATCACTATGAATATCCTACCATTAAGTCTTATCTTTATTCTGTTTCCAGGCTGTTTTATCAGAATACTGATGTGGCCAGGCCTGCTATCAGAATACTGAATATCACAGTAGGACGCCATACCAGATGCATCTCATAGGCCACCCAGAAATGCAGCCTATAGATAAGGCAAATGTATAAAATAGGGGAAAAAATAGTATCTGAGTCTTAGAATAGTATGATTTTTATAAGACAATAGCAGAAGCATTTTGTTTGGAAGGAGTCTAATTTTATTTGCTTTTTAGTCTCCATCTGGATGGCATCGGGGAATCGCTGGCCCCTTGGTGGAGAACAATTGGCTGGCAAATGTAGCTAACACCCGGTTAAGGTCTAGGGGCCTAATTGACTGTCATGAGAGATATCATTCATAAAAATTTAATTTGATGCATACACTAGCATGCCTACTCTAGTGCCTTATACCTTTAGTTCTTTAAGATATCTCTGCCTACACTGGCAGGGTTGACAAGCAAGTGCAAGAGTCCTCACTCGAATGCATTAGGGGTCCAAACCAGCCAAAAGAGAGCTGAACCTGGTTCCTTCCCATCAGCCACTGCTTCTAGTACTGATCCTCTACAGCACTGACTCTCTGAAATACCATCTAAATGATGCCACTGTTCTACCAGAGTCACAAGATGTCGTGGCACAGTGCGTCCTTGGCACGTTCACAGCTACTATATGCAGCATCTTCACCAGCCTCTGGGAGATTTCAATTTGCAGTGTTTTACAGAATGAGTGGCCTGTCACTTAAAACTGTCACTGGAAAGTGACATTTCAACCATTACTCAGTGGTGACATTTTATTATTTAGGAACCAGGGGAACAGCAAGCTAAAATTGAAGCTTGCAAATCAGACACCTGACACGTCTCATTTGCAGTAATGAGAATGGTGAGGGGTTTTTGTTTTTCTTTCTCAGATGAGAACTAATTGCCAATCTGGTGTGATTTCAATCTGCTGCCGTTTAGGAAACAGGATCTCTTTGCTCTCTATAAAGACGACCCAGTCCTCCGCTCTGCAGCCAGATACCCAATTTCACCCAGACTTACAAGATTCAACGATTATGCAAACGAGTGCTAAAGCAATTACATGCTCCAAAAAAAATTAAGACAAGAAATTTCCCATTCACAGACCTGTCATGTTCACTTCTTAAAACTGTAAATTCCTGCCAGATGTTTAAAGGCCTTTTGCATTTCAGTCACATGACATATGAGAGCGTATTCCCTGTGGAAGCAACTGGGTGTCCCAAATTTGATGAGTGAGGCCTCATGAAATCCCAGGACCCCACTGGAGGGCTGTGTAACAAATGAAGGTATTATGGAACAGAAGATGTTTTTCCTGTGGGATTCACAGCTACCTCGGGATAGTGCTGGACCACAGGTGACCACCCATCTAAATGTTCCAAGTGGAGACCAATGCAGAAAACAAAGGAGAAAGCAAAATATAAGTGGGAGAGGTCTCAGTCCACTGTGCCTCAACAGATGCTATTGGCAACCCCCTGAATGGTAAGAAAGGTTTGAAAGGGTAGCGAAACACACCACCAGGGGAGGCACTGCGCTGACTCCTCCCTCCAGCTTTCTACCCAAAGAGGAAACTGAGGCCCACAAATGCTCTGCAAATGTTTCATGTTCATAGTGAGACAGACGGACAGACAGACAGACACAGAGAAAGACCCACATAGAGAAATAGAGACAGAATAACTACATTCCACTTAAAAATTTAAAAATACTAAATATGCACAGGAAAGAAAAGAATTCAGAGGGAAAAATGAGACTTTCTTCTGGTCTGTCCTGCTTGAGTATTCTCTGAGAAACTTGTAGCAGGAAAGGCTCTCACAGACAGGTAATAGAATATGGAGATGTTCCTGACAGCAAGATTTCACTTCCAATTGCCACTGACAACTGGTACCTTGGTACCTTCAGAGAGCTTGGGCACAGTAAGTCCTGGTCGTGCCATGTGGGGGACCTGGTTCTGCCCAGCATAATGGCACCTTGTTCAGTCTGCACACACCACGCTGTCCTAATGATATGCTTTCCACATAGGGAATGGCACCGCCCTGCTCCACCTCCTTTCCCAGCATGCAGTTGTGACGCACATGGGTTTTGGTTCCCACCCATGAAAAACAGGCCTCCAGGAGAGATGATACAGACCCAGAGAAGAGAGAGGCATCATATACAGAAGTGAGGATACTTCACTCCAAGGATTACAAGGAACCTCTGAATATTACTGTGATCATTTATTGCACCTGTCTAGCTGGCTAGTTGAGGGATCCAGATAGTATTCTATATAATGAGACCCAAAAGACATCTTCTCTTAGATGGTATTAAACTTGGCATCAGTGGTCTCTGAGTGAAGCTGATGACCGTATAACATTGACAGGACTCACGCTACCTCTTGGAGGCCTGAAGACCAAAGACTCAGGTTTTTGCAAATGAAGGATTTTAGCTTCAAAGCACAACTCAGACATTGTGCCTGGGTTTGCAGCCTGCCAGCTTCCCCTACGAATTTTGGACTTGCCAGTCCCCACAATTGCATGAGCCAGTTACTTAAAATAAACCTCTGTGTGTGTCTCTCCTGGTTCCCTGGAGAATCCTAACACGGTTACCAGGCAGATTAAACAGCCCCTCCTCTGTATTGCAGAGCATAGAAGAAAGGAGAACTTGGCAAAATATCAGCTGCTTAGAAAAATCAGAGAAGGAAGACTCTATGTGCAAAAAGCTTCGCATCACCTTCTGAAAGCTTAGCTACAGTTCCCAGTAACACTTTTAATTGATTTGTGAGTATGAGATGAGGGCTTTGGAAAAGACACTGAGGCCTTAGAGCCAGAAGCATTGGGGCTAGAATATGAGCGTGGATTCCCTAATGTAAAAGAGACTACAAGTAGAGAATGAATGTCCAGAGGGGTTCCAGTTAAATGTAGCCACGAAAGGTTCAAGGATATGACACATCCAGCTAAGAACTCAGGGAGACTGTTCCTTAATCAGCAATGGCTCCAGGGTAAAGCTGTTGATTCAAATCTATGTAAACACGTATACATAATTCTCTCATCCCTTGGGGTAGAGTGTCACCTATCACGGTCATTAACATACCACATATCACTGAAGGATGTAGAAACAGCCTGAGCAATGAATCACAAATGACCTCATCCCTGGGCAAGCATGACTGAGAGTGTTCTCACACATGCTAAGACAGGTAGCATGTTCAGAGGCTATTTGATCCTTATGGACCAGCAATGTATATGCAGTATGTCACAACAAAATATCTCTATGAGGGAATGTGACTGTGTCACATGGTGAAGATGATGAGAGAGATAGTATGGATGATTTTTGGAACTCAGAGGAGAGAAATGAACTCAATCCCTGAAGAGAGATGGAGTAACAGAGAACAGGCGTCCCAGGACCAGAGCACAGCCAGGGGTCAGTTAAAGCAGGTACTGGCTAGACTCACTCAAGGTCACATGTGGGGACGCGTGCTGGGAAGTAATGTAAAGACTTAGCTCATGCCAGGGTAGAAAAACAGGCATAACCGCAATGAGAGAAAAGAAAGAGCTCCCCACACGCTCTTTGCAGATACACTAGGAGACGGGAAAGACACGAATGAGAACCAGGCATCACACTGACTTACAGGTTTCAAGACTTCCACAGTCTAAACAACAGTAACATGAATGCAAAGGATTTGGGGAATATAAGTGAGGAAGCTACTGAATGTTTACAGAGGAAGTTGGGTGTGGCATGCTTGCACATGCAGTAAGACTTTTAATAGACAGGGCAGTGATAAACAGACTGCATTCTGATTTCCCTGGACACTAAACTTGTGTTAGAAGATTCAGTCCTACTTCAAAGTCTTCATTCCGCTTTCTTGTGCCTTCTAGTTTTCTCACAATGAGTGTGAATGGCCCGTGGGTCAAAGTAAAGGCCTACTTAAAGCTCTACCAAGAGTAAGTCAGAACAGTAGGTATATGCATATGCACAGCTAAGGAAATTCGATCCTATGCATATCCCACTCTGCGGGCTGACCTTTACTCAGATGCAAGGACAAACTACCAAGTCTTGTAGGACAAGCTTGGCTGTCTACAGGGAGGACCAACCTGGATCGCAGAGGCACTTGTAGCTGGTGCCCACGCTACGGCACATGCCATGAGCACACGGGCTGAGGGCGCAGAAGTCCACCAGCTGGGCACACGTAGGCCCTGTGAAGCCCGGGCTGCAGCTGCAGGTGAAATGCATCCCATCCACGTAGCACGTGCCATTGTTCTGGCATGGAGAAGACATGCAAGGGTCCACCTTCTCTTCACAAGCAGAGCCGAAGTACCCTGCAGGAAAGCATAGAAGGGCTTTGAATTCTCGGAACCTTTAAAACAGTCAAAATATTTTAAAGGGCTAGAGCTATTGCTCAGTGAGTAGAGTAAGCTGTCTAGCACGGACTAAGTCCTGAATTCAATACCCAGCACCAAGGAAACCAAATAGTATAAGCTTTATAATCCCAGGTCTAGGGAGGCAGAGGCAGGAGCCTCAGAAATTCAAGGTCATCCACAGGTACCTTGTGGGAAAATAGAAAATTTTGGGACACATAAGATATATGAGACCCTGTCTCAAAGAATAAACATCTTCTAAAAATTTTAAATATGTTTGCATACAATAACTAATTCAGATGTCACAGCCCACTAAGGCCCGTAATATTGTTTCTTTTAGATTTGGTAACCCTATGTTAAAATAGCAAATTCTGTGATTCTGTGTTGGTTGAAACACAGAATATATGACTGTTTGGATGTACATCATATGTTTTGTATATATGCACATGGCATGTATCTTTGTTATATGTATGTGTGTATGTATAGGATAAAAGATGCCAAAAACAAGTAAACAATTCCCTCCCAAAGATATAATACTAATTGTATAAGAGAAAATTAATTAATTAATTGATAGACATCTTGACCATCCTTATCATTTGTCTTCTATTCAATTCCTTTAAAATGCATATCACACTGACTTGTATAACACATAGATTGTAACTCATCCTTTCAAAAGGTACAAGTCCGTGTTTTTAATAAGTGTGTTCAGATGTTCAACTCAATGAATGCATATAAATGTATAAAAATAATTAAAGATTGATTCTAGTGCTGTGGTACCCTCTATCCATACTGGGCAATGCCATTTGGCAATGGTCACTGACCACCAGGGTATGCCATGGGATGAGTGAGTCCCCAAAGCATGACACTAAGAACAAAGCAGATCCAGGAGACCGCACATTCTATCATGCCACTTAGTATAAATGTCTCTAAAATAACAACTGGAAACATAAAAAGTGGATATGTGGTTGCTGTGGCTGAGGAATGAAGAGAGATTGAGAGCAGACATGGGCAGTCCACTGGGTTGAAGGAGATGCTCAAAACTGGTCCATGCCAATAGTTGCACACCTGCATGGATTGGCTAAAAAAATGCTGAACTGAGCAGTTTAGAAGAATTAATTATAATCTAGGAATTATGCATGCAAGCATACTTTATAATATAATATTATGTAAAGCCGTTACATATTTCAATTTTAAATGAGATTATCTGATAAGTGGCTTTTATTGTTTTCTGTATACATAAGTTGGCATTTCTCAGGCTAAAAAATTACATATACAAATAAGTGTGGGAACATCTCTTTAGTCACACAGTGTGTTTAGCAATGCTATAAACCTAAGCTTATTTTAATACTTCAAGACTAATTTGAAAATTCTATGAATATTTAAATTTTAGAAATAAAAATTAAGTTATGTTATTCATGCACACTTTTGGGCTTTCTATTTTTCTTGTAGTTATTATCAAGAATATAGAGAATTTATAAAATTAACAAAAATATCCCCAGATTTAATTATCTGAAGCACCACTCATTTGTGGGCCTAATTAGCTTAGAATCATTCTGAGTAGAAACAGAAAAAAATTAAATGATATTCAACATTTTATAACTACTTTTAGCTTCTAAAATTTAGAAATCAAACTAAAAATATAATATATAATCAATTTTGATGATGCTTGAATTCTCCAAAGAGTCTTCTCGAGTGGAATATTTTTTCTATCCTTTACGTATTCCATTCTACTGTGATTAAAAAGAAGATACTTAAAAACTTAACAACACATGACAGCACTATAAAGTATCCTTACTTAACAATTTACTTGAAAAGAATAAAACTATCTAAAAACATCTTCCTTTTAAAACAAAATTAAATTAATTCCCCCTATTTGGGTCTAGAAAATACACTATGGCCATTCAAATTATTAAATATCCAGTTTGGCTTTATGTGTGACACCGATAAAGTAATTCTTATTTCCTTAATCTAAAGAGATAGGTTTGGGAAAGTAACTGACCAAGTCAACCCCCAAGTCGCACCAGTTGGACAGAGGCTCTGGGTTTTATCTTTGTTCTTATGAGAGTGAAAAGAGGAGGGTTTTCCTCCAGACTGAATAAATGAATTTGTTAGAACTCCAGTGTCCTCCAGACACAATGGGGTTGATACGCATATGAACTCAAAGACGGTGGTAGCGTGCACAGGGCCTGCACAGGTTCAAACCAGATAAAATCCCAACACTGAATAGAGGAAGTAGATATAAGTCCCACCCCTAACCAAGAAGCTACTCATGATTGATAGCTGCTGAGAGAGTCACAATCTATTTTCTTCAATGGAGTATCACCGGGTATCAAGCAGACTCCAAGACAGGCCTCACTGAGGTTCAGGAGAGGTTGGCCAACACAAAATGGACTCCATGGTTTTTGTCCATTTGTTTGTGCTTTTGTTGTTTGGTTTTGGCATTTTGGAGAGAGCAAAAGATCATGCAGTTGGAATGAATAGAGGGGGTGGGATGATCTGAAAGGAGTTGGGATGGGAAAAAATAGGGTTAAAATACACTGTATGAATTTTTTTTAAACAAAATCAAATTATAAAGCATTCATGGAATTAAAAGACACCCAAAGTTAGAAAAACCTCCCATTTTATGGGTTGGAAAAACTAATATTACTAAAAATGTCTATACTACCTAAAGTGACTCACAGATCAGTGCAAACCCCACCAAAATGCCAATGACATTCACAGAACACCACCAACATCAACAGAAACTAAAATTCATATGGAAGTACAAAGGACTGCAAGTAGCTCACGCAGTCTGAAACCTGATGAACAATGCTAGCTAGACATAGCACCTGACTTCGGGAAACAGACCAGAGCCATGGTACTCAAAACAGCATGGCGCTTGGAAGCACAGCCAATAAAACAAAAAGAGGAATTCTAAAAACAAAGCCACAAACAGAGAGACAACCGATTCTCAGTGAAGGCACCAGGACATCCCCCAAGCAGGATCAACACTGCTGAGAAAACTAGATGTTCATAGGCAGAAGACAGAAACTGACCTATTGTCTCCAAAATTCAATGAAAAATGAAGGCAAAAAGAACCAGGTTCAGTTACCAAGACTTCTGCCCATTAATCTGTGAGACCCAGTACTGAACCATCTGTTTTCTTTTGGCACTGAGTGGAATGCAGATATCTGCTGATATCTGCTATTTGGATTTATTATTGTATTTAAATGCAAGCATAATAACCCTCAAATACTAACTGCTCGATACCAAGCAGCCACATCTTTATATGACTGCCAGAGACCCTATGGGTGGTACTGGTATCGATTACAATGGAAAACACAAGAGGAGGTTCTGCAGTCAGGGTTATCAGTTCAGCTGGACGCCTGGACAGCTGAAGCCTTTAGGAACAAAAGGGAGAAGAGAAAGCTGCGCCAGACTTTGAAAGTTCTCTGGCTTTAACAAGTAAGCTCTGCATTTTCCTCTGTTGCTCAAGCCATTGTTATCATCTTATTCATATGACACATCCTTTTGTAAATGGCTCAGTTCTTCCTCAGCCGCCCCCCACATGACCTTCCTCACAGAACATGAACAGGGTTTTGTAACACCAGTAATGAAAAGCCAAAAGCCAAAAGCAAAACAAAAGTTTGAGCCTCTGCAAGTTGTCTGACCTTGGACAAAGCATTTTATTATTTGGGGTTCCATTTCCTTACCTACAAAATGTATGGACTCCTACTAGTATAACGATACATGGTGCTCAATAAGTGTTGGATTCAAATTCCTTTAAGCTATGAGTTTTTCCCTGTGCATGCTCAGAGACTGTGTATAGGAGAACTGGAAGGAAGCTGGACTGTTGGGCAATCTCTGCAACATAATCAAATTTGACCTTTGCCCAGAGTCCCCCGGGGATTTGTCCATGAACCAAGCTAAGGATATTTTCCGGAATCAGGAGGTGCTCATGCACAGCTTTCTAAACACATGCAGTTATTGGGCCACCTTGCAAGGCAAAGTGGGTGAGTTCTGGGGATAAGAGCTGTGGGAAGAGGTTCAAGAAAGGCTCAGAAGAACATCTCTTCACAAGCTCAGTAAGTCTGTTAAACCCATTCTCGCTCGTACAAGCATTTAGAAGTACTGCCATTGTTCCAAGGATTTTACCACATTGGTTCAGAATTATATGTTTATTATTATATGTATATGATTAGATATATATCTATATATAAATAAAATATGTAAATAAATAATAATAATCTACAATTAAAACTCATATAAACCCCTCAAGTACTATTATTTTTAAATGAGTACAAGTACTCTTCATTTTTAAATGAGGAAGTAGACACAGGAAGATTAAGGACTTTGCCCAATGGCACACAGGAAAAAAAAAGTCACATTTGAACCCAAGATTTCCTTCCTTTCTTTCTTTCTTTCTTTCTTTCTTTCTTTCTTTCTTTCTTTCTTCTTATTTTTTCCAAGACACGATTTCTCTGTGTAGCCCTGGCTGTCCTGGAACTCTGCAGACCAGGATTCAAACTCAGAAATCGGCCTGCCTCTGCCTCTGCCTCCCAAGCGTTGGGATTAAAGGTGTGTGCCACCACTGCCCAGCAAACCCAGGATTTTCAAACCAAGGTTTTGTTGCAATATGCAATCATATCAGGTTGTAGCAAAGTAGTGAGTAATAAAAAGAAATGGATGCTAGTATCTGTCTAAAGACTTACTTATTGAATGCTTAACCTAGCATTCATCTCTCTACCTCATAAAACTTCAGCTACACAAAATAATAAATAGTCTTAATAGACTCTGCTCCGGTTATATATTGACCTGTTGCTCCATTCTGGATAGTGAGACTTCTTTATAAATAACCTGAGTTCACATTTGAAATTATCAGTCCATGGACAAGATATTCACTGATCCACAAGAAGAATAAATTAAAACACATAGGAACATCATAGACAAACTACTGAAAATCAAAAATTAAGAGAAAATATTAAAAGGATTCAAGATTTATTGACTCATATAAGCATATAGCCGGGCAGTGGTGGCGCACACCTTTGATCCCGCACTCGGGAGGCAGAGGCAGGCGGATTTCTGAGTTCGAGGCCAGCCTGGTCTACAGAGTGAGTTCCAGGACAGCCAGGGCTACACAGAGAAACTCTGTCTCGAAAAACCAAAATAAATAAATAAATAAATAAATAAATAAATATAAATGGACTAATACTCAAAAATAAAAGGAAGAGATTCTTAGATTGCATCAAAAGGAGCAAATACTATGTGTGCTCTAGAAGAATCTTCTACTGAAATAAAAACACAAATCTGAAGGCAAAAAGTAGGGTAAAAAAACATTAAAAATAAATAAATAACAAAGGTGATACACCCATAATGGATTCCAGTTGAGCTACATAAGAAGATCTTATTTCATCAATATATTAGACATGAAAAGGATTCTTAGTATGCAAAGCAGGCGACTCCTCAGGAATTTCCACCTACTCATCAGGGTATCTAAGACAGTTTCCAACACACAGAGAAATAAACTGCCAGAAACCACACAGAAAAGACTCTTTTCATAGTGCTTAATGAAGCAAATTGATAAAAATCAATGAGCATATATAACATTTGAATAAGACATTCCTTTCACAACACTCCATATAAGTTGCTTATTCCAGTATGTATTAAAAATCATTACACAAAATCAACATTCATTACTTACTTACTTTAAAACAGAAAAAAAAACCTTCAGAAAACTGAAATAGAAGTTCATTTCCTCTGTTATAAAGGGCAGCTACAAAAACGTATAGATAGCACCATATTTAGCAGTATGGTCATGAATACTTCCTCCTCCTGTAAAGAACAAAGGTAGGATTCTACCCTCTATGCCCATGACTGATGAACTATTGGCAATTGACAGCTGACAAGAGGAGGTGAATTAGTTTCCGCAGGTAGATCCACACACCCAAGATTATACAGGGAACATTAGCTGAACTCGATGGGTTTATGAAAAGAGAACACAGGCCTGGGTGAGTATGGAATGGGGTAGATCTAGGAGGAGTTTTGGGAAGGTAAATATGATCAAGATATAATGTATGGAATTCTCAAAGCATTATTAAAAAAAAAAAAACCTTAAAGTAGCAATTCTGAAATAACCAAAAATTGATAAACTATATGAGACCGAAAGTACAGTCCCAACCAGGAGGTGATGACTGTCTCCTTAGAGAAGACAGGACTTGGAGAAGAGGAAATAAAAAATTATTTGATAGTGTCAACCAAGAAAGAATGAGCACAGCAGCCCCTCTTTGGGCACTAGGTGGTTTTAGGTTGTTCAGACTTCAGGCAGCAGACATCAGGAAATTCTGGAAAGAAAACAGGATAGCTCCAGAGGAAAACTCAATCCCGAATATATGGAAGAAATGTCACCAGGTAAGTGATTTCAAAGAACAGTTGCAAAAGAATAAAATGCAAGAAAAAAAAAAAAAAAAGATGGATTCCAGGGTTAAAATGGAAGGTAAACAAAAGAGACCTGCAGAAGAAACCTCCCAGGGAATGAAGGTGGATGAAAAAGTAACACAAAATGAAACAAACAAACAAACAAAAAACCTAATTTGTCCCTAGAGAGATGGCTCAGTGGTTCAGAGGACTGACTGTTCTTCTCAAGGCCCTAAGTTCAATTCCCAAAAACCACATGGTGGCTCACAACCATTTGTAATAGGATCTGATGAAGCTGGCTTCTGGTGTGTCTGAAGACGACAACAACAGCATACACATAACATAGAATTCAAGAATTCAAGGAAGGAAGGAAGGAAGGAAGGAAGGAAGGAAGGAAGGAAGGAAGGAAAGAAAGAAAGAAAGAAAGAAAGAAAGAAAGAAAGAAAGAAAGAAAGAAAGAAAGAAAGACTAAAACTAATCCAATTGACTCTTCCTTCAAATTTTGCATTTAAACCAGTATTGGTATGAGTGTCTGCTGAATATGCATTAAGCAAATAAACAGAAAACAGCCTTGAGATAGACACATTGGGAAAAGTAGGTATTTAAGATCAAAAGAAATCATGTTTGAGATATTTTAAGCTGCAAGACAATCAAAGTCATTCTGCGTATTGTCAGAAATACAAATAGCTTTGCAGTAGTATTAACAAGAGTATATGACATGAAGCAATGATGGCAGCTGGGCTGGCAGTAGAAAGGGGATGCACATGAAGGTAATGATGTCAGTCAGCCTGTGTGCTTAACCCTGATTTGCAGCCTTAGTGAATGATCAAGCCACACCTGGGAGTCTTTCTAATTCTTTCCTTTGTGAAAACACACTTCCAGCCCATCAGTCAGTGGGTCTTGTGGTTCCCATATTGAAACATATCCTGAACTGAAGTACCTTGTCTCTACTCCCTGGCCATCACCCCAAAGTCATGATTATTTTTTTCTCTGACATAAGTGTCCTCCAGTAAGAGCCCCTGGTCTAGCTTAACCCTATGATCAATTCCCTGATTCATGAGACTAACTTTCATAAAAATGATAATGTTAAGTTTCTGAAGAAAGAAATTGAAGATCTCAAAAGATGGAAAAATCTCCCATGCTCATGGATTGACAGGGTTAATATAGTAAAAATGGCTATCTTGCTGAAAGCAATCTACAGACTCAATGCAATCTCTATCAAAATTCCAACTCAATTCTTCACTGAGTTAGAAAGGACGATTTGCAAATTCATCTGGAATAGCAAAAAAACCTAGGATAGCAAAAAACTATTCTCAACAATAAAAGAACCTCTGGTGGAATCACCATCTCAGCCCTCAAGCTGTACTACAGAGCAATTGTGATAAAAACTGCATAGTACTGGCACAGTGACAGACAAGTAGATCAATGGAATAGGATTGAAGACCCAGAAATGAATCCACACACCTATGGTCACCTGATCTTTGACAAGGGAACTAAAACCATCCAGTGGAAAAAAGACAGCATTTTCAACAAATGGTGCTGGCACAACTGGTGGTTATCATGAAGAAGACTGGAAATTGATCCTTTCTTATCTCCTTGTACAAAGCTCAAGTCTAAGTGGATCAAAGACCTCCACATAAAACCAGAGACATTGAAACTTATAGAGGAGAAAGTGGGGAAGAGTCTCAAAGATATGGGTACAGGTGGGGAAAATCCTGAACAGAACACCAACAGCTTGTGCTGTAAGATTCAAGAATCGACAAACAAGACCTCATAAAATTGCAAAGCTTCTGTAAGGAAAGGACATAGTCAATAAGACAAAAGGGCAACCAACAGATTGGGAAAAGATCTTTACCAATCCTACATCCGATAGGGGGCTAATATTCAGCAATACGTAGCCTGGGCATATACCCAGAAGATGCTCCAACTTGTAATAAGGACACATGCTCTACTATGTTCATAACAGCCTTATTTATAATAGCCAGAAGCTGGAAAGAACCAAGATGTCCCTCAACAGAAGAATGGATACAGAAAATGTGGTATATTTACACAATGGAGTACTACTCAGCTATTAAAAACAATGAATTCATGAAAGACAAATAGATGGATCTGGAGGATATCATCCTAAGTAAGGTAACTCAATCACAAAAGAACACACATGATATGCACTCACTGATAAGAAGCTCAGAATACCCAAGACACAATTTGCAAAACGCATGAAACTCAAGAAGAAGAAAGACCATGAAACTCAAGAAGAAGGAAGACCATGAAACTCAAGAAGAAGGAAGGCCAAAGTGTGGACACTTCGATCCTTCTTAGAGGGGGGAAACAAAATACCCATGGGAGAAGTTACAGAGACAACGTTCAGAGCAGAGACTGAAGGAATGACCAGCCAGAGACTGCCCCACCTGGGGATCCATCCCATAAACAACCACCAAACCCAGACACTATTGCTGACGCCAAAAAGAGCTTGCTGACAGGAACTTGATATAGCTGTCTCCTGAGAGGCTCTGCCAGTGCATGACTTATACAGAAGTGGATGCTCACAGTCATCCATTAGACAGAGCACAGGTTCCCCAATGAAGGAGCTAGAGAAAGTACCCACAAAGCTGAAGGGGTTTGCAGCCTCATAGGAGGAACAACAATATGAACTAACCAATAACCCCAGAGCTCCCTGGAACTAATCAATGGGAGAGGCACTTAGTTCTGTGAAGGTTCTATGCCCCAATATAGTGGAATGCTAGGGCCAGGAAGCAGGAGTGGGTGGGTTGGGGAGCAGGGGTTGGGGGAAGGGAATAAAGGATTTTCAGAAGGGAAACTAGGAAAAAGAATAACATCTGAAATGTTGGCTCCTCTTATTTCTGAGTCCCAGCAGACACAGTACTTGAGTTATTGGAGTCACTGGGTAAAAATTTGTGGAGTGAATGAGTGCGTGAATGAACAGATGGAGAAGAGAACATATTCTAATAGAGTCATTCCACAATAGAGGAGTCAGAGAAAGGAAACTGGATGACACTGAAGAAATCGGAAAAAGATGAATGTTAGTCATCAGATATTGTGATTACAGATGGATGGATGAACGACCCCGGAACCAACTTAAAGGTCGAGAGTTTAGTTCTTAGCGTGATTCAGATGGTACAGCAAAGTAAGGGGGAGGGTCACTCCAGAGCTCCTTCCTTAGCGAGGGCATCCAGAATGCATGGGAATGCTGGGTGATACAGCACTGTTTCTTCCCACAGAAGCTGGAATCATTCCATCACACAGGAAGGGAAGGAGAGACAACCCAAGCTGTGGTTATCGGGTTGGTATGTGGCACTAGCAGTGACTCAGAAGAAGAAAGAGCTAGGCTTTGTGACAGACTCTAAAGAAAGCCCAAGATTTGGCTCAGGAGACAAGGAAGAGGAACAATGTTGGACTCAGAGATGGGATTTTGAGTAATGCATATGGAAACATTAATTGCAAGCACATTTGCTCTCCCTCTAAGAAAGCAGACCATTGTGTAGGATAAAGAGAAGTGGAAGTATCGAGCTAAAAACCAGCTAAAAAGCTATCAGATATAAGAGAGCCAATACAGTTACAGTTAAAATGTGACTTTTGGCCCTGAGTGTGAAGGCAAACACTGACATCCCAACTTCCTGGGAGCGTGAGGCAGGACAGACAGCCATGTGAATGTGAGACCAGGCTAACAACATGGTAGACTTCAAACAGATAGGTAGGAAAATGATAGATAGATAGATAGATAGATAGATAGATAGATAGATAGATAGATAGATTCAGACAGACAGACAGACAGACAAGCAGGCAGACAGAAAAACAGCTACAACTCTAAGATCCTATTTTAGTTTCTTTTAAAATATTATGATTCTTTAAAGACATTCACCTAAAATCTAAAATAATTGTCTTTTGGGGTCAGAATTACAGGACATTTTTCTTTAAGCTTGCTTGAATATAGATGTTTTTTGGTAATTCTGGGTACATGCTTAAAATTATTTAAAATTTTATATAACATCTTCAGCTATCTTAGAAAAGCAGACGGTGGTCAGATGCAATGTAAATGACCTGTGGCTTGGCAGTCGCAGATGGATGCCTGAGATCACTGTGACCAGAACAGACTTGACTTTTAAAATAATGCATTCCTCATACAAATTAAATCACAATCATATATTAGTGGGGGGATTCAAAAGTAGAACAACAAGGAAAACAGAATAGACTGTCCCAATAAAAAACAAAAACCAGCTTAGAAGAAGCAGAAGTATCAATCAACCTGGTATTACATCATAAGAGATGAAATTAGGTCAGAAACCAAGACTTGGTTAACCAAAAAATAATGAATTGAATATTGTTTCACTTGGCATGCTGATTACATGGTCATCTATATCTTAAGTTGGGTCTCTGCATCCTGCCTGAAGAAGCTTGCAGGACTCAGAGCCCAAGCCAAACACTTCAGACTACATCCTTGAACCACAGAACAGAATATCTACCTCTAAGCCAAGTACTTTAGTCAGCCCTACCTTTTCCATTGCCACTCTAAAGAAGAATGGGTACTAAGAGATAAATCTTGCTTCTGAAAAAAGATAAAATAAAGTTATTCTTACTTTCTGGGTTAGCTATGTTTCTAGTGCAAAGGATCTTTGCATCTCATTGAGAAAACAGTGGTGTCCATGTTCGTCTAACAGGACTATCACCAAATCGCAGGTGATAGTCCAATTCCAGACCAAAACCAAATGGCAACAATGTCAAGGTTTGGGAAAGCAAGACAAAGCCAGCAGGATTTGGAGGGTAGTCAAATGTAGACCAGTAGCCAGCATGAGGTGTGTTGAATTTGAAGATCTTAAGGGTAGCCACAGTTGTGACTGTTACAGGGAACTAAGACAAGCGTCCAAAGTATTTCCTGTGCCTTATGGAGCCTGGGGAAGGACCTCAGGACAGCACAGCATTTGGAGAAAGCAACAGTTTTGGCAAAGAAGAAAGCTAGGGAAGGTTACTTCTAAAGTCTGTTTGAGTCTCTGGAAGATCCGGAAGCCTGGGTGGGGTACTGGAAGCAGCCAATGAGATCCAAACTCTCTTCTGCTGTCCCTGAGTTTGCAAGTCTATCCAGGAAGAGCTGCCCATTTGCTGCGGTGACTGCTGGTTAATCCACTCTCTGTAACATGCTACTTCCTCCACAGGATTAACTGATTGTTGGGACAGTTTGAAGACATTTGTTCATTCAGTCATTCAGTGAGCCAATCAACAGATGTCTCACTTGTCTGTAAGAGCGAGATGCTCTAAAGGAAACAAACCCAGTAAGTATCACTACCCTCAAAGGGCTTGGATTCCCCTGATGGGGCATGAATATGAACCAGTCATGACAAAAGAAAAAATGTATTTATAGGGAATTGGTGTTCGTGATGCATAGATGACTGACAACTTAACACAGGCTAGAATCTCCTGGCAAGAGAGTTGTAGTAAGAGATTGTGTAGATCAGGTTGGCCTGTGGGAAGTTATCTTCTGATAATCCATGGGAGGGAAACTCAGCCCAATGTGGGTGGCACCAGACCCTGGGTTTGGGTCCTGAACTGTGCACTAAGCTTGCATGCATCCCTTGTTCTCTGCTCTCTACAGTATATATACTGTGGCTTACTGCTCCAAGCTATCATGGCCTTAACTTTATCCACAATGACAAACTAGAACCTGGAGTTAGGAGCTAAAACTAACCCTGTCACCTTCTTCCCTAACTCACTTTTGTCAGGATGTCTTATCACAGCAACAGCCATGAAACTGGGGCATAACACAAGAAGAACATGGCTGTCAGAGTCAAACAAGGTGTTTATATCCTGAGTCTACCAGGACCCGAAAACCACAGGATTCATCTCAAAATGGTACAATAACATTTGCCCTGTACACTCATTGTGTGAATTTAAAAGATACCATTTAATAACTTACTGTTAGTTACTCTTCCAAGCAGCGCAGACTTATGGCTTGTTTAATTATTGGAACAACCCTGTTAGGTGGCTCCTAAGAATACTACCTCTACTGCATAGAAGGGAAAATGGGGCCTGGGGATTTTAATCAACTTGTCCAAGGTCACCCAGAAGCAAGTGATGAACACAGATTCAATCTCATATAGCAGCAGCGATTTGAACCTCAGCTTTTAACTGCCAGGTTAGGCTGAATCAATAATCTTAAAGGACAAGCCTGCTGCTCAAGACACAGTGCACACTCAACACATGGCAGGTGTCATATGATTGCTATGTTTACTGCAGATGCTGTGATCTCACTATGAGCCACAAGAGAAAAACAAGAGACAGACACAACCCTGATTATATATTTTTGAGACTGTAGTTTGATTACAATATCTCTTCCTTCCCTTTCTTGCCTCTGGATATTTTCATATTCTTCTCCTTGCTCTTTCAAAAGCATGGACTGTTTTTACATTATTATATTATAATATATATGCATATATGTTCATAAATATAACCTGCTCAGTTATTACTTGTATTATATTTTCAGGGATGACCATTTGGTATTGGTGTGCTCTTCCCTCAAGAGGACTATGTCTCCTGTTCTCAGGATTCCTTAGTTGCCTGTAGTTCTTTGTGTGGAGTTAAGAGTACAGACCTAAAGAAACCTTCAGAAATTGAATTCATGTATATACACTAAGTGACTCCATCTCCACACTCCCTTTTTTCATGTATATGGTTTACATGTATGTGTACATACATATGTTCAAATGTGTGGGAACATAACATGAATATGCAGGAGTGCCTAGGGGTACGTAGAAGGGCATGGTGACTTTAGGAGAATTCACCAATTGTTCTCCATCTAATGTTTTGAGCAGCATCTCTTGATTTAACACAGAGATTGCCTGTACAGCCAGTCTAGCTATCTAGCTTGCTCAGGGGACCTTCTGCTTCCACCTTCCAGGAGCTATAATTACAAGTGGGTGACCAATCTCACCTTGTTCTGGGCATCCCAATCCTGCCGCACAACCAGCACCTTGACTACTGAGTCACCTTCCACAATCCCTATCCACTTCTTTTTGGAAAAAAAGAAAAAGAGGAACATAAGAGCAGCAGCAGCAGCATTCATTCATTCATTCATTCATTCACTCATTCACCAGATGGTAAGTTCAGGCTGCCCCTTGTCAGTTTGAAGCTGCCCACTGGCATGGATTTCCCAGTGGGAAGGAGAGGTGACCATGAGAGCCAGGACCCAGCCACTCACTAATAAGCCCTGCAGCGGCTGTCCTCGCAGAGGGGCGCAAACAAAACTCTCCACACTACTTCTATTCAAATAATTTCAGAGGCACTGAACTGTATACAGAAGGAGAGGACAGGAAATTTTTTAAAAATGAGAACCCTATCATAAAAAGAAAATTAAAGAATATGGACAAAACATAGAAGTCAAACATCATTCACACTTAGCAAGCTCACAGAAGGCCCTGTTCTGTTACTAAAGGTGAAACTACGCCAGTTAGAAGCCAAGGATTAGGCTGCTGTGGTTCCTAAGTGGAAGGGTGGCTCAAGGATCCTGCCAAATAGGAAAAGAAGAAGTACATGTATTCTAACTTGTTCGGTTTATGGGAACATGCTGTAAGTTCTGAGATAAATACATAAACTTTATGTGGTCCTAAGAGAAAGCTTTCACCACGCTATCATCCACATCAGAATACTGCAGAAAGCAGCCCGCTCCCAGAATGGTGTGATACCTAAACACATATTAGATGATATGTCTAGTTTCTGAACAGGGCATATTACCTCAGATGTAACTCCAGCACCATGTATCTGAGCATCTGTAAACCCCTTAAGGTACAAAGCTTTCTCACTGAAATTGGAGTTGGACAAAGGGGTTTATGTAGCTAGAGTACTCAACGGTGTAAAATCTAGGAAAACAAAAGAGCTTCCCATGAAGCTTGTTGCAAGACCTCTAGGGTAATAGAATAGACCCCAAGCCTCCTGCTCTATGATCATTACTAAAACAAAAGATATTTGTGTATTTATCAAGAGACTCTTAAATGATATATTGGAATCAAAGACATTTAGAAATAAGATCTCTTAAAGATCTCATCTAGAATGTACATGCTTAAACATATCCACGCATTGAAAAGATGGTATGCAGTGATAGGGTATTCATAATCAGAAATTATCAGAATTAAAATTCATGAAGCTTGCTCTTATTCTCTTATTCTTATACCCTTTTACTCTCTTACCCTTCTCTCTTCATTACCCTCACTCCTCTCTTTCCACATCTTCCTGGCAGGCCTCTCTCACTCCCCCGGCCCCCCCTCTATCTATCTATCTTTACTCCATCTTCACCTCCCCTCCCCATGCCCTAAATAAACTCTACTCCATTCCAAAAAAAAAAAAAATCACGAAGCTTATAATTTAAAGATCTCAATGTTCTGAACAAAATATGAGACATTCTCACGGGAAAGATGTATAAATAATCAGAAACCTTCAGAGTTAAAACGCATCTAGTTTCAAGTTAAAGGATCTCAAAGTTCTGAACCAAACATAAAATTATACTGAAGGAGAGTAACATAGCCAGCCACAGACTAAAATCCCAGACTTTCTTCCTCGATAAAAATGAATGAATACTTTTACTTTTACAGTCCCTATTATATTCAGAACAAGTAATATTATTATAATATGGAACTAGAGAAAGGTAAATAGAAATCAAAATTAAAACTGGAATTCAGAGGCTGGAGGGATGGTTCTTTGGTTTAGAGCGCTTACAAAGAACACATGTTTGGTTCTCAACACCCACTTTGGACAGCTCACAACTGCCTGCAATTCCAGCTCTGAGGATCTGCTGCCCTCTAGTGCCCTCCTCGGGCAACTGCACTCACACTTGCTCATTCTTTAATGTATATACACATAATTTAAAATAAATTTATATTTTCAAAAAGGGAATTCAGTGATGAAAGACCGACATCTTAGTGTCAGATATCAGCACGCACACCCAGAAAGACAGTTAGTGATGCTGACACGGCTTTCTCCCAAGTGCCTAGTTCTGAGCTGTGGGAAGGGCTTTTCAAGGATGATGTCAAAGAGACAGATCCTAGGAAGGCGCGTTCACTCTGAGTGCCCTCTCCAGATCAGACACAAGAGGAGCCTTTAAGGGAAAAGGATGAAGGAAGACAGTATGGGAGACACTGTCAGACACTAATAAAAGCCCTGTCCACAGGGAAACCCTGATCTCTACAGCTTTCTGGCATGAGAAAGACCTTTGTGAGCAGATTCCATGATTTACACAACAAAAATAAAGAACAAACAACAAAAAGAGAGGGATCTCCTTTTCCCCCACTTATGAATTGAAATAGTAGAGAAGTCCGGAAGACTTAAAGCCCAGCAAACTGCATCTCCTTTACTTGTGCTTAAGGTGACAGAGACAGCCATGAAAGATGAGCACCAGGGACATCTGCACACACAGGCTCATGGCAGTCAGGAAAGATGAGCACCAGGGACAGCTGCACACACAGACTCATGGCAGTTGTCCCAGCAGGCACTAGGCCCATGCAAACACAAGCCAGACAAAATCCCAGCATGGAAAATAGAGGCAAACATAAAAGCCTACCCTTCGCCACAGAGCTATTGGCAACTCCTAGCTGTTTGGAGACAGAGATCCAGCTTTCTCTGAGAGAGGAGTTTCTGAACTGACCACGCTTCAGTGAAAAGTCACGCATCCAAGAATATCTGGACAACCCTAGTAGGTCTTGATGATTTTTGTTTTGTTTGTCTGTATTTTAAGAGCATACAGTTGGGTGGAAGGGGAAGGGGGCATAGATCTGGGAAGAGAAGGGGGTTCATGGATAAGATTAAAATACATTTTACTAAATTCTCAAGGAACCAAGAAAAAAAATAAAAATAATAAGTATCACAGATGCTGGAGATGTAGCTCAGTCAGTAGCTTATCCTGGTGTGCATGAAACCCTGTCTTCAATCCCCAGCACATGAACCAGAGGATGATGGAAATGTGTAACCCATCACTAAGTGGGTAGAGTCAGGGGGTTCAGATGCCCAAAGCTATCTTTAACCACATAAAAAGCTGGAGCTCATCCTGAGATACATATCCTGCCTCAAAATGTATACATAAAATAAACATCATAGGTCTTTGTAAAAGCCAGCCATCTGGCTTCATTTCTGGCTATGTGACCAGAAGCAAGCTATTTGCCCTCTTTCCAGACTGATAAATTTTAACAAAAGATAGTGAAATATCATGAAATCATTGAGAGGATCAAGTTGATGGACAAAGTGGTTAGCATCTGAGTGTACTGTTTTATGGGTGATTAATTTAGCAACTATTAACTTCCTGCTAACAAGAAACACAATACACAGCTAGAGTATTGTGTATTTGAGTCTTGGGGACAATAAGAGAAGTAAATAAATTTCTTACTCTCAGGGCCTAAAAGGGAGAAGAAAAAAATCAACATCAATATACAAAAGACAAAGTAGAAATGAAACAAAAAGGTGTAGGGATAGCCCTCTGTGTACTGTGTGGCAAAATCACCTGTCAATAAAAAGTTAATGGCCAATACACTGAGGCAGGATTAAGAGGCAGGACTTCCAGTTGAAACAGAATCAGGAAGGAAGAGAATTTTCCTACTGATGTTGTAGCTGACATCAAATTAGAATAAAAGGAATATTAAGTTAAGAGTTAGTCTGGGAACCAGCCTAGCTTATGACCTTGGCATTTATTAATAATTTTAAGTGTCTGAGTTTTGTTGGGAACTGGGGCACGGGTGAAAAAGCTGCGGTTATAAGAAAGTCAAGGGCTGGCTTGGAATTCCAGAACATTTCATGCTTTAAGACACTTTTCAAAATTGCTTTAGTGTGGAGCTGGTATGAGAAGAATCCTGGAGATACAAGCTCTTCTCAATGGGGAAAATGTTCTACAAATTTAGTTACTACACAACCACCCTAAGAAGAAAGACCGACATAAAGAAGGATAGAACTTTGCCCTTTTCAGGATAACGAATGCAACCGGAGATCATCATGTTAAATAAAGTAAGCCAGATACAGATGAACAAACATCATGTTTTCTCTCTTACAAAGAATAACAGTAGGCATATAGGTAGACAGACAGACAGACAGACAGACAGACAGATGATAGATAATTGAGAGATTATATAGATGATAGATGGATAGACAAATGCCATCCTCAAAGCAAAAGGAGAACTAATTATTTTGGAGTGAAGTAGGCAGTAGAAAGGAGAGATGAGGAAGGGTAGTGTGTGTGTTTGTGTGTGTGTGTGTGTGTGAGAGAGAGAGAGAGAGAGAGAGAGAGAGAAAGAGAGAGAGACTTTAAAAAACTCAATAGAAAGTCTCTTAAATAAAAGCTTTTTAAATGCCTTTCTAAATGCTCATCAACAGCTACAAAGATTCCAGACCTTCCTAATGCCATCTCAATCTTCAATGGAGAGAGATCTCTGAATAAAAAGATTTCTGGGATGCTCACCCTCATCCTTTAAATGCCTGAGTACCGCAGTCTCCACAGCATGGAGCAGGCATAGGACCATGGGGTGAAGGAGCATCTTAGACCTGGCACCCGGGACTTAGACTACTGGAGGTCAATTGGCCGTTATTTAGACTTAGCCAGATCTTCTTCCTCAGTGGTATCTCACTGGTGTGGACCAAGGGCCCCTGAAATACGAGCTCTATAAACACACATCTCCATTTCCATTGCCTCCATTAAAGAGCACAACCAACTAGAACATGGTGGGAGCCACACATCTCCACATCACTGTCCCCTGCCCTCCATGTCAGTCCTTCCCAAGAGCCCCTGTCTTTTTTCCCTGAAATTCTCCCACAGATATCAGCTTCCTGCTTCTTTTCAGAAGGTCTTCAAATCCAGGAACTCAATTACTTCCTGGGTTTCTCCAACCATCCCCAGATTTTTCTCCTTATTTTCACTCTCTCTCTCATCTCTCTCCAGTCATGTACAATAATGTCCCAGAATAAAATGATCAAATTGTTTGGTTTAAATTTGCCAGCAGTTTAATGGCAATTAGTGATGGCACATTAACAAAAATACCAATCTTCCCTGGGACTGTATCCAGCTGCTGTACTGGGCACTTGCATCTGCATCCGATTTTAATTAAAAAAAAAACAAAAAAAAAAAAACAGGAGATGCCTTGACTTTGTACTTACCCTGTATAGCACACATTATCAGCTTGTAGATAAGATCCTGAGTCCCCAAAAGGCAAAGCTACTTGTTCATAGAAGAGAGGTGAGTGGAAGAGCTGAACTCGAACCCTAAGCCCCTGCTTCCCTCTACTACAGAATGAATAAGTAGTAGCCCATTTGCAACCCTGCCCCATCCCCTTTTCAATCAACTGCCTCCAAGCCCTCATCTTAACATCACTTCAGACCTCAGGCCCTCAGTGAACTAGACTGTACCCAAGAGGGGCCCTATCAGCTTCTCTAACCATCAACACCCACTACCTAGCACAGCACCTGATATGTAGCAAGTACTCAGAAAAGTCTGCCAAGAAGGAATAATAGCTAGTGAAACTCTAGCTCAAATTGTGCAATCTGTGCTCTTGGAGTCTCTGGAGTTTTGTTGTACCTTTCTGGTGAATATCAAAGAAACAATAAAGTGCTTGGGAGTTGACTAAACTTTTTTTTTTTTTGCAAAATATTCCCATTTGGATCCATAATATCTCTGAATCCTGACTTTGACCAAAGGCAAAAGTCTAAAAGAAGTAGGTGGCAACTGACTCATCCCAAGTGTGACAAAGCTTTGAGAAACTGCAGAGTATCTGTGGGCAAGTAACAATGGTGCTTCTTGCCCTGGTGGCTTCCAAGGGTTCCCTCTCTGTCTACACTGCCAAAGAGAGATAGGATACAAGGCGTTCTAAAGAGCAGGCTCAGAGAGCATGTGGTACCTCTACACTATGGGAACCATAGGCATTACCTACACACAAAATTGGGGTTGGGGGTGAAACTCAGCCATCCTGCTCATGCTCCTTCCTGGGTGGCCAGGATCTTGGCTGCAGTGAGAATTTTGGTCTCTTTAAAAACCCAGATATGTTATGTGAATATGTTTTTGTTTTAACCCCAGGTGATGGATCAGAGCTTGCTTCACAGCAAGTGGCTATGATTTGTCTTGTTGTGAGGAAGGGCATGAATATTTCGTCCAGCTGCAGGTAGTTTACATTTGGAATTCTGGGAACTTTTGAGAGGGTATAAACTTGAGAGCCTGGAAAGGGGCAGAGGCATGCTTTGAGGAGTCCAGTTCCTGTTTGTCAGGGAGTCGTGAGCAAAGAGATGAGAAGTTGGAGATATTCTGACAATGGAGATTGTATTTGACCCTAAACAGCAAGGACTAGCCTAAAATGGTCAACCCCCCTTTCCCTTCTAACCTTCTTTCTCTCCTACCTAGTGTCAGGGGGTTGGAAAGAATGAGGGTAGAATAAAGTTGGAACCATGGTAGATAAATAGAACCCAATAAAGAAGTCCCCCAAAAGAGCCCCAACACTTGGCCAGAGACAGCTGAGGATGATTTGAAGTATTGAGATATTGACATCTATGTTTAACCTCTGCAGAGTATGAAACTCTAGTTACCTGTGTGATGTCTGTGAATCAAGGGCCCACTTGACAGTTTTAGGCAAGGAAAAACTCTACCACTGTGTTGTTCTTACAACATTAAGGATTTAGAGTAATCCCCTCACAGCAGAAAGGGGAACAAACCATTCCTTAATGCCAGGCTCTGTCTTCGATTACCTGCCTGTTTTGTTTTTTTCCCTTCTTAACAGTAAATCATCTGTTCAAATAAAAACAGCCCTAAAGATCAGACTATCCAGGTAGCTTAATTTTTCTAAGGTAAAGCACAAAGAAGACAGACTTCATGTTGGATGCTTTTAGTGTGACTGTGTATGGGAACTAAAATGTACAGAAATCGTGAGTAGAGTTTCACTATCAGGCTCTATTTTACTAGAATTCATTATATATGTCAAAATCACCAAAGTGTCTGGGTTGCGTGCATTATTCAAACATAGTGGTAAAGAGAACCTATGTGGGGCATTGCAATGCATGCCTATAGTCTGAGCACTCAAGAGGTAGGAGCAGAAAGATCCAGAATTTGAAGTCATATTCAGCTATATAGCAAGTTCTGGGCCAGCCTGGGCTACATAAGACCATTTCACAATAAATAATAAAATGACAAAAGAAAGGGAATCATCTTCTGGTTTTTGAGAGAGAGAGAGAGAGAGAGAGAGAGAGAATGATAGATAGATAGATGATAGACAGATATAGACAGATGATAGATATATGATATATAGAGAGATAGATGATAGATAGATAGATAGATAGATAGATGATAGATAGATAGATTCTCTTGTATGAAGTATTTAGAAACTAGAAGTACCAAACTGATCAAAAGAGTTTATGACTTATAGTGGAAAATAAAAAGCTTCCAAGAATATTGAATGACATCTTACCTTCCAGACACTGGCAGGTGAACCCGCTGAGGCTGGACACACATGTGGCTCCATTTCTGCATGGGTCTAGGACACAGTAATCAATCTTGGACTGGCAAAGCTCTCCAGTATAACCTGCAGAAAAAGAAGATGCCCATTGTCTGAGACCTGGTCTTCCAAAACTACCAGAGCTACCCTCAAACTAAGGAATTCAACTAGAACCCACCCTTGGAAGCAGCTACCATGCTTAAGAGTGTATTTGAGACTTCTTGATCTCATGTAGTTTTATAACCAGAAACTACCATATCATTAGAAGTATGATTCAAAATTAACTCATTTTAAAAATTGTTTTCTTTTGACTTTGCTGTGAATTTTATACATTGGAAGTCTCAGAAGCTGAGAATGAATTCCACAGTCTCTAGGATGGTGTCTCTCTGACATAGAGTACCCTTGGACTGAAATGCCAGTTACCTTCCCAGAGTCACCACTATACCTTTATATAATAGGGATTAAATATTTTAAAGGATAATATTTAACACTA
This sequence comes from Mus minutoides, assembly GCA_902729485.2. Lineage (NCBI taxonomy): Eukaryota > Metazoa > Chordata > Mammalia > Rodentia > Muridae > Mus > Mus minutoides. Next base: position 366,800 of record LR750082.1, on the reverse strand, counting down.
AAAGCAGCCACCTGTGTTAATTCTGTACCCTGTGCTCTCATTTTAAAGACTAAGAGATATTATTCTTGATACTTATTTGAGTCATAAATCCAGCTCTCCCTTTCCCATGAAGCCAGCCCCCAGCTAATCTTGTGGGATAGTAACATAATCGCAGGCAAACGGTGGGAAAATCAGGCTGTAAATCTCCGGGAACACCTTGGGCAACCTGAAGGCTTTAAATAAATCCCAGGGTTTTAACTCACTTTTAAAACAAAGCCCTCTGGGAAGACAAGTTTAGAGAAAATAGCACACTAAAATGTTCCTTGTCTTAGAGTGGGTGATGCTTAAGAAAAATATGGAAAATACAAGATATAAAATAAAATATTTTTGTTAAAAAAAAAGTGCCCGCAGTTGTGATATTTGAGAGACAGGACCATTGGATAGTCTGGAGAAAATACCTGTTGTAAATTTTCATCAGACATATTTTCTACACAATTATAACCATTCAGTAGTATTAAATTGCCATGGTAGTTTTTTTTTAAAGGTTTATTTTATTTATTATATGTAAATACACTGTAGCTGTTTTCAGACACTCCAGAAGAGGGCGCCAGATCTTGTTACGGATGGTTGAGAGCCACCATGTGGATGCTGGGATTTGAACTTATCACCTTCGGAAGAGCAGTCGGGTGCTCTTACCCGCTGAGCCATCTCACCAGCCCCGACATGGTAGTTTTAACTACACAGAAAACAGAGATTATTGGTTTTGAAAGGCTTTTGTTAGCACACACAGCTGAGACTTGCAAAACTCAGTGAGTTGAGTGAGAGATGGACTGTCTGAGGCCCAGTTAACCTGCCAAGTTCATGTGGACTACAGTGAACAGAAGCCACCATCTCAGCATCTCCAGCCATCCTCCTCACTCACTTCCAAACAAGACAAGGCATTTCCAATTAGTAAAAGGTATGGGAGTGAGGCCAGCCTGTAGACTAAAATCCCAACACCAAGACAAGAAGCTACTTCTGAATCCCAAAAGGCATCTTTGAGCATGACATCACAGAAAGGATGTATCTTCAAATAAAAGCTCTAGCTTCAACGAGTGAGTCAGTATGCTTGCAAGTGGAATGCCGAGAACATTGGGCTAAAAACAGTATGTTCACATATGTTCACTATGATGGCCTTTCTGCTTGGATAGGAAGGTGTCCTAGGCCTCCGAAGCCCAGGAACCACACAGCTCTGAAGGGTGACGGTATCCCAGTGGAAGGGTACCCTGAGATACGAGGACCCAGAAACCACACCGCTTTGGGCTGGGACAGTGTCCCAATGAGGAGCTGAGGAGCCTCAGCCTGGCTCCTTCTCTTCTTCCTTTCTCATCATTGCTTCTTATCTTCTTCCAATAAGAAAGTCACATGAGGCAGCAAATCTCATGAAAGAGGTTTATTTATCGGAGGGTCCAGGATGTGAAGGGACAAATGCAGGAGTGGCAGTCAGGAGGGAACAAACAACAGCAGGGATTGGACAATGCACAGTGGTTATATGGGGGTCCTTGGGAGGGTGGAGCTTTCTAGGGTGAAGATTTCCAGGGTGAGGATTGCTGGAATTTCAAGTTCTGAGCTGGGAGAGCTCAAGGATTGGTGGACTTTCCTGTATAGGGATTGGTGCGTTTTCCTATTCCTGTTGGTGGCTTTTGTTCAGACTTTTCACCTAAAATTAGCATAACCTTGGAGGGTCCTGTTGAGGGGCTGGAGATGACCTTATGACAGTTAGGAAGATCTGGGGGAGGGGGTCTGACTGTTAGAGCCCTTCAGAGAGTAGGGGGACCTGGTCACTTTCCTGCCTTGAGGATTTACAAAGTTTACAAAGGGAGTCCACGGCAGGGAACACCTTCCCTGACTCTTAACCAACATTAGTCTAATCATACACACAGCCCAGTCTCCTAGCTCATCCCTTCCTTTTATATATGAGGAAATTGAGGATTAGAAAGATTAAATCATTTGCACAGTCACTAGGGATTCAAACTCCTGGGCCCAAGCCCTTAAACTCAGCTCTGCCTGAATCAGGAAGCAGCCTAGACAGAAAGTAGAACATCTTAGTTCCCACTGTAATCTCAGACATAGGAGGCTGAGGCAGAAGGATCTCAAATCCCAGGCCAACCTAGGCTACACAGTGTCAGCCTCATTTAAAAAGCAAACAAAAAGAAGACATTAGCCAGGTGGTGGTAGCACACGCCTTTAATTGCATCACTTGAGAGGCAGAGGTAAACAGATCTCTTAAGTTTGAGGCCAGCCTGGTCTACTGTTCTGGAAATAAATAAATAAATAAATAAATAAATAAATAAATAAATAAATAATATATTTTTAATGCCCATTGCTTTGAATGATTTGAAATTTCAAACGTATTTAAATATGAAGGGATTCAGATCTAACCCGCCACCCTTGTCACCTAGCTTCAAGTGTCATTAACACTTCTATGTAACGTCATCTAGTGTCCTCATAACTTCCCCATAAGGATTTCTTTTTTTTTTTTTTTTTGGTTTTTCGAGACAGGGTTTCTCTGTATAGCCCTGGCTGTCCTGGAACTCACTCTGTAGACCAGGCTGGCCTCGAACTCAGAAATCCGCCTGCCTCTGCCTCCCGAGTGCACTTCTATAAATATTTCATTATGCGTCCTTCTCCAAGGAGGATTGTTTTTAAAGATTGATTTTAATGTCCTCTCTAACTAATGTGTAGCTCATTTATAAACTTAAACATTTTTAATCTTTTTATTAACATATATTAATTATACACAATAGACTTCATTATATCTTCATATCTGCTTCCATGTTGACCATACTCCCCCATTACTCTCCTGTCTCCCTCCCATTCCCAATGATTCCATTTTTTGTTATATGTATCAATATCAAAATTCTATCTTTTAAGAGCTGCAGTTGTGTGGAAATATACAAACATCCCGTGCACTTATTTTTATAGACCTAAAGATGTGAAACTGTAAGTAGAGTGAATCTTAGGTCCTATTCAAAATACCAATTCTGTATACAGGTTTTATAAGTAAACAAAGAAATTAATTTACATTTTAATGTGCTGGGTGTTAGGGCTGCCATAGTAACTTGAGGGGGCCAACAGGCATTGAGTGGGTGACTGCAGAAATTCTACATCACTTCAGAAGGTCTGATAAGACATTTCTCATATGCCAAGATCAATATGGTACCTTAGTGAGAGAGGTCTTGTGTGGAGTAAACATTACCTCATTATTTTCTTCCCCTTGTGCTTTAAAATCTTCCCAAATTTTGAAAGCATAAGAAACAATGAACTCAGATTTAAAAGACTCTGGGTAAGTAGAGCGACTTGTAATCTATGAGTCTCCTGATGTGCCTATGGCTCGGCATTTCTACAAATGAAGAGCCAATAATAGAGTCATCGATTGGGGGAAGTACGTAAAGAGGAGGCACAGAGAGGCAGAGATTGCAAGCTGATGGGACACAGAGCATCCCTGGCAATACTGGAAATACATAGTAACTACTAGAATCCAAGGACCGATAGCATCGTAGCAACTATAGCCAACATCTGCCCATGCATGTGCAGACTGGTACTAATGCCTGTCCACCCCAGGCTGATCCCGTGGATCCAAGAATCATTGTTGGCCTCCTGTGAGTTACTAGGGAATGACTATTACATCATTCCCATCTGCTGACAATGGCCAGCTCTGGAAGAAGAGAGACAAAGCACAAAGAACCACAAGCATGAATTCAGGAGCCCTCAGCCACTAGATTAGCAAGACACTTCTTAGACCTGATAGAAATTGTCCTGGAAATAAATAAATAAATATATATATATATTTTTAATGCCCATTGCTTTGAATGATTTGAAATTTCAAACGTATTTAAATATGAAGGGATTCAGATCTAACCCGCCACCCTTGTCACCTAGCTTCAAATGTCATTAACACTTCTATGTAACGTCTAAGCCCCAGTGGTGCCCCTAGAAGACTAGAAGCCTGATAGAAATTGTCAACCATAATACACACTTTCATCTGATGAACGCAAGAGCATTTGCCTTACACATGCATTCTCAACTCCTTGAGAATCAGGAATTTGTCTTATTAAGCTCTAGACCCTCGTAACATAAAATATATCTCAACACAAATAATTATTTAAATAATGAGTCCATTTATTTAAGTTTTTTCCCTTAAATCACTGCATCCTTTAACTAAGATGTCTGCCTATCCCAAAGAAACAACACCCAGAAGCCAGATGGATGAAGAGTGCTTTCCACTCTTTCTCCTAATGGGCATTAAAATGGACACACAGCTGGGATTTTTGTTTGTTGTTTGTTTCTTTGTTTGTTTTATAAGGAGGGGGAAAGGTTATATTACAGTACGTACTGTAGTAGTTTGAATGAGAATGCCCCCTGCAGGTTCATATATTTGCATGATTAGTCCCTATTTGAACTGTTAGGGGAGAATTAGGGGGTGTGGCTTTGTTGAAGGAGGGGCACCACCAGGCCTGCCTGCCACCTATGAGGATGTAAAGCTCTCATCTACTGCTTCAGCACCAAGTCTGCCTGTTCCCCTGCATGATGATAGTTTAATGAACTGAACCTCTGAAATTGTAAGCAAGCCCCACGTTGGATGATTTCTTTTTATAAAAAGTTGCCTTGGTCACTGTATCTCTTCACAGCAATAGAACAGAGACTAAGTTAAGACATAGACTATCAAAAAAAATCACCTTGCTTTTGCTACAGGGCTCTACACCCCCAACTTGGGAAAATGCAATGAGCAATTATCCTTCAGAGGGCCCTGAGATGGGTGGAGAATTAAGCTGGTCCACTTCTAAACTTCAGTCTTGCTTCTCTGGTTAAGACTGTCCATCCAACCATATAGCAAATTAGCATGGTTGAAACAAACTTTGTCACCTTTTTCTGCCTCAATAGCCCCGGATCAGGTTAGCTTCTAGTTAGTTAGAATCTAACTAACCTGGTTAGGTTATCAGCTGGGCTGAATCTCCCTCAGGGTCACCTGAAATGTCTTGTGACACTATTCAACATCCAATCCCTAGGGATGCCCCTGGCATCCTAGTGGGCACAGAATACTGCCAAACATACTTAAAATAGGACAGTCTCCACCACAAAGAACCATCTGGTCCAAAATGACCCCATGCTGGGCTAGAAGCCCAAGGTCAGAGGGATGCTGTCCTTCCAGACTGAAAATGATGACTTTTATCCCAGTCCCTCCTCCTAACATCACAAAGGACCACTCACTTATGAATCAGAGCAGCATGTTCAGAGAATTTTGGATAATCAGAATCCTAGGAGTACCTTATAATTTTATATCTCCAAATCAGAGACCATTTTTAAACACACTATTTGACTCTCAAAATTATAAGTTACTGAGGAACTTATTCAGAATAAAATAATTGATTTGAAATGGGCACTTTGGAAATACTCCCTGTGAGTCACAGGGTTTATTTATTTTCTTTAGAGAACATTCTAGTAGAACAAAGATATAAGGAAACAGTGAGACTCAGGGGGTGCACAAGGATGTTTTCAGAGATGCATGGAATACCTGGGAAAGGTCTGTCCTGAGCCTTGGTGCTTTAATAGAAGTCTGAGCATAAGCAATGTTAGGTGAATGGAAGCGCATCTGACAGGATGTGTACCCTGGCAGAGCCTGCTCAACAAAACCACCAGGCAGAAGGTGACCACTCAGATTTAAGGAAGCATCAAATAATAAATCCACTCTCTAGGTGTTCACAAATTACACAGTATCTAACATATCTTTGGAAAACTACTTTATACTATCTCGTATTTTGTTATAAGATGCATCTTAAAATTGAGACGTAATGAGAAAACTAAAGCTACGTAACATCTATTGACTTCCAGGGCATAAAAAAATCTATCCCACCCACCCACCTGTCTTTATAACGGCAATGCCCAATCCCTTCTAATGAAAGAAACCTTTCATAGGTCAAGGAAGAATCACATGCAGAAAAGAAATTGCCTAAATGGGTCTATTTAAAAAGCAATTTATCAGTGATCGCTTAAAAACAAAACAAAAGAACAAGAAAACAAACAAAAAAAATTAACCTCTCTTTCCAGCACAATTGTTTATTCGTAAGAAGTTTATTCCACAATTCTTCTGCTGAAATGAAAAACATGCATTCCCCTTTCTGCTTTGGCTCTGTGAGGGAGAATCTAATTGTTTCTTTGGAGCACTGTTCTGAAAGCTTCCAAGGTGGGAATTAAAGTAAGATCTATTTTTAGTGTGCCTGGTCTTTTTATAATCTGGCTTGTGCAGTGGAGTGAAGCTGTTGGGCTTGAATGGAAAACCTCATGCTAGCAAGACAGCCCACCAGCTCCCCGATCTTACCCTCTGGGGTCTGCGCAGCCGGTGCCGGAGCCTCAGCCACAGCTGCTAAAATGCAGTAGCTAATATTAGCACACTGGACAATAAATAAATAGCTGGAATCTGAGCACCATCAAGAGATTCCATCTTGGGGCATCCAATCTCAATGTGGGAAGGTAGAAATTATTCAGAGAGAGAGAGAAAGATGGCCTGGCAGGAGAAAACCAGAAATGTCTGGACAAATGCAAACCTAAGTTAAAAACCAAAAGGAAAGAAAGAATGCTATCTATGGCTCACAAAAGGGAAATTGATAACATATAACTAAAATGGGAATATTTAATATGAATAAAAGCATAAAAGAAAGCTTAGCATTCCACAGAACTAAAAAGACTTAGTCTCAAGGGTTGAAAGAAAGCATCGCCATCCAATAGTCAAATATGCAAAAGTAGAGAGAGCAAAAAGGATAGTGGTTTAGAAAAACTGTCAGGATTATAAAGCTATGCTCAGCTGAGTGGGCTTATCCAAGTCTTGACAACTTCCATTTCCATCATAGCCAAAATGAGGATAAAGATGCCTAGCTCTCAAGACACTGAGTTTGATAAACTCTGAGCAGTAAGTATAATGCCTACAAATGTACCTTTAAATTCACAACAGCTTGCACAGTGCCTGGGCACTAGCGTGTCTTAAGTGGCCCTATGTTTTGTGAATTAATAAAGTATTTGTAGAATCCAAGACTGCAGAGCAAGGTGCCTATTGTCATCTGAGCTCTAGTTCTTAACAGGCAACTGAGAACAGTGGTTCTCTAAGGGTGACTGGCATTAGCATCACCTGAGAATACCTGTCAAATGTCTATTGAGCAGTAGCATCCTTAATCCACTGAGGCAGAAACCCCAGGTGAACCTAGAAACGAAAATCTAAGGAGCCATTCGAGTCTGATGGGGTGACTCACTGGGCAAGCCACTTGCTGAACAAGGATGAAGAGTTCAGATTCTCCAGAACCCATAAAGCCACATGAGTTGGTGTATGAATATCTGTAATCCTGTAGAGGTGGCGCTCAAAAGCCAACTAGCCATGTGTACACAGTGGCTAACAAGAGACTCTACTTCAAACAAGGTAGAAAATGACTACTGTTACCTGAGGTGTCCTCTATACACACACACACACACACACACACACACACCACTCTCAAAACAAACATAAAGATTAAAAAAACAAAAAGAAGTCTTCTAGATTGTTCTGACATGGTATATTTACTAACCATGGAAGTCACCAGCAAGCATTATTTTAATATAAAACATTAATGTTATTTATTTAAGAGTTTTGTACATAATTAAGATTGTGGAAGAGGAAAAAAACAGTAAAGTATAACAGGCCCCAGATCTTACTTAGCACAACTGACACCATGATGGGGGTACCATTCAGGCCTTTAAACCCAGCACCAACAGAGGCAGCACCACCTACCCAAGTGAGAACAAAGCCCTCATCCATCAAAGTCCAGAGTTATGGGAAACTCATTAAACGTACTAACCTTGCTTTCTGGCTTCTTTGCTTCTGCTTCTGGGTGACTATTCTTACTAGTTGAGGTGTATCAACCCAGGGTGTGACGTTTATGCCTAAAATCTCACCCTGAGGAAGGCTTGGGACTGTACTCAGGTCCTGAACATCCAGGGTAGTCACCAATCAGCTAATATAGACTTCCTATTGGCTCGAATCTGTGTCTGAGCAGTCTTGTCTGGTGGATACCTCTGGGCTGGATGGCATTCAATAGCCATAAAGAAGCCCTTACAACCAGGCTCAGGATAGAGGGGCAGAAAAAAGAATTCTGTTCTTCACCTTTCTCTTGTATCAATGTCCAAGACCAGACAGAGAGGTGTCCTATATGAGCATCCCATCCTGGGCATGTGTGTGTCACAAGTGAGTGCACACAAATGCATGTGTATGTCTGTGTGCAGGTGTATGATGTATGTGTGTGTTTTGTATGCCATTATCAAAGTACAAACATGAAATATATATACACATATGTTTGTGTGTGTATGTTGTATTCTTGATCACTCTTTCAAGATCAATATTGTTGCTCTGTTTCATGGTAAGTTTACTTGAGATCAGAGGAGTCAGGGAGAGTTTACTGATGACTATGGAACTCAAAGAGAATGGCCAACTATAAACCTCAGGCTCTTAATCATGTGTCCTTTTTCCTGCTTTCATGAAATTTATTTAAGAAGACCATGAGGACCAACAAGCCAGCTTCGAGGCAGGGGCAGTATGCAGCCTGGCTCTTATTGTATTATCAAAACAGTCACTGAACTGCAGCCATTGACTACGTTCCTTCAACCACATTCTGAACAGAGGCCCTGTAAGATCAAAGCATTTCCCCAAGGCCATGAAAAACCTTGCAGACAAAACAACACCAAGGCACTGAATTTGCACTTCTCAGCCTAGAGCATCTCTTTAGTCATCCCAGACTTGAGCTTCCCAAGTCTTACCAGCAGTGTGTTCAAAGCAAGACAGAGTGGAGGGAGGCTGAGACTTGTCACCATTACTCAGGCAGCAGATGACAGCAGTTTGAATCAGGGTTGTGGTAGTGGAATAGGAAGAAATAATCAGATAGAGAATCATCATAAATAAAGTGAATTGGTGAGTGTCCCGGGATAAATGATAGAAAGGCAGAGCCATCAATGTCCAGCAGCCAGTCTGAGCAATGAGGGAGACCAGAGCCAGCAGAAGCGAGCAGATGCATCAATGCCAAGTCCAATAATGCTGCTAGAGCTGAGGTGAGAGGCCAGATTGGAAAGACAGTCTGGAAGCCATCCTTGTGGTGACAGCTCAGAATGAGAAATTGCTACCAAAAGCCCAGGAGAATGAGTAAAAGAAAAAAGAAGGGGAGGTGGAGATCTTGTGAGAACTCAGGAAAATGGATACAGTACAGAGCTCTGCAAACCACACAGAGAATGCTTCTTAAAGAGATTAGTGCTGTGGGCAGAGTGAGGACTAGGGAGGAAATGGCGCTGACCACTGACCTAGAGAAGCAGGTCCCAGTGACTTCATTTAGAAAATCACCTGCCAGATCAATGTGTACCAGAGGCAAGGAAAGAGGGGAAGAGGGAAGAGAGAAGAGGAAAAGAGGGAACTGGAGATCAAGAGAAAGGAAGAGAGAGGGAAAAGAGAAAGGAGAGAGAAAAGCTAAACACGGAGAAGGAGGGATGATTTGTTGCTTTCCTCGTGGTCTGAGGGGAGCAGGTTTCAAACCCTGGTGGATAGAGAGCAGAGAGGTGGAGAAGGACATGGAATATGGTCAAGATGAGAAAAGACCCAAGGGAGAGTACATTGGAAAACAGCAGCACTTTCCACAGTAGCCTACAGCCATAAGGATGTGAGTAGGTGGCCAAAGAATGGTGTGTCTACTCAGGGGGAAATTACTCAGGCATCAAGAAGAAAGTGGGACCCATCTGCATCATGTCATGAAAGAGTTTTAGAAGCATTGTACTCAATGGAAAATGCTGCTCATAAACATTACCTATCATATGACTGAATTTATATTAAGTGTCTAAAGGAGGCAAATCTATGAAGCAGAAAGCTGCCTAGGGCTAGAGGTTGGGGAAATACTAGAATCTACATGATGCTAGGAAGGACTAGAATGCATACTTTGAGGTGATGAAATGTCCTAAAATTTATTGTAATGATAATTACCTAACCCTGAATGTACTAAGAAACACTGAATCTTATATTTCAATAGTATATGGATGATATGTCAATGAGCTATATTTTAAAAAAAAATTGATGTTGCACACAGTTTCTCACTGCAAGCATATTTTCTATCCAACCTACCAAAAATCAGTTCTCCCTTCAAATGAATCCTTAGTCAAAAGCCTCTCACCACTTCTACAAGCAGCAGGCCAGCTGTGCTTATATACTGCCTGGATGGCCAGTAGTCTCCTAGTCATCTTCTCAGCATCATCACATGGCCCACTGTAGTTAGCCATCAAAGTCTCCCATCATCCTTGGGACAAGAACCTTGCTCATTGCTGCGGGCTGGCACTGCTCATCTGTGCTCCACTCATCCCTGGTTCTCCTGTGCTCTGCACGCCTGCCCCACAGACATTGCAGACAAGTTCCTACCGCAGGACCTTTTGTGTTATCTTAGTCCATTAAGGCTGCTGGAGCAAAGTACCTCACAGTGGGGAATCAGTAAACACCACCAGCATCACATTGATACAGCTTGAGGCTGAGTAGTCCAAAATCAAAGTGCCAGCAGATTCGGTATCTGTAAGGTCCTCTTCCTCAAAAATAATGCTTTTTATATGTCATTACATGGCAGAAAGGAAAATAGGGACATTTTTTATAAAGACAGCAACTTCGTTCATGCATGTATCATGCCTGTGACCAATCACCTCTGAGGTTTACCTTTTTATACCATCTTCTTGGTAGTTCCATTTCAACTTACACACTTTGGGGAATACAAGTATTCAGATCATATCATGTATGTGGGTAGACCTGACATTTTCCTCCCACTGATATCACGTGGTTGACAAGTTCATCTCCTTGGGGTCTCTTATTTCAATCTCAGAAAGGCATTCCCTAATGACCCTACTCTCTGTCTCTTTGCTTTTTGCTTCTTTATTGAGCCCATCGCACCTTGTGTCTTCCTGTTGACCCCATACATGTACACGTATACACAAACAGACATGTATATACACATATAGACACCATAGTAAACCCACACATGCATGTGGTTTAGCTATCTCCACCCTTAAAATATGACCTCGCTGTACACAAAGACTTAAGCAATTATATCCACAGAACCCAGAGAACACCTAACACGTACTAAGCATTTGTTAAATAGCTGTCAGATAAATGGATAATCTTCACATCAACCTTTATGGAAGGTTACGAGTGTCACATAACCAGTAAACCAGAAAGGCCCACTTGAAATTTTGAGCCAAAAAATTTTGGTTTTTGTCTCCACTTAGTTCCAGTTGGTGCCATTGCTAGTCCTGAGAAGAGATAATGCCACTGGGGTCAATGCATTTATACTCATCAAAACCTTTGATAGAAAACTGAGGAGACATGAGTGTGCAAAGAAAAGCTTTCTGACTGAGGGATGGGCCCTGAGTGGTGGAGCTGTCTCGGTTTCTCCCACAGGCCTTGTGACCTTGAATATGTCCTTCAGCCTCCAGATGTCACACGTAAAGAGGAAAAACCTGAATCTGCCCATTTTAAATGCAGCACACAATGCTTCTATACACTCCTTGGGTTGTGTGTGAGAACTCACAGTGGATGCTAGGATTTGTCCCCAGGTAGAGGTGCCCACTTCACAGGCACTGACCCTCCAGCCATCAGTGTTTCCCCGATAGATGTAGACAAGCTCATGGGTTACACTTGCCTCAGAATGATGAGTTCCTAAAAATAGTCTAAAATCACTGATTAGTCAGAACAATGTGGTGCTTTGAAACATTATGGAAATCCAGTGCAAGATGCTAATAATATTTTGGCAGTGGCGGGTGTGAATGTGTATCACAGCTATTCTTTCCAGAAAAAAAAGAAAGAAAAAGAAATGGCTCCTTTGAGGAAAATTATATTTTTGACGGTAGAAGGTTTTAATAAAATAAATCCGAGTTTAAAAGTTAAATTTCATTTTAGTCATGTGTTTCCTGTCTGCAACTAAAGCACAGGGTTTGGCACAACAGAGAGAGTTGTGTGTGTATTCCTTTCCAAAACCAGGCAGGCTCAAGACCCAAAGAGAGATGATTTATCAGTTCAAATCAGAAGGCCAACATGAAGACTAGGCAATGGCAGATTACCAAGAATTTAGAAAAAGCCTGATTCAATTCATTCCAAATTCAGTCCTGATAGATTCTCCTGCAGTATTTTATATCTTTGATGACCTTCTTTCTGGAAGTATTGCTAGTTTCATGATAAATATCAATCACAGTTGATAATAACATTTTCCTTGTAATACAAATTTTAACAATAATATAAAACTCATTTTATGTTGTTCAGACATATACATGGTTTTCTCAAAACCACAACATTTCTCAACACCTAGACAAGTCCTGCTTACAAGCTACTGTTTTACAAAGCAAATGAAAATAGAAGAGACAAGAGTTTGTTGTTCAATCAACTCAAATTCTAATCTACTATATTCATAATATCTAAATTATCCATAAATCAAAGAATCTCATAAACCATAACTAACTGCCTGCACAAGACCTTCACCAAGCCAGCCCATATTCTAGCACAGATTGGTGAGGTCATGCTCCTACCCCTAACTGACAGAGCTATGGCAGTTGTTAGCTGATGGGGAAAGGAGACTCATTCTTTTTGTTGAGGATGTGGCCACTGGTAGGTTTTCTAGACTCCAGCGGATGGCTCCGTCCACATTCACATATGGGCAACACTAACTGGACTTGATGGACTTTTTTTTTTTTAAGGAGCATAAAAGGATATGAAGTTGAGGGGTGGGCATTGCAGGGAAGGAGAGTCAAGGGACTTGAAGGGGTTTCGTAAATGGGAAATAGATAGAATCATATTTCATTATGTGCATATATAAAACTCTCAAAGAATTAAAGAAAAAACTTTTAAATAGCTTCTGCAAAATGTTTTTAAAATCTCACTACACAATAGCAAGCATATGTGGGATGAAAGTTTCCTACAGGTAAACAACTTCAGGCAAATAACACATCTCCAAAGCAGGCCTCGAAGCATTATGTACAAGCCAGCAAGATGATTCGTTTCATTTTGAAATCTGTTTAATCTGTAAACTGTGTGCAGTGACCCCCACCCCCACCCCCCAGATGCAAACATGACATTCCTTGGAAATTTGGTGGAGGGATGAGACATAATAATCAGAAAATAGTACAACTGCCTTGTGTTTTTTGAAAAGTGCATCAAAACAACTTGTAACTGTTGATAAGTATGGTACTATGAAATTGCTTTTATTTTAGTAGAAGAAATAAAATATTAGAAACCAGAAAACAGTGTCTTAAATGAGGTATAAGATGTATTAACTATAAAAGCAATGTCTACCTACCACAATCCAAGAACAATGGAGTCAAACAACCATGGAATCATGACTCCAAATAAGTCCTTCCTCTTTGAGCTTTTTCCTCAAGTATCATTGTTAACAGTCAGTTAAGATAAAACTAACTGCTACAGGAGGCAAACAGAGGCTACTTGGAAGGAAAAACAATGTAGAAATAGGAGGTTAGGGGCACCTAGGATAACTTGTAGAGGTCTGGATGGAAGACAGGAAGGTGAACTGTGTAAAGCTAGACCCCCCTGAGTTCAATTTGGGGATGCTTTAGTTCAAGGTGGCCTGGAACATCCGAATGGAGATGCCAACGTGGCATCGGGATGAATGGGATGGAGGGGAGTATCATCTGACCTATCATTCACACACATACACACATTCAAAAATGGTCTGATGAATGAATGGTGACTATATCGAATTATGAGCTGATTCTTAAGATTTTACTAAGTTTGGGTTAGAATAAGTAACTCTTCATTTTCACCTTATAAACTTGTGCACTGTAGGTTGTGTTTTGGACAGTGAGTACCTAATCTCTCTAACTCCCATGTCTCCGTCCTTACTCTCCAATGGCGTCACCTACCTCATCCCAAGCGCCCACAAAGTAATGAACACTGGCACCAGAATGAGATGCAAAGGAGCAAAGTGATTTGTGTTGTGCATGTGGCAAGAGAGAAACTTATTGTCTCTCACTGTTTTACAAGTCCTTCATTGTTTTACAAGATGATCAAATGCTTAGAGAGCTTCAAGTTACTTGCTCCATTCAAGAATATCCCATACTAATCAAGACTTGCCCTGTGATGGAAAACAAGCTACTAAGAACGCTGGCTAGTGAGCACATATCAACAAAAGATAATGATCATTGATAGGAGGCTCAGGTGCCTATGCACAGCAGCTTGTATGGTTCACCCTAGCTTTTTCCTAAGTGAATTAATATGTCACCCAGAGCAATGGCACCCATCTCAAGAAACACTTGTGCGATTGCCTTCTGAAACATACATACACACTACTTGCCTAAGAATATCATTTTCCCAACCCCCCTGAAAAAAATTAAAAATTAAATTAAATTAATTTTTTAAAAAATGGTGGAGTGCAACAATAGGTGCATCCTAACATCAGAAAGCAAGCCAGAAGGTATGTTTGGCTCATGTGCACTTCCTTCCTCCGCTCCTTAAGTATATGCAGACTGATTGGTTCAAATGAGAACCCTTTATCCAGCAGCTGGACAAAGAATTGTTTGCCCATCCCCTAACTGATGTGTATACATTCTCCAGAGAGACATCACTGACTTCTAAGTAAATCTTACCTGGAAGGCAAAGGCAAGTGAAATTGCTCCCATCCTGCTTCTCATTTGCATCAATACAGCTCGCCTCATTCTGGCAGGGTTTCCTCTGACAGGCATCAAATTCTTCACAGAAGGTGCCAATGTACTGGTCCTCACAGGTGCAGGAAAAGGTTGCCTAAGACACAAAAATACAGAGTATGGTATACCTGAATACAACACTCTAAAACACGTGCTTTGGGCAGAACTGAAGGCTTAAATGTCCCATGTCCTCTTATAGAGATATCAATGCTGAGTGATTTAATCATTCAATTTTGTCATAATCTGTTTAAATCGTGTTATATGAGAAATAGTATGTGGTTCTTTACAGTTTAGTTTTTGGACATTTATTTTTATAGCTTACTCATATTTATCCCAACCACTTCCAACCTTCCAAAGATAGGAATAGAAAGAACAACTAGTTTTAAACTAAAAATGATGTTTCGCTGACCCATAGGAATGGCAGCTTTGCTGAAGTATACCACGCTTTAGCCATCCAAATTCGCCATGCCAACCAGCTCAAATCCTCAGCATAGATGGTACTCACACCCCAAATGTTACCAACTGGCCTACTTGGCCCATCTTTCCAGGGCACCAGGAGGATTCCCTGTATCGCTTTATAATTGATCTCAAAGTACAACCAGTCAGAGTCCCTGGGAGCAAGGGAAAATTAAAGAATCTGATTCAAGATTCATGCATTCCACTCATGACCTTAGTACAGTGCTACAATTCAAACATCAGACTCAAAGAAATGACTTTGACTTGAAACTTTATATCTGAAGTAGCTGAAAAGCCCAAATAAAACCGGACCTTCCTAAGCCCCTATTGCTGAAGACAACCATGAACCTCAGACACAGTGTTCAGAGGACCAGAGATGGATCTGACTTGAAAGCCTCCTCCCTGGGGACTAGCTTTTATGGAGCCAGAAATTCCATGCAAGCTTCCAACGAATGGAAGCACGCAACAGTCCTACGCAGTTATGACACCTATGAACCACAACCACAAGCATAATAACCCTAAAGGTGTAATAGAGGCATAGCTCAAGAGCAAACAACAGCTCTCTAATTGAATTTCAGACCTGTTCAACAAGAAGGAAATTAAGCTTGGTTCTGGAAACCTAGCCATCTACCTAGTGAAGTCACAGACCTTGGAGTACAACCACCACTTTACTAAACCAGCAAAATACCTAACTATACTCTAAATGGTTATCATCATATCGACAGAGAGTTATACTTCTCACCCTCCACCAAGGACACTTCTCTTTGCAACAGACAGGACCATTATGGAAAACCACAACTATTAACATGTAAAGTTGTAGAGCCTGGTACCTACGCATACAATACAACTCTTGCATGCAAGGCTCCAGGATCATTACTGAAGAAACTATGAAGGGACTGTGACAGCCAGAGAAATGGGAAATTTGCTGTGAGACCATTTCTCCTAGAAAATGTCAGAGAAGCTACATGTGATGGTTTGTATATGCTTGGCCTAGGGAGTGGCACTATTAAAAGGTATGGCCCTGTGCTGGAGAGATGGCTCAACAATTAAGAGCACTGACTGTTCTTGTAGAGATCCTGAGTTCAATTCCCAGCAACCACATGGTGGTTCACAGCCATCTGTAATGGGATCTGATGCCCTCTTCTGGTGTGTCTGAAGACAGTGACAGTGTACTCATATAAATAAATCTTTTTTTAAAAAGAGTTTTAAAAATAGGTGTGGCCCCGTTGGAGTAGGTGTGTCAGTCACTGTGGGTGTGGGTTATAAGACCCTCATCTAGCTGCTTTCAGATGAAGATGTAGAACTCTCAGCTCTTCCTACACTATGCCTGCTTAGATGTCTCCATGTCCCTAGCCCCACCCCCCATCTTGATGATAATAGACTGAACCTCTGAACCTGTAAGTCAGCCCCAACTAAATGTTGTTCTTTATAAGACTTGACTTGGTCATAGTGTCTGTTCACAGCAGTAAAATTTTAAGACACTACACCTGTAAACTATCACTACCGTGACTGCCTAACATGTTCTGAAAAAGGATGACAGCAATAGACATGCTCCTATGCTGTAGGAGGAGAAACGCTCATAAGGTCTCAACCCTAGATAAAGAACTACAGGCAACTAAGAAATGCTGAGGAATCGGGCAACAGTCTTCCCAGGGAAGAACACCATGTGGTTATCCAATACGAAATGATCAGCACTGAAAACAGTCATACAAGAAACTTTATACAGACTGGGGCTGTGGTTTTATATTTAGGGAGTATGAGTGTGTGTGTGTGTGTGTGTGTGTGTGTGTGTGTGTGTGTGTGTGTGTGATAGCAACTAAAGAAAGGGAAGACATAAAAGGCAGGATTCTAAGAGGGCTTAGGAGGGTCTAGGAGGGAGGAAAGGAAAGGGAAATATAAACTGGACCTTCCTACAGGCATGAGGAAAGTGCAGACCTGGCTCCAAAGCTTATGCAAAGTAACATAGACCACCATGGAGACTGGGAGAGACAAAAGAGAAGAATAGTATTGAATGTTGAGCCAGAAAGTGCTACATCCACTCCAGTGAAGTTTGCTTGACAGGTTTAGAAACCTGGAAGCAGTCCCAAGGCAGAGAGCTTCACAGAAACTTAGCCTCCTGGAACCTTGGCACTCAAAACCTGTCCCTGCGTTAGTCTGGTGTATTGAGCTGTGTGCTCTCTTTCAGTATTGTTTTATTATAAGAGCCTTTAAGGATTGATTTTGACATATAGCTAAGCCTTTGCCAGTGTTCAAATGTCCTAGATAGTCCTTGAAGCCGACCCTGAGCTTGGAATTCAGTAAGAATGTTACCTATTCAGTAACATTCAAATTCACAGTGAAACTAATTAGGCATTACAATTTACTTGAATAGAGCTAGAAAATCTCAGGGCTAGTCTACATAGTAATTACTTAGGACAATAGCCAAGTCACACCCAAACACAGGAATACACAATGGCCTAAGAAATAGGGTTGTAGTATTATTCATGGAAGGGTTAGTAGAACGGAATTCCCCTAGTACAGGTTTTTCACTAGGCCCAGAGGAATAGCATAATCAGGTATTTACTAAAGGACCCTTAGTGGTGGGTTTAACATTAGACTAGCATTGTATCAAAGCATTCACCTGGCTCCTGTGTTTAGCTGATCTTAATTAAGGGTTGTTCCTATTCTCTGTTGTAAACAAGGCCTGGCTCCCACCATCTTTTTATGTATGCATTTTCTTTGTTTTATGTTAAGAACTAGTGTACCTTGACAGATGTATTTGCCTAGCCTTCTTGTTTTTCTTCTGTATTAAAAGCCTGGTGTTCACTTTGTGAAAACACATCCAGATCCAGCACTCCCTTGTGATTGTGTTTGTTTGTCACCTTTTTCCGTAGCCAACTCCATGCCCACCTGTAACAGGAACCCTGAAATGTTTTCTGCAGATTGAGGGAGACCAACTGGGGCCAGTCCGCAGGCAAGAAAGCATGTAAGGGGCAGAGTTAATGGATGTCTAAAGTGAAGCAGTTATCATCCAGACATAGCAGGATTGTTGTATGCACAAATTCACATCAGCTATGACTGTATGAGCAAAAAAGAGCTCCTCAAGATCAAGCCAGTTGAAATCTCCACGTGGAGGAGGAGGAGCCCATCCCTGGCTGGGGAGCTGTTGGCAAGGGATGGCTGCAGTGGAGAGGAAAGCCAGGTTTCTTTGGGGACAAGGTCCCTGAAAGGTTCCACGAGATGCTCCCATGCCCACTATACACTGGCAGCGCTAAGTAGACAGTATGTTTCAAAAACAGACCATAGTAGGTTGGGATGAAAAACAGTGGGAAGGAACAGAGAAAAGAAAGGGATAGATGTGGTGAAAATGTATGAAATTATCAAACAATAAAAAGAAAAAATTTAAAGTTTGCCTTTATAATAGGGAGATTTGCTATCACTAAAGCCCTTGGGTCTATAGAAATGGAAGTACCCATAGAATAGTCAAAAAAGAAGGAAAGAAAGAAAGAAAGAAAGAAAGAAAGAAAGAAAGAAAGAAAGAAGAGAAAGAAGGAAGGAAGGAAGGAAGGAGGGAGGGAAGGAAGGAAGGAAGGAAGGAAGGAAGGAAGAGGGAGGGAGGGAAGGAAGGAAAGAGGGAGAGAGAGAGAGAGAGAGAGAGAGAGAGAGAGAGAGAGAGCCTTCAGTAATGAGTTTAAACTGTTTGTGACTGCTGCTCTCCAGAATGGCAACCTGAAAGGTTATATACTCCTCAACATTTACCCATAGCTTAGTAGTACATCTGTGTTTGCCTTCTTATTATGTCATGTTCTGCCTTTATTATATTGAAAGAATAAATCTACTTGGCTAAATTAGTTTAAAGGGGGAAAAAAAGGACCTAAAGAAACAAAAGCACATTCCTTGGATCTCTCCTCAAGTCCTAAAGATGGGTAGGCATTGCTAGGGTGGGGGGTAGAGTTGTAGTGTCCTGCAGGGATATCTGTGTGCAAGTGAGTGTGCAAGTGTACGCACATGCACAAGGAGGCCATACCTTGGATGCAGTGTCTCAGGCACTGTCCATTATTTCTTTTGACACGAACTTTCACTGGCCTGGAGCCCACCAATAAAGCTAGGCTGGCTTCCCAGCAAGCCCCTGGAATCTTCCAGTCTCCACTTTCCCAGCACTGGGATTACAAGCAAGCACCATCATACCTATAAGTCCTGGGGATCAAATTTAGGTCTTGATTCTGGCCTTGCAAGCACTACAGTTACTGGGCCATCTCCATAGCACTATGGTAGGCTTCTATGACCACTCTTCCACAGAGCCACCTCCAATCTCTGTCCCCCACCCACTTCCTATCCCTTACCCCAGATTCCTGTTCTAATATTTGTTATTGATGTTGTTTGATTGTGTTAAAACTGGCCTTAAGGTGGTAAATCTCCTGCCTTAGCCCACTAAGTGCTGGTATCCCACCCAGGACTCCATCAGCAAAATCAGGTGCCTACATTCCTCCTGGAAAAGGCGGAACTGTTCATACTTTTCTTTAATATACTTTGTCTCTCAACCCAGTTTCCTCATTATGGTTCATTTCTTGATAATATTTCTATACATTCCAATTTCTTTTTTGAAGAGAGTGCCCTCATTCCATCCTCCTGATGTCCAGTGTCCTTACTGTCACCATTCCTGACTAAGAAGCCAGGATTTTGCTACCAGTCATCACACTGACTTTCCTCCATGGGTCAGTCTTGAATTGAGTCTCAAGGTTTTCTGAACCACGGAAAACAGAACAAAGATTGGATCGGTTGCAAAGAACAATGTCACCCTTCCCTGGAACTTGGTCACATCAGCAGCTGCTTTATTTTGATCACAAGGATGTTTTAAGAATTTACCCCATAGTGGGAGGCTATAATGACTGTTGAATCATATCGATGCCATTTTAGGTTCTATATAAATTATTATTGCCTTCACTGTGTCTTGTTATTATATAAACTGAATGTCTAGATTGCCTAGCATTGATTCTACTTTATATTCCTGGAACATAACACACTGAAGTCATTCTGCAAAATGGCTTTCATTTGACTTTGATTCTGTTCATCGTTGCACATATAGTGCCTTCCATTCCTGCCCTCCTGTCCCCATTAGACTCACTTTCTAAGAAAACCTATCCCTTGTACATGAGATCATGTTTCACACCATAAAAGGGAGCCCTTCACAAATGGCTGGCCACTGACAGACCCATTTTGAGACCCATCCCATGGACAGGCACCAATCCCACACAGTATTAATGATGCTTTGTTGTACTTGCAGACAAGAGCCTAGCATAGCAGCCCTCTGAGAGGTTCAGCTGACTGAGACAGACACAGATACCGACAGACATACTTGGACAGAGGACAGAGACCTCTGTGGATGAGTTAGGAGAAGGATTGAAGGCTCTCAAGGAGATGGCAATCCCACAGGAAGACCAGCAGTGTCCCAGACCTGGATCCCTGGGAGCTCCCAGAAACTGAGCCATCAACCAGAGAGCATACATGGGCTGGTCTGAGGCCCCTAACTCAGATACAGTAGAGGTCACATCTGGCCTCAGTGGGAAAGGATGCTCCTAATCCTACAAAGACTTGTGCCTTCAGGAGGGTAATATGGGGGAGGGGGGCTCTCAGAGGTGAAGGCAAAGAGGTATGGGCAAGGAACTCTGCAAGGGGGAACTGGGAGGTGACAACATTTGGATGTAAATGGTGCCCTTTATAACAAATAGTTGATTCAAGGACCAACAGTAGTCCTTAACTTCAGACAACCAAGCAATAGGCCAAACAATAAAATACAACCTTGAAAGTGATAAAACTGCCAAGGATTGTGTAGTTTCTTTCTGTTAAAGAACAGAATGAGTTCCTGTTTGATCTGCACAACCAAATCTCCTTTAGTTCAAGGACATGGTCTTCCTTAGATACTAGAACAGCAGCCAGCTTTCTTCTTCAGTGAGAGCTGTGTTCTCTGCCCTGTGTATCACCTCTCAGAGCACTTGGTGACCAGACATCCCCTCTGCACTGGACCAGGAGTTTCTGGACCCATCTGGCTTTCCATGATGCTAGACTTTCCTGTTGGTTGTTCTCGCAGAGACACTGTGAGTGGCTGAAGCTTTATGAGGATTGATAGCAACAGAGCCTTTAAATAGGAAACTCCCTTTTCTAGAACTACAGTGTAAGAAAAATCTTTGTTTTTCTCTCAAACACAAAAGAGAGCACACGTTCCATATTTACAAGTTGTGTCTGGAGCCCTTTGTGCATAGGGAAATTTGAGACTGCCTTTGAAATATATAATAGATGCTGGGCACACACCCTACACAGACAGGCTTCCTGTGGTGGGAAATTGCCATATGCCACTGGCGTAGGCAGCTGTTGTCTAGAATTTACTTGGTTTGGATCCAGACATTCTATGCTACAGATGAATTGTTTTAGATATTTGAGAGATGCATTTTGTACATAGCTTATCCAGTGAGTGTCATGGAAGATATGTTGTTTGTAAACATAAATTATTAAAAACCCCTAAATCAAATATTATCGACTTGGCTTTTATTTGAATTTTTTTTTTTTTTTGGTTTTTTTTTGAGACAGGGTTTCTCTGCTTAGTCCTTGCTGTCCTGGAACTCACTTTGTAGACCAGGCTGGCCTCGAACTCAGAAATCCGCCTGCCTCTGCCTCCCGAGTGCTGGGATTAAAGGCGTGCGCCACCACGCCCAGCTCTTTTATTTGAATTTAAAGATAAAACAGAGAGAGGCACATGCTTTAGTTGCTTTGCTTTAAGCAAGAGCATTGAAGAAGTTGGTAAGAAACTGCTAAAGCGATTGCTTTTGACAAAGCAAAACACTAAATGGATTTTAATGCTGATTGATGAGGAAGGAAGGAAGGAAGGAAGGAAGGAAGGAAGGAAGGAAGGAAGGAAGGAAGGAAATGAACAGATGTTTAGATATCCATAAACATGAAAAGTTGTTTTTTTTTTTTTTTTTTTTTGCTAAATCTTCTACAGCATACATCCTTAAAGTTAGATTTCTTGCCAGAACAACAACCTTCCCTGTAATATGGGAAGGTTTAGTTTGGATGGAGGATAAGCTCAGGGGCTTCCTTCCTTGGTGCTGAACTGCTTGCTCCTGACAGATCCATGGGGAACAGGTAGCTGACGCTTTCAACTGTGTAGTAACCTCATTAGGTTCCAATCCAATGGCCACACACATGGCCCTGGTTAAACTAACTGGGTTACAAAACAAAAACAAAAGTCACAACTGGAAAGGGACCTCTGATAGGGATCAGAGGGACATAAGAGGAAAGGGATAGTCAGAGCACATTATACACATCTATGAAATTATTAAAGAACAAACTCAACTGATGAAGGAGTTGGTTTTATAGTTTCAAGGCGGTTGACTTATAAAGACATTGTGAATGCACATACTAGGAGAAACTGTGCTGGCATATTTTTATGTAAAACTATTGCTTAACTACTGAAAGCTACAAAATATCCTTGAGAAAGCTAATGTGCTACTCATAATAATGCTAATCCAGGTCCAATTAATGCTGCTGGCATAAGAGACAGAGCAGATGTCTTTCAAGTTAGCAGCTCACCTAAATTACAGAAAGATACTTCCTTGTCGAAATATTGCTCGTGTACAAGTAAATGTAATTCCGAAATAAAATGAAAAGTGGCATTCGGGGATTGATTTTCAAACTCAGGATAGGACATCAATTTTCCTCAACAGCTTGAAGTCAAATATTCTGTTTGTATATTAATGAGTCTTTCTCAGTGAAGAGTTCCAAGTTAAAGAAATTTTCAGTGGAGAGATGGCTCAGCAGTTGAGAGCACTGGTTGCTCTTCCAGGGGTCCTGAGTTCAATTCCCAGCAACCACATGTGTCAAAATACAGCTATAGTGTACTCACATACATAAAAAAAAAAATAAACAAATCTAGAAGAAGGAGAAGGAGAGAAGAAATGCTTAGTAATCCATGTACTCACTTAACCAACCATTCATTGAACGCCAACTTCAGTCCAGGAACTCTTCTGGGAGGGTTGGAGAAAACAGGGATTTTTTGTTTTCTTTTTCTTGTTTGTTTTGTTTTGTTTTGTTTGAGACAGGGTTTCTCTGGGTAGCCCTGGCCATCCTGGAACTTGCTCTGTAAAACAGGCTGACCTCGAACTCACAGAAATCTGTCTGTCTCTCCCTCCTGAATGCTAGGATTAAAGGCATGTACCACCACCTGACTGAGAACCATACTTTAAAGAAGACTGCTGACATAGCAACAACTGAGCTCCAGTTGCTGACTAGAGAGTGGAGGTGTACATAAAGATACTCCAGGTAAAGTCAATTAGCAGTAAAAAAGGCTTCCAGAAGAACTTGCCTAGAACATCAAGAATGTTCCAGATGCCAGTGTGGCCAGATCAGAGCAAGCAACAGAGAGTAGTCAGACATGAGGAAGTACAAATAATAAGATATGAGGTCATACAAGGCAGTGGTTTTCTGGGACTATTTGCCGCACAGAATACATTTAGCAATATCTGGGGAGATGCCCCCCAGTCACAACTGGAGACCTGCTATTAGCATCTAATGAGTGGAGCTTGGGGATGCTGCTTAACATGTTCAGAGACCCTTAAGGATTGGCCCTGTCCCAAATGCTGATGGTGTCAATACTGAGAAACATTGGTGGAGACAGCCTTAGAAGCTCTGACCTCTGGCACGGCATAAAACTTGGGGAAAGATATACCAAAAGAGACCCAGAAGGATGCTGGCCCAGTAATATGCTCGTTATTATGTTACAGTGCTTCATATTATGTTGCTGTGTCTCTTTACTATAAATTACTTTATCCACATACTTAGCAACCCTGATGGTCCACAGCCTCCTTAGGATATAAGCTGGAGAGCCACCTAGGAGCATTAAATTTAATGCTCCATATAACTAAATCTCCATATAACAGTGTCAGTCCTACTATCTCAGGGGATTCTCCAAACATGTGCAGTATCTTTATACCACACTATAAAATAACCTGTTCTTATCAGATCATTTGAAATAGATGCTTCCCAGCATTTATATGTTAACCACACTCAATCAGCGAGCATGCTTTGAACCCACCATGGGTCATGATGCCATGGGTTCCAGAGAAGTGGTGAAGGACAGAAGGAGACTATGCCTGCTTGTAGAGCTTACCTTGTAATGTAAGAGATGAACACATTCTTTGGAAGGGAACATCTTATTGTGACAACAGATACACCCTGCCACATAGTACTAAGGATTGTAGATCAATATGAAAGGACAGGGAATTTGGTAGAGTGTGGATCGGCTCTGATCTCATTTAATGGCTGGTGGAGAGGACAAATGTCTTCAAGAATTATACAGGTGTAGAATTTAACTGAGCATGGTGGTTCATGCCTGTGATTCTAGTAGGCGAAGGCAGGAGGATTACCATGAGTTTGAGGCCAGCTTGGGCTACAGTATGAAACTCATAGAAACAAAAAAGCAGATGACATACACCTGCAATCCTGGCACTTGGTGGATAGAGGTCAAAGGATCAGGAGTTTAAAGTCATCCTTGACAGAATAACAGGTTCAATGTCAGCCTGGGATGTATGAAACACTGCCTCAAAAAGAAAGGAAGGAAGGAAGGAAGGAAGGAAGGAAGGGAGGGAGGGAGGGAGGGAGGGAGGGAGGGAGGGAAGAAGAAAGAAAGAAAGAAAGAAAGAAAGAAAGAAAGAAAGAAAGAAAGAAAGAAAGAAAGAAAGAAAGAAAGAAAGAAAGAAAGAAAGGAAGAAAGAATCCTTCCTCAGTATAATCAAGGCTTTTCATTACTCGTATATCAAGCTGGCCATTAGAGCCAGAATCCTAGTCATGTCTCGTGCTCCTCTGGAAAATTGCTTTCACTGAGTTGCTACTTCAACTTACATCCTCAGTTGAGTACTGGAAGTGCCCATAAGAAGCATGCCTACAGTTGCATTTACCCTTGAGGATGTGGTCAAGAACAGCATACACCATATACTGTGTGAAGTACCGTGAGCAGGTCTTACCCAGGGAAACACACTGATGTTAAGAGTGACATGTCTTACTTATGAACAGAGCATGCAACATGAACACTCACTCAGCTTTCCCATCTGAACTATGGTAAGTCATACGGAGCTCATGTTTGAGCACTATCTAGAGCCCTGTGGCATGCATGGCTGCTTCCTCTTCCTAACTCAGCTCTTGCCACCTGACTTATAGAGGTCTCTATTCTGGCCTAGACTGGGTTTCTTTTGGTGTTATATAACACTGAAAATATTATATAATATAGAGCTTAATATATAAGTAAGTGAGTCTGCACTCTCCAGGATGCCTCTGAAGGCCCCAGTCTACCTTGAATATTTTATTCTTTGTCTTTTTTTACACCTTCACAAAATCTCACTACTAGGAGACAGATAAGACAGCCTAGAAATAACCATTCTGAGCAACTGTATTTATCTCTTTAAGACTCAGAACTTGGGACTAAAGAGATGGCTCAATGGTTGAGGATACTTGAAGTTCTTTCAGAGGACCAATTTCAGAGGCTCACTTCTAGTTCTGGGGGATCCAATGCCCTCTTCTGGCATCCGTGGGCATCAGGTACACAAATATTGCACAGACATACATGAAGGCAAACACCTGAACACATAGAACAAAAATAATATTTAAAAATAAAAATAAGGAAGAACCAAATTCTGTTACTTTCTCCATAAGAAAGGTACATGGAAATCACACTTGGTTTTGATGTCCTATGACATCAATGTGAGCATAAAAACACCAGCTGTCTAGATATTGAATTTTATTGTTGGTAAACTTTGCTTATATAGAATCAGCTCATTAACTTGCCTGTATCTGTCAGGAGGGGTATTCAAAGATCCATTTTATAAAATGCAAACAGACTCAACAGATAAATCAGATAAATTGACCTAAGCTAGCAAGTAGACAGTCAAAGTTGAAGCTCATATTGTTGGATCCCAAGTCCCTTTCCATTCACAGCTAGCTGTTCACTGTGACAATAAGTGCATCCCCAGGTGTAGTATGGCACTGTGAGACACCCTCCATCAATACTCTGAAAGAAGCCCAAGCAAGTGGCCAAATTTCAGTGCCTACTCTGGGTTTCTACGCCCTGTTCCCATTTTTTTTCTTGTCAACTGCCTCCCTTAGCTTTCTGCATTACTGACCATCCTTCCAAACCATTGTCTCCAGTCTCTGACTTGAGAATATCACATTTATCTAAATAAAGTGTCACGATAAGTCATCAACAGTCTTCCTGTTGGATGAAAACGTCTCTTGTCTAAGTACAAGACAAGTGAGTGGACTTACAGAACTGTTATGGCTGAACAGGAAGTGTTCCTTAAAAATCTCATATGGGGAAGACTTGGCCTCAGGGAAAGTAACTGGGATGCAAGGGCTCTGCCTTCATCAGGGATGGGTGCATCTGTGGATCATGATTTGCTATTGTTATTGAGAGGTGGTAGCAACTAGAGATGGGTCCCATTTGATTAAGGAAATGGGTCACTGGGAGTGTGTCCTTGAAGGCTATCCCTCGTCACTCATCTCTCTCCTTTCTCTCCTCCTGTCCTGCTTCTCTGTCTGGTCCCTATGAGGTAGGTGACCAGCTCTCTCCTCTCAGCCCTTCCACTGTGAAGTTTCTGCTTTGCCACCAGGTGCCTAGGAGTGAAGGAACCAGGCCACATGGACTCTTAAACCATAACCCAAACAAACTAAGCCGTTCCTCCTTTAAAAGTTTCTCTCGTGTATTTGTCCTGGAAACAAAAAGTCGGACTTATATAGACAGCCTCAGCAATACTCTGCCAAAGGGGAGGTGCTTAAATCTAAGGGGAGGTGCTTAAATCTAAGGGGAGGTGCTTAAATCTAAGGGGAGGTGCTTAAGTCTAAGGGGAGGTGCTTAAATCTAAGGGGAGGTGCTTAAGTCTAAGGGGAAGTGCTTAAGTCTAAGGGGAGGTGCTTAAATCTAAGGGGAGGTGCTTAAATCTAAGGGGAGGTGCTTAAATCTAAGGGGAGGTGCTTAAGTCTAAGGGGAGGTGCTTAAATCTAAGGGGAGGTGCTTAAGTCTAAGGGGAAGTGCTTAAGTCTAAGGGGAGGTGCTTAAATCTAAGGGGAGGTGCTTAAATCTAAGGGGAAGTGCTTAAGTCTAAGGGGAAGTGCTTAAGTCTAATGGGAGGTGCTTAAGTCTAAGGGGAGGTGCTTAAGTCTAAGGGGAGGTACTTAAATCTAAGGGGAGGTACTTAAATCTAAGGGGAGGTACTTAAATCTAAGGGGAGGTACTTAAGTCTAAGATTGCAGCAGTTATATGGAATGTTGGTGTCTCAATAAATGGAGACAAGTAAGCAGATGTTGCAGGAGGGTTATATACAAGATCGGGATGCTCTCTGTGTGTCTCTGTCTCTCTGTCACTCTCTCGGTCTCTGTCTCTGTGTGTGTGTCTCTGTCTCTCTGTCTCTGTCTGTCTCTCTCTCTCTGTCTCTCTCTCTTTCTCTCCCCTCTACCTCTATTTCCATCCTTGTCTCTCCACATGGATTTTCTTTTAAACCATCACAGATACTTCCACTGGTTTGTACTGACCACTGGTCCATATAAAGGGCATCCTCAACCAAGGGGTGCCTCACAGGTCTCCATGTCTGTGGAGATGCAGCACAGATGCTTTAACCTACTTTGCTGTACAAGGCTGTCCCGGGCAACACTGATTTACATCAGAGACCAGCTGGATTGCAAAGGACATCTGGGTTATTCACAGTTAAGCATCTGGATGTTGGCAAGGTCAAAACTTGTCTACTGAGTCGATGATTGTGGATCCAAACAATGCAAACACACTGCTCTGTACTTTCATATATGTTGAAATTTTCCATAATGAAATATGCTATTCTTTTTTTTTTTTTTTTGAGAGTATGGCTAATGACCAAGAAAAGAATATAAAATGTTGAAACCTTAGAATCCACTTCGGCACCACGTCCAGCTCACCCCTGAGAAACCAGCTGCTGCTGTTGTTGAAGAACAGTGGTGGGGAGCATCCTGCACCAGTGCCACTCCAGAGATTTATTTCATAGTCTTGTGTGCAGGAAAAACTGCACTTGCCCTATGGGACTGACATATTTTCTCCATGTAGACATGGATCAGGAAACAGAGTACATTTCCATCAAAGCAGCCCAATGTGGCCTGAAAAGAGGGGTCAGCCAAAGGAAAGTGGAGGTGTGGCCACCACTCTGAGTCCCCAGCAGCCAGGGGTCAGGAGTGGGGCACACCCAGTCTGAGCCTCATCTGGAAGAGAAGCCTTCCAGCCTGCACTGACTATGAAGATTTCACTATGCTGACTGCAGCACTGAGAGGTAACGTCTGGAATTTTCTTACTCCTAGCTTTTGGAAGCGTTCCAGGAACCACTGTCTGTAAAGGTGATTCCAGGAATGAGAGTTTTCAGCAGATCGATTTGCAGAGAGGTTGTATCACTGTAAATGAGCATTAGGTTAGGAGGTAGAGAGTCCCAACTAGTTTCTGTCTTTCATATAACCACACAGCAGGAACCAGATTCCAGCCCAAACTATCCAGATGTCCCCAAAGGCGCAGAATTTGTGGCAATCAAGACTTTCAGAAAATTTGTCATATTATCTTCAGCTAAGAACCCATTAGCCTACCCCTTCTGCTCTGAAAACCAGACTGGATGGCCACTGGACCTGAGATTACAGAACTGATAAACACTAGGAGTAGAAAACTCTAACCACTGCACTGGGGAGATGGCTTGGCGATGAAGAATGCTTGCTGCATGCGCAAACATGCATGAAGAATTTGACTTCAGACCCCAGCACCCATGAAACAATAACCCCAGCTCTGAGTGAAGCAGAAATAGGAAGAAACCCAGCAAATCTTGCTGGTTTCCAATCTAGCCAGAAAAATTCAAGACCCAGGTTTGGGGAAAGACCCAACCTCAAAGGAATAGGTAGAGGGTGATAGAGAAAAGCTGATGTACTTTTTTGGCCTGCACATAATACACACAGAGACACAGACTACACATTCTCTCTCTCTCTCTCTCTCTCTCGCTCTCTCATACACACACACACACACACACACACACACACACACACACACAAATACACAGACACAGATATACACACACATACAAACCCACACAGACATAGAGACACACACACACTCACAGAGACACACACACTCACAGACACACAGAGAGATACAGACATATACATACTTACAAACACACAGACACATACAGACACAGAGACATACACAGACACACACACACACACATAGATACATTCACACCACTAAATGAATAAAATAAATAAAAATGAATCTTTCAAAAAGTTCTAACATAGCTCTGAGTAAGTGTAAATGAGTTATAGCTACAAAGTGTTAGAAAGATAGTCTAAGATACCTAAAATAAATCTAATTTAGCCTTTTCCAAAACCCTGACTTAGTGTTTCAAGAGACAAAAAGGATTTTTTGGATACAAAATTTAAGCGACTTCTATTTACAGTGTCAAAATGTCTATAAAAGTCTTTTCCTTAGCTGAGGCCACACAAGAGCATCTGGAACCTGGCCACGGAGACGAATTGATGCCTCTTTGGGGGCACACAGTGCTCTAGCGAGAGCTCACTGCATGTTTACAGTCCCTGTCTCTTGGCCAGGTCAGCCTGCTCTCCTATTGTTCACAGTCTGTATGTTCACTTTCACACCAAACTTGGACACCATTACACTTCAATTGGAGCTGATTAACAGCAAATGTAGTAGTTCATTTTCTTACAAACCAACATTAAACAGAACTATACATATTATCTAAACATTAATTTTCAGACATGACATTCATGAATTCATAGAATTTATTCCTTTGGCTTAAACATTAAATTGCAAATAGTAAACAATGGGGCTGGATAAAATGGCTTGTTGGCTAAGACAACTGGCTGCTTTTGCAGAGGACCCAGGTTCAGTTCCCAGCACTGGACATGTTGGCTCACAAGGATCTATAAATCTAGTTCCAAGAGATCTGATGTCCTCTTCTGACCTTTGAGGACATCAGACTTGATGCACACACAACATATACATGCGGGTCAAACATTCATAAACATAAAATATTTTTTAAATAATAGAAAATAGTAAATTTCAACAATGTGAGTCCTATCTATTCCTTTGGAATGATAATAGAATTAACTTTATTCCTGACAGGGGACAGGAGGGAGTAAGTGACTTACAGAAAATTTTGTAAAAAAAAAGTTTTCCAAAACCTAGATGCACTCATGTGCAGAGTGGGACTGGTCAGAATCTCAAAGCACATCCTGACACTTGAAATATCCTCAGCAGTGCTGGGTGTCTGGGGTGAGGCATGAGATTTCCATCTTATCAGCTTAATCTGTTCTTAACTCACTAACAGCTATGTGCTTACCCACTGCCACCATCTAATTTAAACAAAAGTACAGTTTGACTTTTCATCACTGAAAATTCATCTTTCATTGAATTTCCTTCCCCCTCAAAAAAAAAAAAGCCTTTTGACCCCACAAGTCAATGCACACCATTCTTCTAGTCATTCTACTCTTTTATTTTAAAATCCTACTTAGCTTCCTAGTCCTTTCTTCAGTGATATAAAAAGAAAACAGTAAGGGAATAAAGGCTTTAGGAAAATAGAAATGTTATACATAAATTATTAATGAGAAGGTGTTATTAGAAAATGCAGATGCTCTCAAAATCCTCCTGGGGTTACTGCCCTCAGAAGCAAAGATGATAAACCTGTGGGAATGCCCTCTAAAGATGGAACAGACACCAAATTCTCATGCTATCGAGTTCTCCATCATGGATCGTAGGTCACATGAGTACCCCTTCCTCCTCCTCTTCTCCTCATCCTCCTCCCTTCACCCCCTTCTCCTCCTTCTTCATCTTCGTCTTCTTCTTATCCTCTCCATGGCTTCACAGAACTGATTTTTTTCTGAAGAAGGAGGAAGAGGAGGAGGAGAAGAAGGAGGAGGAGAAGGAGGAGTAGGAGGAGGAGGAGGAGGAGGAGGAGGAGAAGAAGAAGAAGAAGGAGAAGAAGAAGAAGAAGAAGAAGAAGAAGAAGAAGAAGAAGAAGAAGAAGAAGAAGAAGAAGAAGAAGAAGAAGAAGAANAAGAACAAGAAGAAGAAGAAGAAGAAGAAGAAGAAGAAGAAGAAGAAGAAGAAGAAGAAGAAGAAGAACAAGAAGAAGAAGAACAAGAAGAAGAAGAACAAGAAGAAGAAGAACAAGAAGAAGAAGAACAAGAAGAAGAAAAGGAGGAAGCAGATCCTGCCATGAGGCCTGTCAGCAGCAGGTGGGAGCAGATCCAATCTCATTGTAAAAACATTCTTACAGTTGAGAGTGTACAGAGAGGAGAGGAACATGGGTGCACAGAATCTGAAGGGGATGACTCCCAAAAGCCTAGTACACTGATCCAGTGACCCTGGGGTTGAATTCCATTGAGGAGCACAAAGCCCTAGGGTCACTGTTGTGGTGGTTTGAATGTGTTTGGCCCAGGGAGTGATACTATTAGGAAGTGTGGCCCTGTTGGAGTAGGTGTGGCCTTGTTAGAGGAAGTGTGTCACTACGGGGGTAAGCTTTGAGACCCTCCTCCTAGCCACATGAGAGACAGTCTTCTGTTTGCCGTCTGAAGAAGATGTAGAACTCTTAGCTCCTCCAGTGCCATTCTTGCCTAGATACTGGCATGTTTCACACCATGATACTGGACTGAACCTCAGAACCAGTAAACCAGCCCCAGCTAAATGTTGTCCTTTATAAGAGTTGTTTTGGTCATGGTGTCTGTTCACAGCAATAAAACCCTGACTACTACAACTGTGCAGGGACTTCATGTCACTGTAGTGTGCCAACAGCCACCTCATGGGTTTCTTCCCTGATCTCCCTATACATGTCTGTGAGGACCAAATGAATCAGTCAGAGTGTGTTGACTATCTCTAACATTTCTCATAAATCTATAAGACAAAAGTCATAGGTCAAGGTGTAAGCAGGACTGATTTTTTTCTGAGACCTTTGTGTTTGCGTTTATAGATACCACACCTTCTCAGAGTGTCTTCATGTGGTCTTTCTTCAATGTGTCCATGTCCTCTCACACAGGTGCTGATAATGTTGGATGGAGACCTGCCCGCCCTGGCAGGAACTGTACCTGCATCTGCCCCAAGGAAAGTACAGCACTTGACCCTTGGTGGAGAAAAAACTCCACCTATAGAATCTTTGATCTAGTCTTGGCATCTCTTACTTTATAAAATCCATACCTACACAAACTGAAATTACATCAGAAAAAATGGGAAG
Source organism: Mus minutoides (assembly GCA_902729485.2). NCBI lineage: Eukaryota > Metazoa > Chordata > Mammalia > Rodentia > Muridae > Mus > Mus minutoides. Next base: position 334,380 of record LR750082.1, on the reverse strand, counting down.
GTTCTGTCATTCATTAGAATTACTCTTATCTCATTAAACACATTGCTTTCATCATTTTAATGGTGGACAAAAAATAGGTAATGTCTAACAAACGTGTTTCTGAAGAATAATTAAAAATGAATCATTTTAATAACCTTTGAGAGAAACGCATCAACATAAAATGTTTATATATAAAATCAATTCTGCTTGTTTCCCAACTATTTGTGATCTCTGCAGTGCATGTGAAGAGATGTCTTCATTGTGGTCATGAAATAATCCTCCCGTTTGAATCGGGGAAGGAAATCTGCATACAAACTTGGGATGTAGAAATGTTAGCACCACTCATATCTTCTTTTCAAAGTTTTATAAATGAGGGGGTTTTTTTTGTAAATGAGTATTTGTCTGATATATGTGCAAGCCTGGTGCCTCTGAAGGCCAGAAGAGGATGTTGTATCCCTGGAACTTGAGTTACAGATGGTTGTGTACTAGGCATGAACCCGGAATATAGGTCCTCTATAAGAGCAGCAAGTGCTCCTAACTGTGAAGCCATCTCTCCAGCCCCTAATGTATCATCTTTTAACACTACAAGATTGGCAGTGTTGCTGTTTTCTTTTTCAGGGTTATTTGTGACACCTAGACAAGAATACTGGAATTAGCTTCTTAGTTCAGAAGATGAAGTCTGTGTTTCATTCCAACAGCCTCTATGTTGATGATGTGGAGGGTGATGTCTGTTACATGGAGCTGTTTGGAAGTTTTTTGAGCCAATACCGATTCACTTGGTGACAAGAGACACATTAAGCTTACTTTGTTTTACATAGGCAAACCTCTAAGGTCAAGGCACCTGTAATGTGGCCATCATACCCTGCAGAACTCCATCTGCAGGCTAATCTCAAATTCTTCTAATTACGATTTTTAGAATCTTATGTTGGAATGGTTTTAAAGCAAAAGGAATTCCCCTGAATGGACTCAGATTCCTGTCTGCCCTCTCTGAATGTGTGGAACTGTACTTCTGCTGAGGAATGGAGCTCAAGGCCACTAATGTCACCCATGTGGCATCTCCAGGAATGCTCAGACACTATCAGCCTTCCTATGCCTTCTGGAATGTCCTGCTCTCCTACTGAAATCAATCCCTAATCACACAGTTATTCTGATTTTAAGGATAGGTGACACCCTGCTGTGTTACTATTTCAGGGACATTTGCATTTAAATAGAAAACTGTGCCCTTATTACAAAGGGATTAAGCTAAAAAAAAAAAAAAAAAAAATTCCAAGCATCCTACCAAGCTGATGTCTCAAAGAAACTTGGACCAAAGATTCTCCTGCCCCAGGTAGTCCTGGACCTTACACTAAGTAGCCCTCTCAGCCCACTGTCTCCTGCTCAACAGCACAGGACCCAGACAGTCACTTTTGAAACACCCCCCCCCTGGTGTGTGTGTGTGTGTGTGTGTGTGTGTGTACATGCACACACATGCATGTGCATATTTGTTTGAGTTTGGGAACACATGTATCATAGTACCCATGTGGAAGTCAGGAGACAACCTCAGGCATCAGTCCTGACTATCATCTTTATTTAAGACAAGGAGGTATCTTGGTCATTTTGCTGCTGTATGCACTGAGCAAACTGGTCTACAAGCTCTGATCATCCTCCTGCCTCACCTCCTTTCTCCCTATAGGGACAATAGGATTAAGATGCTGGCTGCCATGCCCAGCCTACATGGGATTGGGGGATTTGAACTCACTTGCTCATACTTGCATAACAAGCACTTTACTCACTGAGCCATCTCCCCACCTCCTAGTCACTTTTGTTTCCTTGAAACATGTCTTGGTTGCTAGTTCCAGGCCAGCCTGGGCTACATGATAAGTTCCAAAGTAGCCTAGGCTACACGATAAGAAATAAAGGGATGTTTTGGAAAAAAATAGTTCCTATATTTGGACCCTCATAATAATTTTTTTAATGTATCATCATCTCCCGCCATTACTACCCACTGATAACTATGGATTTGCCATATTTTTAAAACTCTTATATTTGGTCTCTTCTAGTGAACAATCACAGGCTTGTTGAGTATATATTTCTAGATAAAATTGTCAGCACTCTCGCTTCTTAGCTGCAAAGCTAATAAAATGCAGTTATTTGACCAGAGCCTCAGAACAATGGGCAAAGCCTAAGATGAACAACTGATTGGACATTTTTCTGGCCAGTGGCTTATGTCTTACAAACAAAAGCCAGCAAATGCAACACACACTGTTGGCCTGGCTTCTAAATGCCAATAGCAACTTTCCTCCAACAATTAGCCTTTAAAAATTAGAATTCCAAGAAAGAAATTAAATGCAAGTATAGCCAATTAAAGGAGGGCCATGGGGTGGTGACTGTTAGTGGACTGTATGTCATTTGTGCTTTTTCAAAATCATGAAGCATTTTATTTTTATTATTGTAATTATTCATTTTCTGAGAATTACATACATGCATACAATGAAATGAGATTATGTGCACATACCTCCACTTTCCCTCCAACTCCCCGATATCCTCCAGCGTGTTCCTAATTTCACATCTTTTCTCTTTTCTTATATAAAAAAAAAATCCACTGTCTAGTTAGTACTGTGTGGGTGTGGAGCCATTCACAAAACATGGGAAACCTATTAGTAATTGTGCCCACAAAGAAGAATGATTATCCCTCCCCCAGTAGATATGGCCTATCAATAGCTCCTCCATAAGGGGTGGGACCTGGGGAGCCCTCCCCTGTAGAAGAAAATGCAAATACAACCTAGTGGCTACTCGGCACACTGTGCTTCAAAATAAGAAGCATGGTACACCATGCTCCAGAAGTCAGAACACTGAATTCTGAAGGAGTGTGAGTGGCTAGTACCCTACATCTCCTTCAATGTGCTCCTTCCACATAGAGACCCTGCTCGTATAAGTGCTCACTGTCCAGTCCCAGGTAGTATGCTAACCAATCACAGTCGATAGGTTTCCACTATATACATGGTTGTTCACAGGCAATAAACAGATGCTGTTCCCTGAAACCCTGGAGTGGTTCGTCTCCATGCCCTTTACTGACCCAGAGGCCTTGTCAGGGGATGCCTGGTAACATAGATGGCACTTCCCCAACTTTGCTAGAATTCTGGCACACTTGATCTTGGGAAGGTCTTATGCCACTAACAACAGTTGCCGTAAGGGTCTACAGCCATGTCATGTCCAGAAGACAGCATTTCACAACTCTCCATACCATCCTCTAGCTCCTTCATCTCCCTGCCTCATCTTCTGGTGATGTTCTCTGAGTCTTTGGGTGGAGTAGGGACAGAGGTGATCATGTGGGCTAGTTAGGGCTGAGCATCTCAGTCCCTTATTCTCTGCACTTTGGCCAGTTTTAAGTTTGGGCATTGGCCTTTTCAAAGTACTCCCACATACGAGATCTCCTTTAGCTTCTATAAGGACTTGCATTTTTAGCATCTATGCTTTGTTTTATTAACCCAACACTGTGTACATGCCAGAGCAACGTGCCATGGCCACGGTCATCATCCTCATCACTGAAGGGGAAACTAAGGCAACAGGGAATTAAGCAATGCTAGTTCAGTGAGTACTACAGCCTTGAACCTGGATCTACCCAGAGACCACTGGCCTCTACTAGTGTGCAAAGTCTCAAACTTTGTTTGTAACAATATGGAAGCCAGAAACAGGTACAGCACTCCTTAAAAGATAGGTATTAGCTGGATGTGATGATGCATGCCTGTACAGGTGATAGAAGAGGAAAATCCAGAGTTCAAGGCCAGCCTGCACCACATAAGAACCTCTCTCAAAAACTAACTAGGTATTTGCTGCTACCCTGACTTCTCACCATAACTAGGCAACAAAAACTTCTTCCTGCTCAAAACAAAGCCAAACATGGTAGGACCTTGGAAATACTATGAACATTTTAAAGTTTAAATTCCAGCCTTATTTAAAACCTTTGAAACATTATCAAAATGTTTAGGTAAAGGTCTGGGCTCTTGCAACCCCTAGAGGATAGGCTTAGCCATTTATCCCTACTGCTCCAACTGAAGAGACAACCAACAGTGGAAAAAGGAAAGATTTATTCAACATGGCCACTTTAGGAAGAGAAACAAATAAGGAGATTACTGGACTATCCCTTCAAACCCATCTTCCAGGTCCTGGCAGGAAGTTTAGAATTAACTAAAGGCAGGAAAGAGGGTTGGGCATGACTAAGCAGTCCTGGTCACAGTGTGATCCCACCCACCAATGACCGCTGCTACACAGCAAGCTGGTCTGGTCTGATAGGTTGTCAGAGCCTTGTGAAATCTCTTTCTAGAAGACAAATTCTCCCATGGGCTAAAACCTGAGCTTTGGTTTTTTTTCCCCTCTCCAGCAGGAGTTTCTTGGGGAAGGCTTAATTTGGGACATTCACTATTCAAAATCTCACAGCTAGAAAGCGAAGTGTGAGTTTTCCTCTCTAGAACACCTCCGATAGAGGCAGAGTGTCAACTCTCAGCCAAACATTTGGGTGAACTCAGCATAGGATCACAGACCCTCCTGCAGGGCACAGCTGTGGAACTAGTGTCTTGTGAGCATCCTGTGACTCTATAAATCATTGCTAGATATAACGGAGTGCATTTGATTAATTTGCAGATGGAATTATGCTGGTGGTAGAAAATGGAGGGATGGTGTCATAGTCATCTAAATATGGAAGCCCCAACTTCTCACATTGTCACTTCTTTTAGCGACTTGAAAAAGCCCTTCAGGCAACAGTTAGATTGGCTGCTGCTTCTCATTTTAGTTAGCACCACTTCTCTGCCCTCCCCCTTTAACCATAGCACACAGGAGACATCCTCACAGAAGAGCAAGCTCTGACTGCAATGGGAGGGAAATTGTTCAAGTTCAGAGGAAAATGACTAGATAGATCTCAGAGTCCCTGGCTAAGCCCCACCCATTGCCTCCTGTGGGTCACTAGTGCCTTCATGATTGATATCCGACTCATCCCTTAATGTTTTGTTTTCTACTGAATATTAATGTTCCTGCCATTGATGCTTAATTTACCTGTTTTCCATGACTGTCCAACTCCTTCCATGTTACTCACACCTACTCCATACCTTACTTTCCCAGTGTTATAGATACATGAAGTGAAGACAAAACCCAAGAAGTAACAAAGGAGGGATTAAAAACCAGTCCACATTGAGAGAACCCTGAAGGGAGAGACTGGTGAGAAAGCTGGGCAGCTAAGACATTTGCCGTATAAGCAGAAAGACCTGACTTTGATCCCCACACCCACAGAAACAGCTTGGTGCATGCCTGTACATTGAGGAGCTAGAAACAGGAGGATCGCTGGGGCTTGCTGGCCAGCTAATCTTACCAAATCAGCAAGCTCCAAGTTCTGTGTCGATAGATAGATAGATAGATAGATAGATAGATAGATAGATAGATAGATAGATAGATAAAGTTAAGGTGGAAAGTAATCAAGTCAACATTGACTTCTGGTCTATGTACATACATACACACATGCACACACGTACGCGCTTGCGCATGCATACACACACACACACACACACACACACATGCTTATAAGGAAATGATTAGGAGAAAAGAAACAATAAAAACATTCTACAGAAGTCAGGAAAGTACTACACTATAATGTGGAGATTATGCATGGAAAATCAAAGCAAACTTCTCTGTGTGGGGGTTTGTTTTTTGTTTTGTTTTGTTCTCTTTTTTTGTAGATACAAAGCTGAATTCACATATACACTTATTTAGAAATGTACAAATGATACCCTACAAAGAGCTTCAGGGATTCATTCTGTTTGCTCCAGTTTTCCCATTTCCTGCCAAAATATCATATCTATTGCCCCAAAATGCATAAATGGTCATTCTAATGTTCTATATAATTAATAACCTTTAAATTCCACACAGTTCTGAAATATTTTTCAAGCCGTCTTATGGTCCCCTGGAAGGCTGTCAGGCTAGAGTCCTCTGAGCTCTTCTCTGCATTCAAGACCTAAATGACATCCCAGTGCACATATCACATATTCATCTCTGGCTGAGGTTGGAGTCACAGCTCTGATTCCCTGCCCAGAAGCTGTGTGGAAACCAACAGCAGCCAGACACACAGAGGATTGTACTCATGGCAACAGCTCAAGAGGGCCTGGGGTAACCTTGCTGAGTTTATCCAGCACCAAGCAGCTGGGAAGCTCCAGGGAGAGCATGGTCCTTTCCTCTGGAGTAGGCTTCTCCATCCCTTATTGACTTGGAACCACCATTAAATTAGAAACCATCCCACGTTGTGACCTGGAAGGGAATAACAAGTGAAACACTGATCTTAGTGGCCTCAAGGTACCCATTATGTGAAAAGACGGTAGCGTGGAATGATCCTGCTGCCAATAAGGGACAGACAAGCAGGCTTAGGCCAGACCCTCAGGATTGTTCTTGGAGTGAAACAATAAAGGAAAACCATATGATAGTCTTGACTGTCTGGCCGAGGTTGGCGATGTGTCCTGATCCTTCTCCCTGAAGGCAGTTATGACAAGTCTACATCAAGGCAATATTACTTTACCATTCTTCTCTATCTCTGACTTATTGTTTATTCCATTAAAAACAACCAACCTTTGACTTTTAGGCGAAGCATAACCTGGAGCTAGACTGAGCAGGATTCTCAGCTCTGACCGAGTCTAGGCCATTATTCTCCAGGGCCTAGGGAGGCTGAACCATCTACCACCCATCAGAGACAAAACATCTGGAGTCCCAAGAGTTGCTGAAGCCATACAATTCAACAAAGGGCCCTCTTCTACTTTCTGTCATCTTATAGCCAGCCCAGCCTGACACAAAGAGTAAGCTCAGATTTAGTTTGGATGTAGGATTTCAAATTATGTTTTCTAAAGGCATAAATCACCTTATTTATCAATGTCATTCACCATTAGGGAGATATAAAAGTGCTGAGCATGGCGGCACATCACATGCCTTTAACCCCTTTATTCAGGAGGCAGAGGCAGGTGGATCTCTGTGTTTAGAGACCAGTCTGGCCTACATTGTGAGTTCAAAACCAGCCAAGATGACAGAGTGAAACCCTGTCTCAGAAGGAAAGAAGGAAGCAAGGAAAGAAGAAAGAAAGGAGGGAGGGAGAAAGGGGGAGAGGGAAGGAGGGAGGGAGGAAAGGAGGGAGGGAATGGTGGTTTGAATGAGAATGATGGATCTCAGTAGGCTTATATATGTACATGCTTAGTCCTCAGCTGGCTGGTAAATTATTTGGAAGGATTAGGAGGTATGGTCTGGTTGGAGTAGATGTGACCTTACTGAAAGGGGTGGGTCACTGGGAGTGGGCTTTGTCATTTCAAAAGCCCATGATAGGCCCAGTGTCTCTACTCCCTCTCTCTGTGTGGATAGATCAGGATAAAGGAAGCATCTAAGCAGCTTTCAGAAACAGATGTGGAGCTGTTCCCAAGGACCCAATCAAAGAGAATCATAGAATGGCTACAATGGAGACAAAGCCACAACCTGGCTCTCAAGGTCAAACAAAAGAAAAAAAAAAAAAAACACGTATTTTTCATTCAACATTTTAAATAACACTGAATGCAACCTCTCCATGAAACCAGGTGTAGGGTTTCCCACTTGCACATGGCAAACTCCATCTTTGGACTTTGGAGCTCTTCGGAGGTTGGATTTTGCCACATGGGCAAAACTAAAGTTGAGGTGTTTAGAAATGAAAAACAAAATATTAAAGGTGCAGAAAATGAAGGCAGAAAAAGAGTAGAAGCAGAAAGAGAAAGAAAAGAAGGAGGAAGAAAAGAGGAGACATTTTATATATTGACCTTGCATACAAAATATAGTGAGAAAACCCACCCATCATTCATGGCAATGGAAGCCACATCACAGTTTTCTCAGAAGCTTCACCATCATCTAAGATGGCCAGGGGAAATGTCAGGTCTACTTAGAGTATTCTCCTTGAAAAGACAAAGGTTATGAGGCTAGAATCTCTCAGCCCTCAAGCACAAATCTAAATATTCTGCTAGAACCAAATGGAAATGAGGAACATACCTTTACCTTGGTGACCAAAGGTCACCTCAAGCAAACACTGCTGAATTCCCTTTTCCTTAAAAGAGTGAAAAAAGACCAACTGTATTTACCCAAGCCTGCCTATGAGCAGACATTTTTTTTTCTCAAATGAGCAAAGTCAGCCTGTCACTTTTAGGACAATAACCAAGAGTTTTGGTTATCAGAGATAAAAATCCAGACTTTCAAGGACAAATTAGAGAGTTTCGAAAAGTTGTTATCTTCCACTGATACCTTGGCAGATTCCCAAAACTTAACGGCTTTTCTGACGAGACGGGTGGTGCTATTAACCACAGCTGTGATTTTCTTGATACAGTATCATGGAGTGTATCAACATTTGGAAGCTCAGTTATAACTCAGGAAGGCGATATTTTCGATATGATTGATGGGAGATACCTCAGGCCCCATTCATGAGCAAAATAGTTGTACACAGACCAGCAGATTGTCATGTAACAAAAGTTTATTGATAGAGTCTCAGATTCCATCCACATTCAATTAACCTTTAAGAATTCGCCACTTGTCAAGTTCTGTAGACTTTTCAAGAATATCCACTATTATTGAAAAGGCTATTAAAACTTTTGTCCCTTCTCCAACTTAACGCCCACGTGAGGCTGATTTTCTTCCCAGACTGAAACCAAAACACCACATGGTGACAGATTGCATGGAAAAGCAATCTGTAAATCTACAAAACTCCAGCTGCTTCCTTTAAAGCCAGACCTTGAAGAATTTTGTAAAAGAAAAAAAAAAACAAAAAACCACTCTCTCACTACATATTTTATTGTTGTTTTGAGAAATGCAGCTATTTTCTTTTCATTTAGAAGGCATTGTCTATGTGAATTCGTGAGAAGTTTATTAATTCAATGGACCCATAATTTTTTTTTCTTCAACCTATTTCTGCAGTAGGTACCAATACATAGCTTTCAAAAGCTGCTTCATTAAATATGGAGTAGAGGCCTAAGACCAAGATAAGTAAATAAAAGTTTGAGAACCACTGAGACAGGTGACAGCAGACAGGTTTGTAAAGAGAACTACTGTACTGACTTGGCAGTCAGAGGACGTTTTCAGGAGAGTCTGTAACTCAGCTGGCAAAAATGGGTCAAGTGCAAAGAAGAGACATGGAAAGTCTGTGAGGGGACTGACTTTGTTCAGCAGGGCCCCCTGCCTCCACTGCAGTCATACACAGCATCATTCTGTCCTGTTCTGTCTGGTTTTGTCTTGGTTAACTCTATTTTGCTTCGAGACAGGATCTTGCTATTTAGCTCAAGCTGGCCTTCAACTGGCCATCAGCCTGTCTCTTCCTCCCAAGTGTAAAAATTATGGGCACACCAATACCCCACATGCCCCACTCCACCACGGCATTTGGCCACACAAGCTGCATAGACTATTGTGATCCATAAGACCGTGTCACTGACTAATATAAGGTTCTATGCCCCAGTATAGGGTAATGCCAGCACCAGGGATTGGAGGTGGGTGGGTTGAGGAGCAGGGGGAGGAAATAGGGGATTTTCAGAGGGAAAACTGGGAAAGGGGATAACAATTGAAATGTAAGGGGGTCAGCGTCAACACTGGGTCACCTTGGGTTCGAGGACTCTCCACGCAATCTTGGGACCACTGGTGAGTGGAACACAACTTCTATTCCAATCCAATCTCACGAGATCTGAGTGAGCATTAGGGAAGCAGAAAACCGGCCTGATCAGGGGCACAAGTCCCTTCCTTCCAGTCGGCGCTAGCACCAAGTCACCTTGGGCTCAGAGTCCGCGGACACCCCCATGATCCCTAGAGGACTCTCCATACAATCTTAGGACCACTGGTGAATGGAACAAAACATCAGTTCCAATCCAATTGCTATGGGCCAGTGACAGCAAGAACAAGGACACCGGAGCCCTTCCTAACCAGAGGCTCAGGTTCCTTTTGATCAGTTCTGGTTTACCTTGGTTTTGAACAGACCAAACAGCTCCTCAGTCCTCAAAGGAGACACCACTTTCAGGCACTGTAACACATCCAGGATCTTAGGACAACAGGATCCCAGGATAACAGGAGCTGGTTCACACCAGTATTTTGGGGTCTCAGAGGAACCTGATTGCCAAGAGCTCTGACACACCCAGAAACTCAGGTTCACAGGAGCCCACAATCAAAGGATCACAGAGAAAGCTGGACTCTGAGTAGTCCTGAATCACCTGGGATTATAGGAAGAACAGACTCCAATCAAATATATTGAGGACAGCAAGCACTTGAGATAATCAAATGACAAGAGGCAAGCATAAGAACAGAAGCAACAGAAACCAAGGTTACTTGGCATCATCAGAACCAAACTCTCCCACCATAGCAATTCCTGGATACACCATCACACCAGAAAAGCAAGACATGGATCTAAAGTCACTTCTCACAATGATGATGGAGGCCTTTAAGAAGGAAATACAAGTAAACAGCTAGAAGTCTTTAAAGAGGGAAACACAAAAATCCCTTAGAGAGTTACAGGAAAACACTACCAAACAGGTGATAGAATTGAACAAAACCACCCAGGATCTAAAAATGGAAGTAGAAACAATAAAGAAAACCCAAAGGGAGACAACTCTGGAGATAGAAATCCTAGGAAAGAAATCAGGAACCATAGACAGGAGCATCAGCAACAGAATACAAGAGATGGAAGAGAGAATCTCAGGTACAGAAGATTCCATAGGGAACATGGGCACAACAATCAAAGAAAATGCAAAATGCAAAAAGATCCTAACTCAAAACATCCAGGAAATCCAGAACACAATGAGAAGACCAAACCTACGGATAATAGGAGTAGATGAGAATGAAGATTTTCAACTAAAAGGGCCAGCAAATATCTTCAACAAAATTATAGAAGAAAACTTCCCATACCTAAAGAAAGAGATGCCCATGAACATACAAGAAGACTACAGAACTCCAAATAGACTGGACCAGAAAAGAAATTCATCCAGACACATAATAATCAGAACAACAAATGCACTAAAGACAGACTATTAAAAGCAATAAGAAAAAAAGGTCAAGTAACATATAAAGGCAGGCCTATTAGAATTACATCAGACTTCTCACCAGAGACTATGAAAGCCAGAAGATTGTGGACAGATGTTATACAGACGCTGAGAGAAGACCAAATGCCAGCCCAGGCTGCTATACCCAGCAAAACTCTCAATTACCATAGATGGAGAAACCAAAATATTCCATGACAAAACCAAATTCACACAAGATCTTTCCACGAATCCAGCCCTTCAAAGGATAATAATGGAAAAACACCAATACAAGGACAGAAACTACACCCTAGAAAAGCAAGAAAGTAATCCTTCAACAAACCTAAAAGACAGCCACAAAAACAGAATCCCAACTTTAAAAACAAAAACAGGAATCAACAATTACTTTTCATTAATATCTCTTAATATCAATGGACTCAATTCCCCAATAAAAAGACATAGATTAACAGACTGACCACACAAACAGGACCCAACATTTTACTGCTTACAGGAAACCCATCTCAGGGAAAACGACAGACACTACCTCAGAGTGAAAGGCTGGAAAACAATTTTCCAAGCAAACAGTCCCAAGAAACAAGCTGGAGTAGCCATTCTAATATTGAATAAAAATGACTTCAAATCCAAAGTTATCAAAAAAGACATGGAGGGGCACTTCATATATATCAAAGGTAAAATCTTCCAAGAGGAACTCTCATTTCAGAATATCTATGCTCCAAATGCAAGGGCAGCCACGTTCATTAAAGAAACTTTAGTAAAGCTCAAAGCACACATTACACCTCACACAATAATAGTAGGAGACTTCAACAACCCACTCTCATTAATGGAGAGATCCTGGAAAAAGAAACTAAACAGAGACACAGTGAAACTAATAGAAGTTATGCAACAAATGGATTTAACAGATATCTACAGAATATTTTATCCTAAAACAAAAGAAAATACCTTCTTCTCAGCACGTCATGGTACCTTCTCCAAAATTGACCATATAATTGGTCAAACACAGACCTCAACAGATACAAAAATATTGAAATTGTCCCATGCATCCTATCAGATCACCATGAACTAAGGCTGATCTTCAATAACAACATAAGCGATACAAAGCCAACATTCACGTGGAAACTGAACAACACTCTCCTCAGTGATACCCTGGACAAGGAAGAAATAAAAAAAGACATTAAAGACCTTTTAAAGTTTAATGAAAACGAAGCCACAAAATACCAAAACTTATGGGAAACAATGAAAGCATTCCTAAGAGAAAAAATCATAGCTCTGAGTGCCTAAAAAAGAAACTACAGAGAGCATACACTAAGAGCTTGACAGCATACCTAAAAGCTCTAGAATAAAAGGAAGCAAATTCACCCAAGAGGAGTAGACAGCAGGAAATAATCAAAATTAGGAGCAAAATCAACCAAATGGAAACAAAAAGAACTATTCAAAGAATCAACCAAACCAGGAGCTGGTTCTTTGAGAAAATCAACATGATAGATAAACCCTTAGCCAGATTCACTAGAGGGAACAGGGAGGGCATCCTAATTAACAAAATCAGAAATGAAAAGGGAGACATAACAACAGATCCTGAGGAAATCCAAAACACCATCAGATCCTTCTACAAAAGGCTATACGCAACAAAACTGGAAAACCTGGATGAAATGGACAAACTTCTAGACAGATACCAGATACCAAAGTTAAATCACGATCAGATTAATGACCTAAACAGTTCTACATCCCCTAAAGAAACAGAAGCAGTCATTAATAGTCTCCCAACCCCAAAAAAGCCCAGGACTAGATGGGTTTAGTGCAGAGGTCTATCAGACCTTCAAAGAAAACCTAATTGCAACTCTCCTCAAACTATTCCACAAGATAGAAACAGAAGGTACTCTACCCAATTCATTCTACGAAGCCACAATTACTCTGATACCTAAACCACATAAAGACTAAACAAAGATAGAGAACTTCAGACCAATTTCCCTTATGAATATTGATGCAAAAATACTCAATAAAATCCTTGCAAACCAAATCCAAGAACACAACAAAACGATCATCCATCATGACCAAGGATGCAGGGATGGTTTAACATACAGAAATCCATCAAAGTAATCCACTACATAAACAAACTCAAAGACAAAAACCACATGATCATCTCATTAGATGTTGAGAAAGCATTTCACAAAATCCAACACCCATTCATGATAAAAGTCATGGAAATATCAGGAATTCAAGGCCCATATCTAAACATAATAAAAGCAATCTATAGCAAATCAGTTTCCAACATCAAAGTAAATGGAGAGAAGCTGGAAGCAATCCCACTAAAATCAGGGACTAGACAAGGCTGCCCACTTTCTTCCTATCTATTCAATATAGTACTTTAAGTCCTAGCCAGAGCAATTCAACAACAAAAGGAGGTCAAGGGGATACAAATTGGAAAAGAAGAAGTCAAAATATCACTATTTGTGGATGATATGATAGTATATATAAGTGACCCTAAAAATTCCACCAGAGAACTCCTAAACCTGATAAACAGCTTCAGTGAAGTAGCTGAATATACAATTAACCCAAACAAATCAATGGCCTTTCTCTACACAAAGGATAAACAGGCTGAGAAAGAAATTAGGGAAATAACACCCTTCACAATAGTCACAAATAATATAAAATATCTTGGTGTGACTCTAACTAAGGAAATGAAAGATCTCTATGATAAGAACTTCAAGTCTCTGAAGAAAGAAATCAAAGAAGATCTCAGAAGTTGGAAAGATCTCCCATGCTCATGGATTGGCAGGATCAATATAGTAAAAATGGCTATCTTGCAAAAAGCAATCTACAGATTCAATGCAATCTCCATCAAAATTCCAACTCAATTCTTCAACGAATTAGAAAGGGAAATTTGCAAATTCATCTGGACTAACAAAAAAAACTAGGATATCAAAAACTATTCTCAATGATAAAAGAACCTCTGGTGGAATCACCATGCCTGACATTAACCTGTACTACAGAGCAATTGTGGTAAAAACTGCATGGTACTGGTATAGAGTCAGACAGGTAGACCAATGGAATATAATTGAAGACCCAGAAATAAATCACACACATATGGTCACTTCATCTTTGACAAGGGAGCTAAAACCATCCACTGGAAAAAAGACAGCATTTTCAACAAATGGTGCTGGTACAACTGGCGGTTAGCTGGTAGAAAAATGCAAATTGATCCATTCTTATCTCCTTGTACTAAGGTCAAGTCTAAGTGAATCAAGGAACTCCACATAAAACCAGACACTCTGAAACTTATACAGGAGAAAGTGGGGGAAAGCCTTGAAGATATGGGCACAGGGGAAAAATTCCTGAATAGAACAGCAATAGCTTGTGCTATAAGATCAAAATTGACAAATGGGACTTTATAAAATTGCAAAGCTTCTGTAAGGCAAAAGACACTGTCAATAAGACAAAAAGGCTACCAACAGATTGGGAAAGGGTCTTTACCAATCCTAAATCTGATAGGGGACTAATAACCAATATATATATAAAGAACTCAAGAAGGTGGGCTCCAGAAAATCAAATAACCCCATTAAAAAATGGGCCACTGAGCTAAACAAAGAATTCTCAACTGAGGAATACCAAAGGGCTGAGAAGCACCTGAAAAAATGTTCAACATCCTTAATCATCAGGGAAATGCAAATCAAAACAACCTTGAGATTCTACCTCACACCAGTCAGAATGGCTAAGATCAAAAATTCAGGTGACAGCAGCTGCTGGCAAGGATGTGGAGAAAGAGGAACACTGCTCCATTGTTGGTGAGATTGCAAGCTTGTACAACCACTCTGGAAATCAGTCTAGAGGTTCCTCAGAAAATTGGACATAGTACTACCGGAGGATCCCACAATAATTTTCCTGTGCATATACCCAGAAGATGTTCCAACTGGTTATAAGAACACATGCTCCACTATGTTCATAGCAGCCTTATTTATAATAGGCAGAAGCTGGAAAGAACCCAGATGTCCCTCAATGGAGGAATGAATACAGAAAATGTGCTACATTTACACAATGGAGTACTACTCAGCTATTAAAAACAATGAATTTATGAAATTCCTAGGCAAATGGATGGATCTGGATGGTATCATCCTGAGTGAGGTAACCCAATCACAGAAGAACTCACTTGATATGTACTCACTGATAATTGGATATTAGCCCAGAAACTTAGAATACCCAAGATACAATTTGCAAAACACATGAAACTCAAGAAGAACGAAGACCAAAATGTGGACACTTCGCCCCTTCTTCTAATTGGGAACAAAATACCCATGGAAGGAGTTACATAGACAAAGTTTGGAGCTGAGACGAAAGGATGGACCATCCAAAGACTGCTGCACCCGGGGATCCATCCCATAATCAGCCACCAAATGCAGACACTATTGCAGATGCCAGCAAGATTTTGCTGAAAGGACCCTGATATAGCTGTCTTTTGTGAGGCTATGCCAGTGCCTGGCAAACACAGAAGTGGATGCTCACAGTCAGCTATTGGATAGAACACAGTGTCCCCAACGGAGGAGCTAGAGAATGTACCCAAGGAGCTGAAGGGGTCTCCAACCCTATAGGTGAAACAACAATATGAACTAACCAGTACCCCCCGAGCTTGTTTCTCTAGCTGCATATGTAGCAGAAGATGGCCTAATTGGCCATCATTGGGAAGAGAGGCCCCTAGGTATTGCAAACTTTATATGCCCCAATACAGTGGAACACCAGGGCCAAGAAGTGGGAGTGGGTGGGTAGGGGAACAGGGAGAGGGGAGGGAACTTTCGGGATAGCATTTGAAATGTAAATGAAGAAAATACCTAATAAAAATTGGGAGAAAAAAAGAAAACAATAAGAAATGTAAGTATAGAAAATATCTAATAAAAAATAAAAAATAATTTTTTTAAAAAGCTGTCTTTCAGGTCAACAAGATGGCTCAGTGGATAAGGGCCCTTGCCACTGAGACTGATGACTTGTGTTTAATAGTTCTGAGGGCCACATGGTGAAAGGAAACCAACTCCCACAAGTTATCCTCTGACCTTTATAGGTATGTCATAGCATAGACTTAGACACACATACACACACACACACACACACACACACCAGTTTACATCTGTGATCCAGTATTCACAAAGTAGAGGCAGGATGATTATTCTAAAGTTCAAGGCCAGCCTGGTCTACACAATAATTTCAGGATGGACAAGGCTACACAGCCTTACCTACCTTACTCTTTCCTACCTTAGGAAAAATCAATCAATCAGTCAGTCAGTCAGTCAATCCATCAAGCTGTCTTTGTTTATATAAGCCACTGTGTAATATTCCAATCATATAACAATACATTCCACAGATAATATCCCCACTCTTTAATGGTGTATGATAGTGCTATTTAATGGTATAGGAAAATAGCCTACAACAATGCTTCCCATATGGACACATTAGAAACCAATGCCAGAGCCTACTGATGGCTCTGTCTCATTTCAATTAGTTCAGCTGTTGGACCTCCTAACAGCTGTGTCTGCAGACACAAGTAAATGGACACCGGGGAGTCAGCAACACTCCGCAGCTTGGGAAGAGGTTTGGATTGTAAGGTAAGGGCGCGCGCGCGCGCGCGCGCGCGCACACACACACACACACAAAGGTAGGAATTAAGCCAACAAACTCTAGTTATTCCCTGACACGATTCTGAAAAGAACATTTCTTCTTTCTTGAAGCCTTTCTTGTGTCACAATACACAGAGCATCAACTATTATATTCTCAAACTTTACTTTAGGCAAAGTCCAGAGAGATGAGTCCCTGGTATGACATATGCTGAAGAGACCAGCTGACTCCCGTCTACCCTCCAAGAAGCTCTGACAGCACGCCCTCAATATCCTGTTTATCCCCCTTTGCCTCACCTCAGGCCCAACTCCAGATCCCCAGGGTCAGACCATAGAGTTGGATAAGGTCCTCCTTACAGCACTCGTGTGTACATGAACGCTTGAGAAGTGTCATGTTTAAATATGTAAGGTGACCGAAGTGACCTTATACCAAGTGACCGAAACCTGTGTTTCCATCTTAGACCTGGATTTCCTTATAAACAGTAATCATCACTCAAGGACACTGCATATGCAGAAGAGACTGCTGTCACCTGAGTGTCCTGAGAGATGTGTGATGCTAGGCACATGGGAGTGAAGGCAGAGCTCAAGGTTATCCTCAGCTACACAATGAGCTCAAGGCCAACCTGGGCTATATGATACCCCATCTCATAAAAAACAAAAAGTCAAAACTATAAATAAATTTTAGAGGTGGGGCATGGGGTGGGGGGTGGGGGGACATGTGACAGGAAGAACAGATAGTGTGTCCCAAAACAGGGGACTAAAAGTCCAGGAATTTCTTTTCACTCTCTCTGTCATGAATTAGCTCCTAGGCTTTGAGCAAATGACTTCAATCTGTCTTGCACATTGGCTTCCTTAGCATTTAACATAAAATAAGTGGAGGAGCCTCAAAAAATCAAAAACAAAAACAAAACAAAAAACAACTCACCTTCATTCTAAACTCTATGACCCTTAAAATGTCACCAATAACATCATCTTCACCCTAATGTGTTTGGAATGCCACCAGCCCTCCACAGTGTCTCTGCAATTCTTAGCCTCTGGAGATAGATACATTTCAACCTTATAGAAGTCACCAGTGCCGATTAGAAAGCACACTGAGGCATCTGTCCTTTGTGGTGTAATTTAGAATCATCTCTTGAAATAATTTACAATCCATGATTCAAGTATGTTGCCATATTTTTAGCCAGGCAGTGATGCTGTCTTCTTTCTGTTCTAGGACATGAAAGGCCGAGATGGCCTTTTAATTACACCAACACCAAGAGTGATAATTCAAACAGGAGCTGAGGACATCAGAGACAAGCTTAGCATTGCGCATTAAAGGAAAGTGTGACTGCTGGGCGGCACTTACTTTGATGATCTCTGCAGTTAATGGATGTCTAATACTTAAATTGTATTATTTACAAAAATATTTCTTCTCCAAGGTCCATGAGGTAGTCTCAGCAAGTGAGATCCGAGACCTACTTCCTTCCATTAGCTAATAATAAACTACCAGTACCCTGGCCTAGTCTCACATCCAAAGCATATGCCCTGTCACTCAAAAGGTATTTTATTTTTATTATATTTGTGTGTGTGTGTGTGTGTGTGTGTGTGTGTGTGTGTGTGTACATGCATGCACATTTATATGTAGGCCAGAGATCAATGACCCGGGTCTTCTTCAAACAGTCACCATCTTGTTTTTGAGATAAGGTTTCTTACTGAACTGGGAGCTTACCAATTCAATGGAACTGACTAGTCAGCAGGCCCAGAAATCAATCTCTCTCTCTCTCTCTCTCTCTCTCTCTCTCTCTCTCTCTCTCTCTCTCTCAGCAGCACTAGGATTATAGGTACACACTAATATACCCAGTTTCTTTTGTGGGTACTGGGATTTGAACTCAAGCCCTCATTACTTAACCATCAATCACCTTATCCTCTGAGCCATCTCCCTGGCCCAGGCTGGAAGATCTTAACAAGCGCTGTTATTAAGTTACTCTATGTAGAAAACAAAACAAAAAGACCTGACCTCCCTCCTAACAATAACACTGTCTTACAATAATAACAGTTCTTTTTTTTTTTTCCTATAATGTGCCACCTACTAACTGGTTTGTCAGACACATGTCACCATTATTTCACTTAGCACCCTCTCTGGTTGTGTCTTGCTCCCTACTTCAAAGAGAAATTTCTCCAGAGTTCTGGCAGAGCCTTGGAGACCTGACCTCATCACACACTAGACTGACAGTGTAAGGGCCCCCTACATTCTGATGCTTGGCAGCCAGCTAGCCTTCAATGCTAAAAGCAATATACTCCCTTGACTCATTGTGAGTCTCTTCATCTTCCCTTCCACCCCATTGCTCTCTCGAAACCCTGCCAGGTCTGAGTACCCTTTTCCTCAAGGTCTCGTGAGGGCCTCTGCCTTGCACTAATAATGTAGAAAAGTCAGCTTTTAGATCAATGATGTAAGCGACTCTGACATCCATGCCTGCCCTTCTGTGCACACACCACTGCCACCTACAGAGCGCCTCACCCACGGAGATGGTTTCAAACCAACTGGAGAACAGCATCAAAGAGTTCACAGGTCCAACCGTTCTGACCTGTTTCTTTCTGAAAAGGTAAAGAAAGGGTTGTGATACTTAGAATTGTCACTGGTGCCTAAAACTTTCTGGGCCTGGCTAACTGTGAATCTTCAAGCAGGAAACATTTTCTTCTGATGCTTTATTTTCAAAACTGACCACTTGTTTGCCATGGACCTCAACATGTTAAATTTAGACTGATGTTTACATGTCTACTTGAAGAACTGGTTCCCTATCACATTTCTGCTCTTAGATTTCTTTTCCTCATTTGGCCCACACTCCTGTAGCAGCTCCCACACATGAAGGGGCTACGCTACTTGTATTGGATGATTCAGACTCAAGTGCTAATGTGAGGAAACACATAATCACAGACTATGGGGATACCCTCCCCCACTCCCCGGAGACCTCAGGCCTGTAACAGATGTTTCTTTGGGCTCTCAGAGAACACTTGGAAAGTTCTCCAAGTATGCTCTACTTCATCAGTAACTCTTCCAGCATGCTGCCCCCAAGGCCTTCAGGCTGCTTCTAGACATCCAGGCCCTGTCTTTCCAGACCTGATCTGTGTCCCCCAGAACCTAAAGAAGCCTAGGTGCTAGGCAGATACTCAAGAACCCAGGTACAAGGTGAATGCAAATCATGACAGGCATACAAAAGCATAAACACAAATCAAAAGCCCCATGCCTCCAAGGTAAGGAAAATACTTAAAAGAAACTTCTTAGTTATACTTCCAGAAACAAGGGTATTTGGAGTTGATCCTTAACTCCCAGACAGTTACCCTAGCTCTTTTCCTTAGGAATCAATCAGTCCACTGTCCTTGGGCTTTGAGGCTGGGACACCCGAGGCACATACTGAGAGAGAACTCAGCTGGAATTGTTCTGTGAGACTATATCTTAGTTACAGAGGGAAGTTGGGAGGACAGGATCCAGAGGACAGGCAGGCAGTTTAATTTTCAGAAGGAAATCACCATAAGTAAGAACAAAATCCCAGAGATCTGAAGCCAGAAGGGTGTTAAGGTTGGGGTGAGGCCAGGAAGCTTAAAAATGCTGTTTGTAAGTTCCCATCATTATTGTGCAAATGAGCTCAGACAAGAACAAGCCCCAGACCTGGAATACCCTGGAAGCTCTAACAAGAAATACCATGAAAGGAGTTACAGAGACAAAGTTTAGAGCTAAGATGAAAGGATGGACCATACAAAGACTACCCCACCAGGAAAGATCCATCCCATAATCAGTCACTAAACTCAGACACTATTGCATAGGACAGCAAGTGTCTACTTAAGGGACCCTGATATAGCTGTCTCGTACAGAAGTGGATGCTCACAGTCATCTATATGATGGAACACAGGGCCCACAATAGAGAAGCTAGAGATAAAACCCCAGGAGCTGAAGGGGTCTGCAACCCTAGAAGAGGCACAACAATATGAACTAACCAGAACCCCCAGAACTCGTGTCTCTAGCTCTACATGTAGCAGAAGATGGCCTAGTCAGCCATCATTGGGAGGAGAGGCCCCTTGGTATTGCAATCTTTATATACCCCAATACAGGGGAACACCAGGGCCAAGAAGTGGGAGTGGGTGGGCGGGGAACAGGGAGAGGGGAGGGAACTTTCGGGATAGCATTTGAAATGTAAATTAAGAAAATATCTAATAAAAAATATTGAAAAAAAAAAGAAATACCAGCTTTTGTGGAGGAAAAGGGAGCTGACATAAGGCAGTCGGGGCCCTAAAAGGTCAGTGTTTCACCTAGACCATGTGGGATAAAAAACAGGACATCAAACGGTAGATAAAACTGTTGGTTCAAGCCAATGATTCAAGGATGCGATTCTGGAGCCACATAGAAGAAGTCAGTCCAACATTATGTCAGAGAGGACTCCAGAGAGCACAAGTCTATGACTACATCATGAGTAGGGAGGGATGTACCACAAGCTTAGGACTCCGGTTCAGTCAGAGACCAAACTAAGACACAGTTTCACAGGACACAAGAAGAGTTCCAGCTGAGTTTTCTCTCAGGGTATAGCTCTGGTGTCCTAGCCTCAAAGCGTAAGGACAGTGCATTGACTCCTAAAGCAAAGAGCTAGGGATGTTTCTAGGTATCTATCTGAAAGCAGTCTCATTCCTTTTCCCTACTGTTGGAGACAAAGCCTACACGTGGGAAAACAACAGGACAGCCATTGTTGCATCCAAACACTTCCCTGTCTTGAGTTCATTATTCCAAGGGAATAATTCTATGTGGAAATTCACAGTACAATCCTTGAGAACACGTTGCACGTTCATCATGGGAAATCAGCAAGAGAAAAGGCAGTGGTGAATACACTCTATGCTCTGTTCATGGGACCACTGTCTGCAATCTGCCTTCCCTTCCATCACCCAGCTAGAGCGTCAGAATCTGAGTGACAGTCAATGACTTCAGGCTGTTCTTAGGCAATAGAACTTCTTTAAAACTCCCTTAGCCTTGTGTACAAGTCAACTGACTGCATAGAAAGAGACCACCGGCGCACGCCTTTAATCCCAGAACTCAGGAGGCAGAGGCAGGTGGATTTCTGAGTTCGAGGCCAGCCTGGTCTACAAAGTTAGTTCCAGGATAGCCAGGGCTACACAGAGAAACCCTATCTAGAAAAAAAATAATTAGTGGTATAGCGAGACTCCTGTGACAGCTAATGTCACACATCAATTTGGCTAGGCCACCATGCCTATATATTTGGTCACCCATTATTCTGGACCTTCTTTGGAAAAGGTGCTTGTGAATAAGATTTACACTGAAATCAGTAGATTCTGAATCGGACAGATTGTTCTCCGTAATGAATAGGCTTCATCAATCAGGAGAAGACTGGCCTGGAACAAAAGGCTCATTTCCCCCACCCAGAGGAAATTCCAACAGCAGATGATCTTCAGACGTTGTTCACTCTGGTTCTGCTGTGGACAGTCTTGGGACGCAACTGCAATGATTTCTGCAACCTCCAGTTCTCAGGCTCCTGCCACTAGATTCAAGACTTCACAGTGGCATGAAGTCATCCCTATGCCATCCTCTGGGCTCCACATGGTTGAAAGGACCTAACATTCCTCTCCCCATTGAGAGACAAGGTCCTTGCCATCTTGTTTGGAGCCAAGCAGACCCAAAAGCCCCATGCTGCCTTCCTGAAAGAATACCTATAAGATAATCAAGGAGAGCTGGGGAGAGTCATAAAAGTGCTTGCCTTGAATGAGGACTTGGGTTCAATCCCTAGAACCCACATTCACTCAGAGAAAGAGAGGGGGGATGGGAGGGAAATTGTGGGAGGGGGTAACTGGGATTGGGCCAAAAAGTCGGGTGTAAAATGAATTATAAATACATACATACATACATACATACATACATACATACATACAAAATAATAAAAATAAAGAAGAAAAACAGGTGTGGGTGTGGTGGCAAGCACTTATAAGGCTAGCATTGGTAAGGGAAAAATAGGTGAATTCCTTGGGATCACTGCCCACACAGCCAAGCATACTTGGTGAGGTCCAGGCCAGAATGAGACCTTGCCTCAAGAAACAGAGTGGACAGTGCTGGAGGAATGATACCCAAGGTTGGCTTCTGGTGTCTGTATGTGCATGTGTATATATACATGCACACACACACACACACACACACACACACACACACACACAGACACACAGACACATACACACATACACATACATATGGGTGTAGATATGAACAGACAATCATCCTCAAAGGTGACAGCTGTTAGCAGGACAACCTTGGTAAGTAAGTTCAATGAGAGAAATAGGTAGCTAATCGTCAAGTTCCTTCCATAAGACACAAGATGAACACCAAGCGCTCCTGCTTCTATTAAAGGGCGCTTCTAGAAATAGCAGCATATCTAGGAAGAGAAACCACAGCCACCAGTCAACTTGGAATTGAGAACTATCCCCTCACCAAAACACATCTGACAAGAAAGAAATGAGTTCACCTACTCAGTGCTAGTGCTGTGGCAGTAACAGGATTGCTCTTATTAGGATGAATGGTCCAATAAAACAATAAAAATGATTAGAGGCAATACAACCAAATCACCAAATACAGTTCTATTTATCTCGTGCTATGAAGTAGATTCTTGCACAGAGTGGAAGGCTGGACTGTGTAAATTTTGACTTTAGGGAACAGTAAAAGAAACACAATGACAATGGTCCCTTGCATTGGCTCAACTGGTTACAACTATTTAAGTCACTGTAACTGCCTAGCAATGGCCACGAAAAGATACAAGACTCAAGAAAACACATACACAGGCACACACAAACACTCACACACACACACAAACACAAACTCCCCTTTCTAGTTCCTCTGTTCTTGCCATAGCTAGTAGCTCTGTCTACAGGAGATTTTTCCTCCCCAGATAACACATACCACATGGTCATAGATCTTCAAGAAACATGATGATAATTGACTGTGAGACTGTGGACATCATTCAGTCTGTAAAGTGTTTGCAGGACAAACATGTGGACCCAAGTCCAGTTCCAAGAACATAGTGATGTATCCTTGTGGTTTCAGCGCTCTGGAGACAAGATCCTTGAGGCTCATTGCCTAGTCAGTCTAGTTTAATGGGTGAACCCTAATCCCAGTGAGAGACCCTGACTCAAAACTTTAAATGAGAGTGACTGATGAAGATACCCGAGGTTGACCTCTGACCATCACATGCACAAGCAAACATACAAGTGCATATCTCACACACAAGCACACATGCAACTGCAGGTAAACATGTACACACTGGCACAGACAACCATGAAAAGTGTTCAGATAAAGTGACCGGTCACAGCATTGTGAGGGTAAATGCAAAGCCAACAGCAGTGACACTTCTCAGGTGACCTGGTGAGAGATGACAGCAGCTGGAGACAGAGACAGCTACCCAGCACTGGACGCTCTTCAGAGAAGCCGGTGTCCCCAGTAAAGATGAGCTTGCTCTGAAATGATCTGCTAAGATGAGTGTGGACTCTTTACCAAGCCTTTTGAGTCTTTTCCCTCTGCTTTTGGCAAGGTTTTCTAAGTTATCTGCCAGGTGCTAAACAGCTCTCCAGCCTTTTCAGTGAAATCTCAATGCAAGTAGGTTCTCCTGGCTAGCATTTCCTCATATGAGTCCTGCATCCTTAGTACATATATATTCCCCGACATGTCACTACAACATAATAACTGCCTTCTGGTTAAATAAACATTTCCCCAAAAAGATACCCATTAGACAACCAAGCTCAAAAGGAGGCCTCCCACTTCATCAGCCACTGGTCCAGCTATTCCGTTCCTGGGCATACATTCGAAGGACTTCATACCCTACCACAGAGATACTTGCTCAGCCATGTTCACTGCTGCTCTAGTCACAATAAATAGCCCAGGAAATGGAATCAACCTAGAAGATGGATGAATAATGGAAATGGGCTAAGTGCACACAAGACAGAAACATTCAACTGTTAAGAAAAATGAAACTTTCAGCAAATGGATGGAACTGGGAGGTGTTATATTAAGTGAAGTAGTTTAGACCCAGGAAGACAAAATCTCATATGTGGATCCTAGCTTCTGATTTCTTCACATGCGTGTTTATGTGGGCAGAGGCCAGGAAACCGGAAAGGCCTCTGTGAAAGGGAGAAAGTGAAAGAGGTGGGTGGGTGATAGATCACACGTGATACGAAAGTAGAAAAGGAGGGTATTGTGGGGTGAAAGAGTGCACGCAGGAGATGAGGAGATGGAAGGGGGTTCAGGGAGGCAGATCAACCACAAAAGACAGAGTGTGAAAATGTTACAAGGGAATTGATTACTTAGTAGGCTAATTTTAAAAAATAATACAAAATACATTTTTCAATTTTTTTTATTATTTTCTTAATTTACATTTCAAATGCTATCCCGAAAGTTCCCTCTCCCCTCCTCCTGCCCTGCTCCCCTGCCCACCAACTCTCACTTCTTGGCCCTGGTGTTCCCCTGTATTAGGGCATATAAAGATTGCAATACCAAGGGGCCTCTCCTCCCAATGATGGCCAACTAGGCAATCTTCTGCTACATGTAGAGCTAGAGACACGAGTTCTGGGGGTTCTGGTTAGTTCATATTGTTGTGCCTCTTCTAGGGTTGCAGACCCCTTCAGGTCCTGGGGTTCTATCTCTAGCTTCTCCATTGTGGGCCCCGTGTTCCATCATATAGATGACTGTGAGCATCCACTTCTGTACGAGACAGCTATATCAGGGTCCCTTCAGTAAACACTTGCTGTCCTATGCAATAGTGTCTGAGTTTAGTGACTGATTATGGGATGGGTCCCCCGAGTACTATTCTGCTATTAAAAAAAATGAATTTATGAAATTCTTGGGCAAATGGATTTATCTGGAGGATATAATCCTTAGTGAGGTAACCCAATCACAAAAGAAGTCAACGGATATGCGCTCACTGATAAATGGATATTAGCCCAGAAACTTAGAATACCCAAGATACAATTTGCAAAACACAAGAAAATCAAGAAGGAAGACCAGCGCGTGAATACTTCATTCCTCCTTTGAATAGGAAACAAAATACCCATGAAAGAAGTTACAGAGACAAAGTTAAGAGCTAAGAGGAAAATACATTTTTTTCACTTCCAGAGTGGCAGTGATCATTTGAAATTGTTCTCTCTTACTGACACTGCCTCTTTCAGAACTAATCAGGCCTTTGGACAGAGCACTGGGGACAGTAGGGATTGGCTCTGTGTGTATCTTCCCTGCAGGTTCACATGGAAGCCATGATCCTTCCCATCACCTCTCACCTGTCTTCTCTTCTGGGACTACTTTACCAAGTAGGTTCTGTGTCCCTCCCTTTTTTCCACAGTCCTCAGCCCAGCTCTCATCTCATGAGGAAACACTTAGGGTCTTCTGCATTCCCCCCATAAAATCCATGGATAAGAGAGATCTCTCTCAGGAAAAGGAGCAGACCGGTCTCACGGGGCGGCCGGCCGTGAAAGAGCATCTTAGCTTTGTGGGGACTGTTTGGTCTTGCCTCGCCTCCTGTTACCCCCCAGTCTTTCTCCTTCTCACTAGAAGGGGTGACAGCTTTGGTTCTTGTTTATCCTCATATCTGTTTCCTAAGATTTACAGAAATTCCCATCCCCACCTTCACTTGAGTTGCTTACCGCATTCTGACTCTTCCAGAGCACAGCTCATAAGAGGGCGGTGTATTTCAGCAATACCATGTCTAAAACAGTAAACTCATATATTGTTCATGTGACAAGCAATGTTTGAAAGGCTCTTCCTTTTGTCAGTTAACCCTATTCCCTTCACTCATCAAAGCTCATGCCTCTATTATGAAATATACTAATATCATCCCAGAAAATTTAGCTTCTCCTCTCTTAAAATCAGTCTAAAACAAGTACCCGTATTGTGGTATTTGGGGAGCCCACATTTGCTTATTACACTGGGGGAAGTGTGCATGTAAATGGAGAGACAAATAAGCAAGACTATGCTGGAGGCAGAATTAGGGAGAGGTGGGAGAAATGGGTGCCCCCAAGGGAATAGGCACCCAGATTAATAACACTGGTGCCCTTGTTGGGCTCTTCAGGCAGAGCCTGGAGCCCATCTACCAAGAAGGGAGCCCTAGACTCAGGGACAATGGTCCCAGTGGCTGCCCTGGCTCTTTGATGACCTGATAGCTATACTCCTGTCAATAACTGGAAAGAGGGCAGCAGAAGAGAAAACTACCTGCAGGCCCGTGCCCCATATCCAAGAGACCTAAAGTTCTGTGACCACAGATACCAAAGAAAATGGAGAACAGGTCTCAGGTTCTCCATAGTGTCTATCATGCCTGCTCCTTAAAGGATGACATCTACTGGGTCTGCCTCTTGTCTATACCTTCTCTTGCTGTTCTCTCATTTCTGTAACCTGTCTGAGGAAGGCATTGGCATAGTTTCAAAACCTTAAAAAGAAATGACTGTGGTGACCTTTGCATTCTTCCATTTCTCTTGAGTCTTCTAGTAAAGAAATCCTTCCTTCATACTAACGCAAAAAGACCTCTCTATGCATAGAATTTCTATTCCAGTGACTTTAAAAATCATATGGAAAACCGCGATATGTTGTCTACATATACCTACATTCACACACACATATATATATGTATGTATATATAATATACATACAAATACATATTTGTTTAGTTATATTAATATATATTTAGATGCTACCTGATGTTCCCTTACCTCTGATGGCTTCGTGGCACATTTTCCTTTTCCCGAACACTCTAAGTCATTCGAGTGGCTCTCCCCTGGCACACAGTTGCTAGCCTTCACCACGAGTGTTAAACGCAAAGCCACAATGGATTTAGCAACAGAATCATTCACAAAACCTAAAAGAAAACAGGACATCAGGAAATGTAAGAAAACTCTTCTAACATGCTTTCTGCGAGACTAGAATTTTGTCCAGACAGAATTCAGTCTGAAGGTCAGAATCACATAACCATAGGAAGGGATAAATAAGGAACACAGCTTCTGTTATTTCAGATCTCAGGTCCCTAAGGTGCGACATTTCCCTCTTTGCATCATGGGAAATTGCCAAGGACAAAGAAGAGAAGCATCAGGCACGTCCATCCTCATCTTATTTCATGCCTGTCCTTGTCCTGTGAGAGACACTTGGTCTGACAAACCCATCTTTGTGCTTCAACTTAGAATTCAATTTCTGACTTTGCACTCAGGTCATCTCACACAGAGAAAATGCATGCATTACTCAATGCTCCCTCCTTCTGGTCTCCTAGATAGTCAAAAGTTCTGGAAATCTCTGAAGGCCCTACTTTGTATCAGCCCACTCCAGTGGGTGTGTCAGCCCACTCCAGTGGGTGTCACACTGTGCAATTCACATCTGCCTGTTACTCTAGCTCCAAGGGTTCTGGCACTTTCTTCTATGTTTGTTTTCTCTCTCTCTCTCTCTCTCTCTCTCTCTCTCTCACACACACACACACATACACACACACATACACACACTCTCTCATGTGTGAAGAGAGCTTCTGGAGATTTTATATATATATATATATATATATATATATATATATATATATATATATCAATCAATCATCATTAAATGTATATAAAGAAAACAATGAAAAAGTTAATTATTTTGTGTGTAAGCCCTATATTCATTTCACAGTCCTGTGTGATATAATTTTTATATAATGGCATTTTAAATTTTAGATTCACTATTATGCTTCAGGTATCACAAATTCATACAGGCTTTAACAGGTAAGCCACCTGTATACATAGTTCCAGAAGGGTTTCATGGTCACTGTATGCAAATTCTCTTAGCGATCTAGTCCCCTCACTGTCCCGAGGCCCGGGGATACACACTAACTTGCATTTCTTTTTCTTGTACGTCCACTGCAGTCAAATAAGAAACTGGGTGAGAAGCAGAATGCCTTGGGTCTGCCTTGCCTGTACAGAAGCCAGCATCCTCTCCTTAACGATGGTCACTTAAGAACATGTTGCTTCTGTGGATGGGAAATTAGCAACTTTCCAAATAGCAATAGCAGGTTCTCAATGTCGACTTCCTCACACCCCAGGGGTGCAGTGTATTATTCTCAAGGCTCATTACCACAAATTTGTTCAAAGTGTTTCTTGACATGCTGAGTTCACTTGCCATTCTTTTAAATGCTAAGTAGAGGGCAGTCAGAGAGTAAAGTGTGAGGCAGGCCTTGAATTGGGGAAATGAAAGGAGTTATGAGGTGCCATGGTTCTCAGAGTCCCTGGTGTCACAAGTGGGTTGTCAGGAATGTTGATGAGGCCCTCGCTCTCAGAACTAGCTACTCCTCACAGCTGTGAGGAATTAGTTTCTGGGCTGCACTCCTGTATTTCCTGATCATTCAGGCAAGTCTTGTTGACACTATACCAGCTCCGCATATGGCCTACAGGATTAGGATGGTGACTGTCCCTCTCCAAAGACATTGTGTCAACTTGGTGTCTCAGGGGAGACCAGAAACCCGTTTCTCATGCAGAATGCTGTTTTAGTCCATCCAGAGTGGATGGCTTTCTTCCTAGCATTTCCTACTGAACCTCTGTTGTACACAGACTTAAGGGAGACAGGAAATAGACGGTTTGCTCCATGGAGCCTCTGCACTATGCAGAAACATGCTGCTCACCCCAACTTGGCAAACACTGCTGCCACTCTCCCTTGCTGGCAAGATTCCTCCTTCTCCCACTTTGAAAACCACTGAGATCCAGCTCTGATCTCACCCCACTTGGGGGCTTTTCCTCAATACTCCAGCCCACTCTGAGATTGGCTGGGTCTACCCATGCTAAACTTTACAACATGCCCCAGTCCCTTTCTATTTGGTCATAGATGGCTCCTTCTTGTGGTGGGAAAGAATAAGGCTTAAAGAAGGGATGGGTAACAGGTTAAGACATCGGTACACAGAGACAAAGCAGCAAAAACAGTGCCCACCAAAGAGTTCTAGGGTGCCTTATAAAATATGTACTGCACCCACTTAGGGGGCTGTATACAGGTGCATGCTGTACACATTTGTGTGTATGCATGTCCATGAGGAGGCTTATAACAACCTTAGATGCTGTTCCTCAAATGCTGTAAACCATTATTTTAAGGCAATGGCTCTCACTTGCCTGGAACACACCAAGTAGG
Source organism: Mus minutoides (assembly GCA_902729485.2). Classification (NCBI taxonomy): domain Eukaryota; kingdom Metazoa; phylum Chordata; class Mammalia; order Rodentia; family Muridae; genus Mus; species Mus minutoides. Next base: position 304,648 of record LR750082.1, on the reverse strand, counting down.
GGAGGCTGGTTGACCAGCAAGCCTCAGGGATCCAGCTGTTCCCCCCTCCCCACCTCTGCGATTGAAAGCACATATCACCACACCAAGCTTTTATTGTATGGATTCTAGGGTCAAAGTCATATGCTTACAAAGCAAGCACTTCACCAACTAAGCCATCACACCACCCCACGTTCTATTCAAACCCTGAAGAGCAGTGATCATTGGAATGCAAAAATACTAGGTTATTGTCAATTTATGATGACCCTGGGTAGACAAAGGGTGACTGATAAATACTGAGATCTTATCCCAAGTGATATTTTTACACATAAAATAATAGAGACAAAATATCATATCATTCATTATTAAAAACATGTTCATGTCTTTGCTTTGTTCTTGAGTTTCACATTAAATCCTTTTAATTTTTAAAACTCTGCATCATATGTTCACTAAGCATTCAAACCACATAATGTTCTATAATTACATGGAACAGGATTCCTTCCAAAGACTATATTTTCAAATTCTCTTCAACTAGTAAATTCACTTAGCCAGCAATAATTTAGACCAGTGCATAGTTAAAAGTACACAAGGTGTAGCTTTCTACATAATTTGTTCCTGTTCCTCACTGAACACTGACAGAGTCCATTTCTACAAATGAGGCTCAAGTGGACTAAAAGAACAAAGACAAGTCACCCTGCTTTCTGTCACCCTAAACTTTTCAGTCAAAAGTAGTGATTTGTTAACTAATGAGTCACTAGTAGCTTCAGCCAGGCCTTGTAGTACAGAGCTGTAATCCCTGCTACTAAAGAGGCTATAGGATGGTCACAACTTCAAGGCCAGGCTGGGCAATTTAGTAAGACAGTATGTCAACTACAATGCAGAAAGGAGCTGGAGCTATAGCCCAGTAGTAAAAGATAGCATTCAGAGGATGGGCCCAATTCCCAGAAATGAAGAGAGAAGCTTAAAAATCTTGCAGAACATTCTCCAAACATGTTATTTCCTGACCCCAATATGCATGACAAAGAATCTGAGATTTGGACTAGGATCCTGGCAGACATGTTTTTTTGGTTTTGGTTTTGTTTGTTTGTTTGTTTGTTTGCTTGCTTGCTTGCTTAAGATTCCTGGCAGCTAAAGAGATGGCTCGGTGGTTAAGAGGGCTTGCTGCTCTTTGCAGAAAAACTGAGTTCAGTTCTTAGCATCCCTATTTCATGGCTCCCAACTGCCTGTAGTTCTAGCGCCAGGGAATCTAAGGCCCTCATTGGACCCATGGGTACCTGCACTCACATATGGACATACTCACACACAGACACTCACATTAATGTATAATTAAAAAAGAAAAGGATTAGCCAGGTGGCAGTGGTGGTGCATACCTTTAATCCCAGCACTTGGGAGTGAGAGGCAGGTGGATCTCTAAGTTGGAGGCCAACAACTTCTACAGAGTGAGTTCCAGGACAGCCAGCGCAACCCAGAGAAACAAACAACAATAAAAAGCTAAGTATTACATAAACTTGAATTTAAAAAGAAACAAAGAATGAATAAAGGAAAAGAGGAAGGAAGGAAGGAAGGAAGGAAGGAAGGAAGGGAGGGAGGGAGGGAGGGAGGGAGGGAGAGAGAGAGAGAGAGAGAGAGAGAGAGAGAGAGAGATTTTATTCACATGTTTTTGGAATCCAGGCAACTAATGTTTGCTCTCATGCTCACCATAGATGTCTGACCTTCTTAGAGCAACTTGGAAAGGAAGAACTCTATGCTCACTGTATATGCTTAATCAAACCAGGAGTATTGGGGCCTTAAAGGCATTACTAAACTATTAATGAAGCTTTACCTGCCCCAATTAAATGTAAGAATTAGCTACAAACTAGCCGGCTAACTATCCCTGCCCACCTGAGGAGTCCACTGCCTATGGTATCATCTTTAATTATTGAAAAATCACTTTAAAGCAAACAGCTTCCTCTGCTGCCCATATTTATAAAAAAAATTTTTTTTTGGTGTGTGTGGAAAGAAAACACTTCTGTTTTAAATTTGCACTAGAGGCATTTCTTTAAACAAACTCTGCAGTTTGGCGGCTGGGAGGTGGGGGGGGGGGGGGGGGGGGGAGATGGCTCTGTTAGTAAAGCGCTGGCTGTCTGAACATTCGGACCTAAATTCAGATCACATTTTTAAAAAGCAGCAGACAGGAGGGAAGTCAGGTGTGGAGAATGGGGAGGAGATATGAAGTGATCCATGGGGCTCGCTTGGCCAGCTGGACTAGCCAAGGCAGTGAATTCTAGAATCCGTGAAAGATTGTCTCCAAAAAAAAAAAAGGAATTGGGATTGGAGAGATGGCATGGGGGTTGAGAGCAATGGCCGATCTTGCAGAAGACCTGGGTTTGATTCCCAACACTCACAAGGAGGCTTACAACCATCTGCATCTAGTCTCTGAACATCCATGCCCTTTTCTGGCCTCGATAGGCACTGCATGCACATATTACATAGACATATATGCACACAAAACACCTCTACACATAAAATGGAAAAACATGAGAGCAATTGAGGAGGACAACCTATGTCAACCTCTGGTCTCCACACATACATGCTCATGCACACATACATGCACATGTACGAACAAATGCATACACCTGTATGAACATACACACATGAACACATCCCCACATAAGCGTGTCCACACATGGACTCACACTTACACATGCACATATACTCATACAAAGCATGAATAGTCTTCTCAAACTATTTTGCATGCACCATGATACCAGGTGCTGCCTATTATGGTCTGCAGTCTCTTAAACTGAGTCACTGGAACGAATTGCTCATGCCAAAGGCCCTGTGCGTGTGTGATGAGAACAGTGGCCAGTTGCTCCTTCCAGGTAGGAGTGTAAATTCACTAAGCTTTGGCGCCTCCCTTTGATGATGGAAATGCCTGGAATAACCCAGAGTGAGAGCAGTACTGCCCAATGTGTCCATCAAACAGCAGCTAAGTCGGGGCAAAGGAGCCCTTGAGAAGTTCCACATACCGAGGGCAGAAACTGTGTCTTACAAAAGGTAGCAGGAAGGGCCTGAAATGAAACAGAATTCACTCCAAACAAAGGAGTCTGTCTGGGGTTGGGATCATTTGAGAGCTGGTAGAAGCCAGTATGTCCCTTTCACAGACAGATACTCCTAGCATACTTAGAACACATGGCAGATACTCCTAGCATACTTAGAACACATGGCAGATACTCCTAGCATACTTAGAACACATGGCAGATACTCCTAGCATACTTAGAACACATGGCAGATACTCCTAGCATACTTAGAACACATGGCAGATACTCCTAGCATACTTAGAACACATGGCACTACTTTTCCTTTATTGGTGATATGAAATCAACATATTATGAAATGAAGTACCCAGGGTGGGAAAAATGACACATCTACATTAAACATCCTATATGGCTGGTAGACTTACCAGACCCTCAATGATTGCAGAGTTGGAATGTTGTACCTTGAGCTATTGTTAACTCCAAAATATCTGTTTATTGCCCACCTTTGTGTTTTGACCTAATATCTTTGTGGCTTACATTAGGCAAATCCTTTGGGAATGTACAAAGAGAGCCCTAGCTTCTACCAATTCAAAGACTGGGACTGTCATGAGACAGGATCTAAGACCTTCTAACAAAGATCCCCCTTGCTTTGTCATAACCTACCTACTTATGCTTCCCATCGATGTATTTGAAAACAATCTCAATTTATACTATTCTTTATCCTGTGACTATAAAATTTTCATGAAACCATTACCACGTTGGAACATGATATCTGAGGTAACTTGAGTCTGTGTCCCCAGGTCATGGTCACGCCAGAATAAACTACCTGTCATTCCCTTAGGGGTGAGAGCTGTGTTCCCCCACTGCTGATTTATAATGCAAGTCCTAATGCAGACTGGCTCAGAGAGTCTTGTCATTCACACCCAGAATCCTAAAAGCCAGGGGCCAGACACAAGTTGCAAATGGGTAGGAGCTGTGGAGCTGGCCTCTGTCAACAACAGGATTTTCTGAGGTCTTTTCAAACACTCTGGAACTTGACCCACACAGGAGTCCAAGAAGGTGCTCTACCTGCAGCCTGGCAGAACTAAAAGCAAGAGAGAAAGATGGGAGAAAATTATTCATGAAAGAGAGAGACAGGGGGAGGTAGGTGAGGAAAAGGGAAGCTGACCCAAGTCTTTCTTGTAGATTGGACATAGGGTGTGAGGGAAAGAAGACCTCACACCTGATATAAATATCTTAGATAACGAGTAGACAGGAAGAACAAGCAAGTGCATCAAGACTTCCCCTTTAAACATAGTAAATCTGAAATGCTTTTGTATAAAAAAAAATGAATATTCATACATTATTGTACATGAAGAAAACCCAAAGAATAAACCAACCTGAAAATACATCTGACCAAATTTTTATATTTTCTCTTTTGAAATTTTTATTTTTTTCAGCCACGCATGGTGGCACATGCCTTTAATTCCAGCACTCAGGAGGCAGAGGCAGGAGGTTCTTTGAATTTGAGGCCAGCCTGGTCTACAGAGTGAGTCCCAGGGCAGCCAAGGCTATACAGAAAAACCTTATCTCAAAAAATCAATAGATAGATAGATAGATAGATAGATAGATAGATAGATAGATAGAGATTTAAATATAATCTTTCATTGTATGGTTTGAGAAATTCATAAATGGTACACTGCATTTTCATCATGTCTATTCTTCTGCCCACCCTCCAACTTCCTCCAGTATTCTCCCTCACATACACCTCTCATGTGCTCTTCTTTTAAAATCACACACACACACACACACACACACACACACACACACACACACATACACACACACAATTAGAGTCCAATTAGAGTTGCCCACATATACATGGATGTCAAGCTGACCACATGGTCATAGGCAACCTCTCATCCCTGAAATATGATGAGATTCTCAATGGGGCAGTCAAAACTGGTGGTCAAACACATGACATGGGTAGTTGGGAATCTGAGGACTTGCGTAAATGTGATAGTTTGTCTATGATTGGCCCGAGAAGTAGCAGTGTCAGGAGCAGTATCAGGATGTGTGGCCTTGCTGGAATAGGTGTGGCCTTGTTGGAGAAAATGTGTCATTGTGGGCATGGGCTTTAGAACCCTCTTCCTAGCTCCATGGAAGTCAGTCTTCTCCTGTTTACTTTTGGAACAAGATGTAGAACTCTCAGCTCCTCCTACACAATGTTGCCTGGATGCTGCCATGCTCCTGGCTTAATGATAATAGATTGAACCTCTAAACCTGTAACCCAGACCCAATTAAATGTTGTCCTTATAAGAGTTGCCTTGATCATGATGTCTGTTCACAGCAGTAAAACCCTAACTAAGACAGTAAACTTGGAACCATCCGAACATAAACAGCAGCAAATGTACAGAACAAAGAAGTACACTTGTAGGAAAGAGAAGAGAGAAAAAATAGAAGTCCACACTAAGACCAGAAATGCAATATCTGCAAGTAAACTGTGTTGTTTATTTGCTTGTTTTGTGGTTTGTTTGTTTGTTTGTTTGTTTATTGAGACAGGTTCTCTCTATGTAATCCTAGCTGTCTTGGAGTTTACCGTACACAAGACTGACTTCAAATTCACAGAGATCCTCCTGCCTCTGCCTCCCAAGTGCTAGGACTAAAGGCGTGTGCCACAATACCAGCCTATAAATTGAGTTCCCATCAATACCAGGCCGGAATCATACTAAATAAGAAATTCCTGTAAGATGTTTTCAATTGCAGAATGGAGAGCAAAGTTAAGATTTCTATTTCTTTCTTTTTTTTTTTTTTTTTTTTTTTGGTGGAATGGTAATTTGAATTTTGGTCTGTTAGATAATCTGTTTTTGCATTTTGAGTTTGGGGGACAGTCTGCTGTACACAGGCTATTCTTGCCCCACAGTGAGATTTCTTAGGAAGCGTAGAGAATTACAGGATGTTGGGACTTTGACTGTACTATAGAGGGAAGCATTGGTCTGTGGTAGGTGGGGGTGGGGGAGTGGGGATTGAAGGAAAACAGATGTTGATTGGTTCCCTTCTATATGGTACGTGGCTGGATGATTTCCCTACTGAGGTCTAAAACCCTAATGAAGGCAACTCTACAAAGGCTACCTAGGGATCTGTTAACACCCCCAAGTACTAGTTAGGATGGCAAATAAAATTTGGGCTTCCCCATCCCCCATCCCCATTTTTCCTCTCCTTCCTCCCCATCCTCCCAACACAAATGCACACAGTCTGCTCTTGCTGCTGCCTAGGGGTGCTCATTAACACAGTAAGAAAATGTTCTCCAATCATTACAGGGCCTCTCACAACAGCCCCCCATGGTGCAAATGAGTAGTGAAGGAGGGCCCAGCCATTATCCTTGGAATTCGGTGGTCAAGCATCAATTAAAGTGCAGGGAATGACTGGTTTCAGGCCATTAGCTGTTTATTTTACTGCCTTCTCTAAGGCTAAAGCTAAAGAGTCTTAAATGGACTTTGTAGTTAACACCTCATTGGGATTAATAGCAAAGGGGATTTGCACATCTCACTCCAGTCGTTTGGTTCAAGATCATTTTCCTTCCTCTTAAAGAGAAAGCGTACGTGGAAAATAAAAATTCCAACCATAAATTCTTGAGCTGTGAGTGCTCAAAATAGATTGCACCAAGTTTGCCTGTTAAGGCTTGGAGTCATTTGGCACAAACCTAAAGTCTAGAAATACTGTTCTGAACTCAGGAAGCCTCAAAACATGGAGGTTTTCAAATAGCAGCTTCCAGCTTCAGGCCTAAGGCTCTGGTATTAACTCAGAGGCTGGGAAGGCCAGCTCACAATGACCATGTCTTGTGCCATAGACATGGGGTGGAATGGCGGAACTGTATCAGCCTGCTAGGAAAACAGGCTGGGCTTAGTACAAAAGCATAATAGGTAGGAAAGGATTCCGTCTGCATATGTGACCCAAGACTTGGAGACTGGGCCACAAAACTGAAGAAATCAAATCTTTTGACAGTTTAGGGCCTGGAGCAAAGATCTTACTTTTGGATGTGAGCTCCAGGCAAGATCAAGTTCAGGGATAACCAAACAAGACTAACTAATACCCCTGGACCACAGGAATTCAGCTGCTCTTCAGCCCTGCTTTAGGTAGATTGAAATCTAGACCAGAGGGTAAGTTGGCAGGAGGTACTGGATAAGCTCTTTCAAAAATGTTCCCCTGTAAAGGTCCAAAAATCACTGAAGGAAAATCTTAGATTCAGATAGTATGCGAAGACAAAGAACATTTATTCTGCAGAAACAACCAGCACGCAAGGGTCAACCATTCTCCAAGATGGCAACCACCAAACAAAGGCATCCAGGCCTTCTTATAGGGAACCAGGGGAACTCTCTAGAAGGATTAGGTAATGTCTAGTGTGACTGGTAGGGGCCAAAGCAGTGACATTGGTATAACTTTGATTGATACTAAATTAGTTCTTCTATATTTAGAAAGTGGGTTGGGTAATCTAAAATTTCATTGGTGGGTGCTGGGGAGATCACAGGGGTCAGGTTCTGATTGGCTTGTGCCAGGTGGTCAGTGGTCTGCATTCCTATGTCATGAACATTTAACTATGGGATGAGATAGGACTGCCCAGCACAGACAGCCCATCCTGAGATAGGATATTTTCCCATTCTTGTGGTTATTCCCAGGCTGTTCTTGGGGAGGAGGTTTTATGTCCTTGTTTCTGGATTTTGTGGTCTGTTCCTGGAGCTAGTGTCTAAGATCTTCTTTTCGAAATCAGACCTGGTCCTTAAATGGAGACAAATGGGGTTTATGTTTTTCACCCCATGTGCTATACAATTGTATCACATCCAGGGAAGAACCTGATGACCATCTTTTTGTCTTCTCTACACAAATTCTTTTGTCACTTTCTACCTAAAAGGCTGGTGATCACTATATATTTGCTTGCTTTTAGCACTTGGTTGTCTCTCTTTTTTATTTTTATTTTTTTATTTTTTATGGCTTTGTGTTTAAGGTAACCATTTGCCTCTGTAAGACCCCAACTCAATATGTCTCCCAGACCCCTAGAAACAAAGTCAGCATGAAGTTCTTTGGTCTTTTACCTAGCAGCCTGAGAAGCCAATGACCACTGGGTGACCCACCCAGGTGCCTGACTCATTGTGTAAGGGACCAGGAATGTTTGCCAAAGATAGCCTGCAACCCTTACATCAAAGATGAGCTGAAACTCATCATCCCCATTTTTATGATATTTACTCAGCTTCCTCATTCTTTATGGTCTTATCTTCCCCTTTCTTTGTGTTTTTTTTTTTCCTTCAAAAACCCCCATGGCAACTGCTAGGGGTCTATCTCCTCTGCCCCTGTGCGGGTTATGAGCTCGACCTCAGCATGCTGACTCCTCAATAAACCTCATGTGATATTGCATCAAGAACGGTTTCTCTCAAGTTATTGGGGCGTCAGCTCCTGGGACTTGAGCGAGGGTCTCCCCGATACGGGGGTCTTTCATCTCTACTAGGTAGTCAAGGATGATGATGTTGTACATTCCAGTCCTGCTGTCTTCACCTTCAGTGTGCTGGGATTATAGGTGTACATCACCACATCCACTGTATTGAGTGCTAGGGTGTCAACCCAGGACTTTCTGCATACTGCCCAAGCACTCTACAAACTGCTGCATCCCTGGGCACACTTGTGAGTTTTGGCACTTAGAGATGGAAGTTGTTTGTGGGGGGACAGTTTGCCCAAACAGAATATCTGGTTTTCTGAATAAGATCTAGCCCAGTGGTTCTCAACCTTCCTAATGCTATGAACCTTTAATATAATTCCCCATGTTGTGGCGATCCCAACTATAAAATTATTTTCATTGCTACTTCATAATGGTCATTTTGCTACTATTATGCTACAGATATGCTACTGTTATATCTGATATGCAACACTGTGAAAGGGTCATTCGACCTCCAAAGGAGTCATGACCACAGGTTGGGAACCACTGATCTAACCAAACATGCTTCCTGAATTAGGGGACACAATGGTACATACTGATTTTCTTGTTCTTCTAAATCACCAAATGAGTCACATGTAACCAAGTGACTATGGAAATCGCATATTATCACTTCGCTTTAAGGGAAAAAATAGATAATGTTAAGACATTCTAGGAAAAAGATACAGTCAACTTGCTAACATCTGAATGCAGTTTTATTCTCAACACATACTGCTGTCAAATAACAAAGTTTCCACCACCATCCCACTCAATCACCAACCTCTAACCTACAGAGAACACTAAAAATGCAATGTCTAAGAATATGCTTTAAAAGTCAACAAAAACGTATGGATGGAGAGTTCTTCCTAAGTTAGAATGCAACTTGGTGCTGGCCTTAAACACCGTGTTTTTGCTCAATTTATTTTCAGAAAAGTACCCATACTATAATACTCCTTTTCCTAAGGCTGGTATTGGGCAGTAGTTTCTCTGAATTGAAATATTCTCTCTTGTACCATTCTACCACATTAGCCATCTGATCAGCTACCTCCTCATATGAACAAAATACTAATTATATCACACTCTTTCTATTCTTTGTTATATACAAATCTGGGTGGTTATCAGAGCAGCTCATCTGCTAAGGGACCTGGAAGAAGAGAAAGAACTTAAGTAGCATGTGACTTGGACTCCTTTCTGAAATAGAAATAATAACAGTATCTATTCCTGGATAGTTGTTTTGACAGGAGTCGTAATATGAGCAACGATTTTAATACAGTACAAATAGATAAGGACTTTATGAATCATCAGTGCTATCATTACCATAATAACAACCACCATCATCATTACCTCCATCATCATCATGACCACCATCAACAGCAATATGAACAAACAATATCTATGTAAAATGAGGTGTTCATATATGGGCTTCTGGAGAAACTACTACTGGCTGTTAACTTTGAAATAAGAGAAACTGATCTCTCGGGAAAGTTCTAGGCACCAGGCAAGCTGGTGTGTGGTGAACGCCATCTCTTGGTTCATCAATAGCTATCTTCTCACTGTGTCCTCCCATGGAAGAAGAGGTAAGGCATTGCTGGGTGACAAATGCTCCTTTGTATACAAACATTAATTACATTTATGAGGACTCTACTCTCACGACTTAACCACCTTCCAAAGCCCTTGCTTCCTGATGACAGTTAGAAATTGCGTTTTGACGTATGAATTTAAGAGTCCTAAGGACTCCAGAAAAGTATGTTCACCTTAGAAAACAGCAATGTCAGGAGACAAGTAAGAAAGCCACTGAGATATTCCCTTAATTAGGCCCTTCCAGTCAAAACTTTGAAATGATATTTATTTAAAAATGATTTTTACCCTTTAAAATCCTATCTAGAATTTACAGATAATATTTAAATGAAAGTGTAACTTATACTCATGTTGTGTAACACTTTCCTGAAACTTAAAATGGTCTGTCCTAGAGAGAGGATAATCAAGACTCAGAAATGAAACAACTCACAAGTCCCAGGAAATTCCTGAAACTTAGAAGAGTCACAAAACTACTCCTCAGAGTGATATAAGCAGAAAGGAATATCTCAGGAGAAGAACTGGCCAAGTTGCCTATAAGACTGTAAGACATGAAGTCTTCCAGGGATGCAGTCTTCAGAAGTCATTAGCCATTCTGAAGGTAAGTTTTTAATGAAGCAGCTGCCTTTGAATCATCATCATCCATTCTCCTTTAAGTAGCCCTACTAAACTCACTGGTCCATTAACCTAGAGTAGAATAATTAGGTAGAATAATTTCCTTTAAGTGTTTATATGAATAAACAAGGCATAGACTCAACTCATAAGATAGCATAGTATTAAAAAGAAAATTTTCATAAAGAATGACAAGAAATCTATATAAGAAATATAAACTAAAATAAAAGACATAATGTTATAAAATGTTATAATCAAATTATAAAATCCTTACTTGAAGCAAAATTTACAATGAGGCTTGTGAAATCTATGTCTCTGTCTCTGGCACTAAACAATCTTCATTTAAGCATGTGAATCATCTCCATTTCTCATTGTACATGAAAAACACATCAGAATTGAACATCTTTTTAAAAATGCCAGTCCTAAGAACTCATTAGGAGAACATGGAAATCAATTTGTATTTTCCTTTGAAATTTTGTTGGCTCACACAGAACGTACAATTGAAATCCTTTGTGCATGTAATCTATTTTTCAATGTCTATTTGATCACTCTCTTATAATCAGTCAGAATTATATATCGTTTAATCTTCCATTCACGCAATCTGAACTCATCAAATCCTAGTAAGTCACTTGTTAAATCACTGTAGCACTCATACACAATAGCCACCATGTCCAGTTAATGAATGTTTTTCCATTAATGGCATTACTGTGAATGCCAAAAAAAAAAAAATTAATCACTTCTCTGTGCTGATGGTAGGAAGATGATAAATGCACACTTAATTGGGTTGAAGATGACTTCACAAGCATGGTCAAGAAATTGGGCTTACAGACACGCTTCCTCAAAAGGCTATTTGATTGACATGTTTGCTTTCCTGGCCCTTAGAAGCATCCTGAGCATGATCTCTCAATTGCCTTAGTTCTATTTATAGTTCTCTGCTCTGCTTCAGCTCAAAATCCAAAGTTTAAGCAGTCAGCTACCAGACTATCTGGTACCTTCAAAGTCATATGAAAGAAGTGACCTGAATGGGGGGGTGTTTGGTGAGATCTCTAGCTGGAATGTTGTGCGTTCTTGAATTCTGCTGCAAAACTTGATTTTTTTTTAATGAATGAATTTATTATGCTAAAAAATAGAACGAACTGCTGTATTGCAATGAAGCACTCATGGTACACCATGATTTGAGGGAGGAAAACAATGTAAAGACTGGGAGGGTGGGTCTGATTCAAAGGGGTACTTCTCATTTACATCAGTGTTCTATTGCATCATGGGTACTGCCCTACACTGCACCTCAGACCTCAAGAGGCTACCTGGCAGCCTTCCCTCGCTCCTGCACTTTCTGTGGCTCCAGAAAGGGCTCTTCCTGTCCTAGTTTCATGGCCGTTGATGTGATAATATACTCTGGCAAAAAGTGACTTGTTGAAGAAATGGTTCACTTCAGGTTTTGCTTCCATCACTGTAAGGAAGTCAAGGAAAGAATTTCAGATAGCAAATCAAATCATACCCATGACTGAAAGCAAAAAGAAATGAATATGCTGCTTGCTTTCTTGCTTGCTTGCACTCAACTCTATTTCTCCACTCCTACATAGTTCAGGATCCCTTGCCTAGGGAATGGTGCCCTCAACAGTGGGCTGGCTGGGTATCCCCCACAGACATACCCACAGGCCAACCAACGTCACCAATCTCCCATTGAGACAGCCTTCCAAGTTGATGCTAAGTTGTGTCTAGTTGACATTAAAGCAAGCCATCACACCACTACTCCCCTCTTCCATCTGGCTATAAGTACCCAAAGTTGCTTACAGAGTAACTTAGGCTCTAACACACTTGTTACCATCACATGCCTGAATATCAAGTCTGAAAATGTTCCATTTGGCAATGGTTTCTTCTCTTCAGAGTTAAATGCACACACTTCAGTGGGGATTCTAGAGCAAGATAAACGTGTCTTCCAGCTCCTTACCTGTAGTAGTTCCTTATTGTCATATGAAATGTAACAGCCTGTATAACAGAACATGTCTGGTATCTGCCATATCTCTTTCACTTTCCTGTCTCTTCCTTGAGCTCCAACCTTATATCCTTGTACTTTCTCTGATGTTATATATTCTCTCTGGCATCAAGGCATTTGTCCAGGCACCTCCTACTTTCTGCCTCAAAGAGTGTCCCCATTTCCTAGTTGATTGTGTTACCTTCCTTCAGGGTAGGAGCCTCATATCAGCATCATGTCTGCTTTTTTTTATAATAGACTATATATCCATGGAACAGCATGATGATCACAGCTACAACTGTCTGTTTCCTGTTACCCCACAAAAACAAGATCCATGAGTATAAAATTGAATGCTCACAATTCTGTTACCAGAACCAAGCAGGTGCCTAACTCACAGCAGACATTCAGAAAGTACTGGGGATAAAGACTGAGAGATACAAAACATAAACGTATGAGCCTGGGTGTGATGGTTTCAGTGTGGAACGTCTTCCCTTGGCCTCCTGTGTTTAGATGCTTCCTCCCCAGTTTCAGAAGCTCTTTTGAGACATTTACAGTGGTTCAAATGTAGAATGTCTACCACAGTTTAGGGCACTAAACACTGGCTCCCCATTTGCTAGCACTATTTGGGGACTGTTAGGTAGTGCAGCCTTGCTAGAGGAAGTATATCACTGGGAATGAGTTTGGAGGTTAAAAGACCTCCTCCACTTCAGGTCTATGGTTTAAGATGTGAGTTCTTACATTCCTGCTACTGTGGCCATGCCTCCTGCCTGTTGCCATGTTGTCTATACCATTATGAGCTCTAACCATCTAGAACCATGAACCAGACTAAACACTTTTTTTTTCTGTAGTTGCCTTGGTTGTGGTCTTTTAACACACACACACACACACACACACACACAAAGCTAATACAAAGGTGTGAACCCCGAGGAGGTGGAGTCTCAGTGGAAGAGATGGGTCATCACTGTGGACAGGTCTTAGGAGCTGTAGCCACACCCTGTTTCCTGGTCTACGAAGGTCTGAGCAAGCAATCTATATACTTCTACCACCAGGCTGTTCCCACCATGCCTTCTCTGTTTCTAACAAGGAAGTTCCCTGTTACACACACTCAAACTGCCGCCAGAATAAAGTGGCTGCTTGTAAAGAATTTGGTTGTCAGGCGGTGCCAATTTGGTTGTCAGAGGCAGGTGGATTTCTGAGTTCAAGGCCAGCCTGGTCTACAAAGTGAGTTCCTGGACAACCAAAGCTACACAGAGAAACCCTGTCTCAAAAAAAAAAAGAATTTGGTCCATGTAACCAGAAGAAAATAGCTAATGCAGTGAGCGAGTGAGTGTGGGGACTGTAAAGCTGAAGATATGTAGAACAATGGAGTGCTGGAAAGACTCACCATGGAACCCAGAGCAGCAAGCCAGGGTTACTGTGAATAGTCCAGGTCCCAGGATGGTGGTAACCAGTCACTGCTTGGTCCATAGAAAAACAAGCCTCCTTCTCATTAAGGAGTTCCCTGAACCCAGAGGCCCAGACCAGCCTGGGTAGAAATCCTCAGTGTGCCATGCCTGCTGCAGACCACAAATACCACACCAGTCCTGGTGGACAGTCGACAAAGGAAGAATGAGTTGGCCCCACTTAGCTCTCCAAACCCAATCTTTTATTTCAAAGTGACTGCCAGCTGAAAAAGGGTTTTCTCTTCTCTCCAAAGCAGGTATGCACACGCAATCATTTCAAAAGCCTTGGAGTGGCTATCTCATTATCTCTCCTTTCAGCTATAGGCAATGGAGCACATTAGACATTCTATTCCTCTCACTTACAATTGTTACAGCCCCAATTCCCTCCCCTGCTTTGTTTGAGCAGCCTGCCTTCTCTGTTGGAATATCTAATAGAAGTCACACATGGTGTGTAAAGTGTTTGTTCTGGAAACAAAACAAGGCAAACCAGACCTTGGTTTCTATTCTAAACAAAGAAAACACCGCAGGAGTCATCTGCTGGCTCTCGGTCCTTTCTGGGTTCTATGTCCAATTCTAATTGTGGCTCCACCTTAGTAAACCCCTGCTTGTCACCAAAGGCAGACAGACACCCACCCCCTGGTGTGGAAAGCAAGCTTCAGAACCAGGGTTATTTGTACAAGTCAGTTCTGTGTTAATGATCCAAATAAAATGCTTTCAAAGAACAACTATCTCATTAACAGAAAACAAATTTGCTAATTAGCTGATTGTTTTGCATTCAGGAATATTATCTATTTATACCATACCCCACCACTGGCACACAACAAAAGCCCTAGTGTTATTTCAAATTGTAAAAGATCTGCTTCTTTCAAACTAATTGCTCTCTCTTAGGCATCATTGTGGACCACACAATCATTCAGGCATGCTATGAGCAATTCTATCTTATAATTATCTGCCTATAAGGTATTTTAAACTAAATATGTATATAGGTATACCTGTTCTTCTTGATATATGTAGGTCTTTATATAGGTGGACAACTATGTGCAGGTGTGTTGTGTGTGTGTGTGTGCATGGATGGATGGATGGATGGATGATGGGTGAACAGACAAGTAATAAAGAGATAGCTAACATGGTACCTCCTCCAAAATTGACCATATAATTGGTCACAAAACAGGCCTCCACAGATACAAAAATATTGAAATTATCCCATGCATCCTATCAGATCACCATGCACTAAGGCTGATCTTCAATAACAACATAAGTAATAGAAAGCAAACATTCACATGGAAACTGAACAACACTCTGCTCAATGATTCCTTGGTCAAAAATGAAATAAAGAAAGAAATTAAAACCTTTTTAGAGTTTAATGAAAATGAAGCCACAACATACCCAAACTTATGGGACACAATGAAGGCAGTCTTAAGAGGAAAACTCATAGCCCTGAATGCCTCCAAAATAAACTAAAGAGAGCATACACTAGCAGCCTGACAGCACACCTAGAAGCTCTAGAACTAAAGGAAGCAAATTCACCGAAGAAGAGTAGACTGCAGGAAATAATCAAACTCAGGGCTGAAATCAACCAAGTGGAAACAAAAAGAACTATTCAAAGAATCAACCAAACCAGGAGCTGGTTCTTTGAGAAAGTCAGCAAGATAGATTAAACTCTTAGCCAGACTAACTAGAGGGCACAGGGACAGTATCCTAATTAACAAAATCAGAAATGAAAAAGGAGACATAACAACAGAACCTGAGGAAATCCAAAACATCAGCGGATCCTACTACAAAAGGCTATACTCAATAAAACTAGAAAACCTGAATGAAATGGACAACTTCCTAGACAGATACCAGGTGTAGGGGTCCACTGCCTGCAGTAAATCCCTACATTGCAGACTGGGTTCTCTGGGAATGGTCCAGGGCTGAAATGATAGGCTAGGGTTGGGGGAGAGAAAAGATGGTGCTAAGACAACATGGCTGATCAAAGCGTCTGGTTTAATGAAAGCATTTCTCTTGGGGAAAAACGGGGAAGGCCCTGCTCCCCAGTCTGTTCTGCACAGGCGCCTGGAGTTTGGCGGGAAGCCTGAAGCATTGTGGGATATCCCTCATACACTGGTGAGCTGGGTGGAGCCGGGGTCCAGGAAGACACACAGGAGCAGACAGAGCACCACGCTAGTTCAGGTGCTAATTAACAAAACAAAGGATGCCACACCACTTGTGGCTCTCTATGGCCCATCTTAGTATCAGCCATGCTTATGAGGGGGACGGGACATTACATCAGGTACCAAAGTTAAATCAGGATCAGATTAACGATCTAAACAATCCTAAATCCCTAAAGAAATAGAAGTAGTCATCAATAGTCTCCCAACCAAAAACAGCCCAGGACCAGATGGGTTTAGTGCAGAGTTCTATCAGACCTTCAAAGAAGACCTAATTCCAACTCTCCTCAAACTATTCCACAAAAGAGAAACAGAAGGTACTCTACCCAATTCATTCTATGAAGCCACAATTACTCTGATATCTAAACCACATAAAGACAAAACAGAGATAGAGAACTTCAGACCAATTTCCCTTATGAAAATCGATGCCCAAATCCAAGAACACATCAAAATGATCATCCATCATGACCAAGTAGGCTTCATCCCAGGGATGCAGGGATGGTTTAATATATGGAAATCCATCAACGTAATCCACCATATAAACAAACTCAAAGAAAAAAACCACATGATCATCTCATTAGCTGCTGAGAAAGCATTTCACAAAATCCAACAGCCTTTCATGATAAAAGTCTTGGAAAGATCAGGAATTCAAGGCCCATACCTAAACATAATAAAAGCAATATACAGCAAACCAGTAGCCAACATCAAAGTAAATGGAGAGAAACTCGAAACGATCACTCTAAAATCAGGGACTAGACAAGGCTGCCCACTTTCTCCCTACCTATTCAATATAAGTACTTGAAGTCCTAGCCAGAGCAATTCAACAACAAAAGAAGATCAAGGGGATAAAAATTGGAAAAGAAGAAGTCAAAATATCACTATTTGCAGATGATATGATAGTATATATAAGTGACCATAAAAATTCCACCAGAGAACTCCTAAACCTGATAAACAGCTTCAGTGAAGTAGCTGGATATAAAATTAACCCAAACAAATCAATGGCCTTTCTCTACACAAAGGATAAACAGGCTGAGAAAGAAATTAGGGAAATAACACCCTTCACAATAGTCACAAATAATATAAAATATCTTGGTGTGACTCTAACTAAGGAAGTGAAAGATCTCTATGATAAGAACTTCAAGTCTCTGAAGAAAGAAATCAAAGAAGATCTCAGAAGTTGGAAAGATCTCCCATGCTCATGGATTGGCAGGATCAATATAGTAAAAATGGCTATCTTGCCAAAAGCAATCTACAGAGTCAATGCAATCTCCATCAAAATTCCAACTCAATTCTTCAATGAATTAGAAAGGGCAATTTGCAAATTCGTCTGGAATAACAAAAAACCTAGGATAGCAAAATCTATTCTCAATGATAAAAGAACCTCTGGTGGAATCACCATGCCTGACATTAAGCTGTACTACAGAGCAATTGTGGTAAAAACTGCATGGTACTGGTATAGTGACAGACAGGTAGACCAATGGAATATAATTGAAGACCCAGAAATGAATCCACACATCTCTGGTCACTTGATCTTTGACAAGGGGGCTAAAACCATCCACTGGAAAAAAGACAGCATTTTCAACAAATGGTGCTGGTACAACTGGCTGTTAGCAGGTAGAAAAATGCAAATTGATCCACTCTTATCTCCTTGTTCTAAGGTCAAGTCTAAGTGGATCAAGGAACTCCACATAAAACCAGAGACTGAAAATTATAGAGGAGAAAGTGGGGAAAAGCATCGAAGATATGGGCACAGGGGAAAAATTCCTGAATAGAACAGCAACGGCTTGTGCTGTAAGATCAAGATTGACATATGGGACTTTATAAAATTGCAAAACTTCTGTAAGGCAAAAGACACTGTCAATAAGACAACAAGGCCATCAACATATTGGGAAAGGATCTTTAACAATCCTAAATCTGATAGGGGTCTAATATCCAATATATATTAAGAACTCAAGAAGGTGGACTCCAGAAAATCAAATAACCCCATTAAAAAATGGGGCACTGAACTAAACAAAGAATTCTCAACTGAGGAATACCAAAGGGCTGAGAAGCACCTGAAAAAATGTTCAACATCCTTAATCATCAGGGAAATGCAAATCAAAACAATCTTGAGATTCCACCTCACACCAGTCAGAATGGCTAAGATAAAAAACTCAGGTAACAGCAGATGCTGGCGAGGATGTGGAGAAAGAGGAACACTCCTCCATTGTTGGTGGGATTGCAACCACTCTGGAAATCAGTCTGGAGGTTCCTCAGAAAATTGGACATAGTACTACCTGAGGACCCAGCAATACCTCTTCTGGGCATATACCCAGAAGATGTTCCAAATGGTAATAAAGACACATGCTCCACTATGTTCATAGCAGCCTTATTTATAATAGGCAGAAGCTGGAAAGAACCCAGATGTACCTCAACAGAAGAATGGATAAAGAAAATGTGGTACATTTACACAATGGAGAACTACTCTGCTATTAAAAACAATGAATTTATAAAATTCTTAGGCAAATGGATGTATCTGGAGGATATCATCCTGTTTGAGGTAACCCTATCACAAAAGAAGTCACTTGATATGCCTCACTGATAAGTGGATATTAGCCCAGAAACCTAGACTACCCAAGATACAATTTGCAAAACACAAGAAAATCAAGAAGAGTGAAGACCAATGTGTGGATACTTCATTCCTCCTTAGAATAAGTAACAAAATACCCATCAAAGGAGTTATAGAGACAAAGTCTGGAGCTAAGACGAAGGATGAACTATCCACAGACTACCCCACCGGGGATCCATCCCATAATCAGCCACCAAACCCAGACACTATTGCATATGCCAGCAAGATTTTGCTGAAGGGACCCTGATATAGCTGCCTGGTATGAGGCTATGCCAGTGCCTGGCAAATACAGAAGTGGATGCTCACAGTCATCTATAGGATGGAACACAGGGCCCCCAATGGAGAAGCTAGAGAAAGCACCCAAGGAGCTGAAGGGGTCTGCAACCTTATAGGTGGGACAACAATATGAGCTAACCAGTACACCCAGAACTCATGTTTCTAGCTGCATATGTAGCAGAAGATGGCCTAGTCAGCCATCATTGGGAAGAGAGGCTCCTTGGTATTGCAAACTTTATATGCCCCAATATAAGGGAACGCCATGCCCAATAAGTGGGAGTGGGTGGGTAGAGGAGCAGGGTGGGGAGGGTATAGGGAACTTTCAGGATAGCATTTGAAATGTAAATAAAGAAAATATCTAATAAAATAAGAGATGGCTAAATGGATGAATGAATAAATCAATGAATGGATATGATAGAATGATGAATAGCTGATATGTAGATCATGAAAAAAGAATGCATAGGTGGATGAACAGATGATGGATGAAAAATGGAGGGAGGGTGCTTTGCACCTATATATATCTACAGAGTAGTACATAAAATAAGACCAGAAAATCCAAAACTAAGCCAAGAACAAATGCTTCAGAGGACTGCCATTTTCTTTTGAGACGGGGTCTTACTATGACCCCTTGGGTGGCCTGACAGTTGGCTGACCATAGACTTATGGCGATCCTCCTGACTCTGCCTCCTGAACACTGGTGTTGTGGTCACATGCTGTTCTCTTGCAGAAAAGTATTGGATGAAAGCTGAATGTGACACTTAGTAAAGCCAGATGACCCCCTGAACTTTCAGTTGTATGAGATTCTCAAGTATCACCTTTGCCCCGGACTTGGGAAAAAAAATAATTATGGGATGTGAGTGCAGTGGGTGGGAGATGGTTCTGTTTGTTTGTTTTGTTTATTGTTTCTCAAAGGTAAGTTTGAACTGGGTTTCCATAATTATAAAATAAGTCTCTGCTAATCTCACCAGGCATCCCATACTTACCAAACATGTACTATGCTAAATGTTTATGATATAACAGTAAGCAACCCATAACCACTCCCTGCCTTCAGGACACTGAACATTCTAGCAAGAGTAACAAGCCTAGACAGAGAAAGGATTGTCTCCATGAGGAAGCAGTTAGCCCTAAGGAGGAGGGACTGGCATTGTGAGAGCACTTGGGAGGGGGGAGCCAATGAGAAGAAGGGAAGCTGTTGTTGTCAAGGAAGGTGGTCACTCAAGGTCATAGCAAGTAAGCACCACTGAACTCCAGCAGGGAGGAGCCTTATAGATGGGAATACTTCCAGGCAGAACACTGGGTCTTATTGGCTGCTAGACGCCAAGGGACAGGGAGCCATTGAAGAATTGTGAGCAGAAAGGGACTATGCAAATGGCCTTCCCCAATATGGCTCAGATGTTTGGGGCAGAGGTTGACATTGGAAGTCCAGGGGTTGATGCAGGGAGATCTACAACTGCCCAGGTAGGGGAGACTGGGACTGGGCAGGCTAGCAGCAGCACTGGAGAGAGGTAAAGGCAGAGGGAATCCATTGGGGTTTGAGGATGTTTGAGACTAAGACACTTCCTGGTGAGTGGGTTAGGAACAGGAAGAAGAGGGAAAAATGAAATGGAAGCCTGGGCTTGAATGACAAGAAGAATAAAGCTACCACATATGAGATGCCACGCTCAGGAATCATGGCCACCAACAGAAATTTGATCTCTATCCCTGAGATGACTGGATCTGCTTTTCCCTCCCAAACCCCTCCCTTCCTTCTCTTTGTCTCCCTGTTTGTTCTCACTCCTCTCTGCCTGGCTTCCTGGTTCCATGCTGGGCACACAACAGTATGTCTCTGAGCATCCTCCCTCTCTCCCCTTCCCCATCATGTTCCTTTCCCAGTAGCCCTAGGCTCCAGGCACAAGGCTGCCAAGACAGAGCCCACCTGTGCCTTGTCCGCTGGGGTCCTGCCTTCTCAGGTGCCTTCAGAACACTACTCCCGCATCTAAACTAAACAGAAGCAGAGCCTTTATCCGATTTGATTTGATCTATTCCA
Organism: Mus minutoides; assembly: GCA_902729485.2. Taxonomy (NCBI): domain Eukaryota; kingdom Metazoa; phylum Chordata; class Mammalia; order Rodentia; family Muridae; genus Mus; species Mus minutoides. Next base: position 283,551 of record LR750082.1, on the reverse strand, counting down.
GTTGCTAAGAACACACATACACACACACACACACACACACACACACACACACACACACATATAGAATCACACAGACACACACAACCCTAATGTGAGAATGTCCCTGACACTTGCTGCTCCTCTCACCTGACCCCACTTTATTTTCTGCCACCAAAAGCTCCTCCACAGTACTCACCATATACCCCAGTGTCACTATCACCACCTGCTCCTCCTACCTGCGAGCTAAACCTATGCCCTAACACAGGAGTGACCCCTCTCCAGTTTCACCCACTTCCCATCTCCTTCCAACCTTATTGCTGAAATCCACGGGCACAGACAACTCACTCTGCTGTTAGAAAATGCCATGCCCATCCCCTATCCCCCCTATGACATCACTCATGCCTTTCCCTACTTTTTGTTCAAGCCCAGTTCAAGGTGTGGCTCAGGTCTAAAGCCATAGCTCCGCCCTTGGTAACTGGTCACTGTAGTGATTAATCATCTCTGCCAACTCGATTGGATTTAGAATCACCAGGAGACCACACATCTCAATGTGCCTGTGGGGATGTTTCAAGAGGGGTTTAACTGAGGAAAGAAGATTCAGTCTATGTGTAGGACGACTAACCAAGGTTATGGGGGCTTGAACTAAAGAAAGAAAAGGAGAAAGCAAGCCCGAAGAGGCTCATCATTCTTCCGTGTCTGTTTCCCGATGCACTGAGAGGAGAGCAAGCATCCTTAGGCTCTCAGAAGCTGGTCCTGCTATCATGCTTTCCCAACCATGATGGACCAAAATAAATCCTTCCTCCCTTAGGGTGCATCTTGTCAGGTATTTGATCACAATGATGAAGACAGTAGCTTAATATGCAAATATTCTCCCCTTCTAAATTCACGAAGCCCTTAAATTGATTGTATGGGTCTCTAATATTCAATATACATTTCTTTGCTTTTTCATCTACCTCTCTATGTGCAACATCATCCCAGAAGCATTGATATCTTACCATGGTAACAATTGCCTGCTATGCGAACCATTCTACTTGCCCCCTTAGGTTGGCTTTAAGAAAGAAGTCTCGACTATGGAATAAGGTCCTGATTGTGTCCTTTGCAGTGGAGGATCTAGGCAACGGTCAAGACAAAGAGAACCATGTACAACCAAACACCACCTGTGTGTCAGTGCAAGATCTGAAGCTACAAGAGAAGATGAGAAAGGACAGAAAAGCCACCAAGACCAGGTACTGGGCTGGGGTTGGGGGTGAGAATGGAGGGGCCTGGAGATTAGAAAGAGGGTTTCAGAAAGCAGGTATGCCAAGCTTTATTCAGGAGACCCTGAATAAAGCAAGGTCTGTGTGATCTGCTGCCTAATAGGGCTGCGTTTCCACCCTTCTCCACAATCCTTCTTGAAGACAAGTCAAGATTCAAAGTGTTTTAATTCACAATTTGGCTGCGATACTACATTGATTTGAATGTAATTTTATCAGCAAGAGTGGGCAACAGGACCACAGGATTTATGTACCTTATTTAATATGTATATCTCATGGGCTTGAAGCAGAAATCTCTCAAGTCCAAGATAAACATCATACATATCTTTGCATTCCAGATATAACAACAAAAAAAAAATCCCACCTCTATGCATGGAAATCTATTTACTGATGCTTACTGATAAGCAGGGATACGGGAAGATTTGTAGATATCGAGGGTGCCTTGTCTCTTTGGGCTTGTTCTAGAGTCTCCCATTATTAGCCACATAGCCTAAGGGAATTTGTCAGTATATTCATTTAAGGAGATTTTTTTTCCATTTGTCCACCAGGCAAATATAACTTTTGTAGGTCAACCTCACAATTACAGCCTTAAAACAGGACAGCTGTGAGAGCGTTGCTTGTTGAGCGTGCCTGTGAAACCAAAAATACCCCAGCATTCAGAAACTCAAATGTCAGGGAGAGTCTCAGACATGAGAGCGAGAGGGGCCTTTGGGAATTCAATCCCAATCATTTATATGCCTTATCCGGAGCTGGACAATTTTCTCCTGCTGACATGGCCTACTTTAGTCCATTTACTTACTACCCTATGTTTTATATTCACAGCCTTTGAAAAAGTTACAACAAATAGAGATTTGGGTGGAGTGGGGACTCGGTGTTCTTCTCTAAAGCCTCCCTAATAGGTTTTCCAAATATTTCTCTTTTATGGACCGTGCTCTGTCCCAGTTCATGCGGCTTTCTCACTTTGTAAGAGGTCTGTGACAGTACGGACTTCAGTATCTACTGTCGGGAGACAGCACTGAGGAAGTACAATTAGTGCAGAAGATGTGAACTGGGGTCAGGGACCAAAACCTTCTGTGTGTCATGTGGGCACCCAGGGACAGGATTCTTGTGTGTGTCACGTGAGCACTCAGGGACCAGATCCTTCTGACTGTCACATGAGCACCCATCCCCGATGTCGGACAGTGTGGTGTCGTGCCAATAAAAAGACAAAGGTTTGTTCTCTCCTCTTCCCTCTGCTTCTTCACATTGACCCTAATGCATAAATGTAATGATGACCACCGTGACAATGACCATTGTTCTAAAGTGATACTGTGACTTAAAGTTCCCCTTGTCAGGAAAATGTTACAGCCATTCTCTTTGTGCAAGAGATCCTACAAGTCAGGCTGGTAAGGAGCTGCTGCGACGAGGTGTGTGCGAATGTCAGATTGTGTTGAAACAGCATCTGACTAAATGTGGACAGAGGAGAGATGACGCTGGTTCTCAGCAGTACATCGGCTGCTTGAGTGGGAACCAGAAAAGGAGTAAGGACAAGTCCATGACCTGTATCAAAAACTGTCATTGCAACTGAACACCTTTTGATCCAGAAAATATTGCATTGTGAAATATAACCTATATATGTCATGAGAAGACACAAAGCTACAGTTATAGATATGCTTAAATTTGATCGAAGGGGGGGAAGCAGGGAGGAAGGGAGGGAGGGAGGGAGATGGAGAGAAAGGAGGAAGAGAAAGGAGAAATGAAAGCAGGAAGGAAAAGACAGAGGAAAGGAAAGAAAAGGGGCATAGGACAGGACAGGAGAAGAAGGAAGAAAATCAGGGGGAGGGGGAAGGAAGAACAGGAGGAAGAAAAAGTGTCAAGAGGAAGGGGGTGTATGGGCTGGTTTTATGCGTCAACCCAAGCTGGAGTTATCACAAAGAAAGGAGCCTCCCTTGAGGAAATGTCTCCATGAGATCCATCTGTAAAGCATTTCAGTGATCAAGGGTGGAAGGGCCATTGTGGGTGGTGCCATCCCTGGGCTGGTAGTCCTGGGTTCTGTAAGAAAGCAAACTGAACAATCCAGGAGAAGCAAGCCAGTAAATAACACCCCTCCATGGCCTCTGCATCAGCTCCTGCCTCCAGGTTCCTGCCCTGAGTGAGTTCCTGTTCTGACTTCCTTTGGTGATGAACAGCAATGTGGAAATGTAAGCTGAATAAACCCTTCCCTCCCCAACTTGCTTCTTAGTCATGATGTTTGTGCAGGAATACAAACCCTGATTAAGGCAGAGGTATCATTCAATAATTGTTCAACACTAGCGTATTGGTTAAATAAAATACGTTTTCGTTCAACAGACCACCATACAATCATTAAAGTAATTCTATAGAGTTTTATTCACACTCATAAAAGAATTCCAGTAAGACATGAAGTGGGAAGAAGAAAGATCCAACATGTACATGACCGTGGTCTCCTGTGTTTGTACGTGCCGTACGCAAGAAGGAATGTACGAGAAGACCTCACGGAGTGCTAACATGGCTGTCAATGGAAGAGGTTGAAAGAAAGAAATTTTTCATTTCCTCTCCCTTTCTTCCATCTACACTTCCATAATAAGAAACAAACAATAGAGCCTCTTACCTTGTAAAAAGGAGTAAGATGGAAAAAGCTTTGCTTCTCTGAAAGAAACCCTATGTCCCGTGAGTTCATACCCTGGGCACTCAGAGCATCTCTGTGTACCTCAGTATTGTCCCTTGCCTCCCCTCTCTCCCTCTGGTCCCCTGTGCCCCTCCTCCATTCCCCTCCTGCCCTGACTCCTAAGAAAGAAGAGATGCTGCAACAGCCCAGAAATCGGGCTGCAAAGAGGTCATTAGAAAATTACTTTCCTGGTTGAAATTTTCATCGACAGAGCTAAGGAAAGTTTTAGGAAGTTAGCTGGCCAGAGCTGTTCCTCCTATGTAGCTGTAAACCCCTTCAACTCCTTGGGTACTTTCTCTAGTTCATTCATTGGGGACCCTGTGCTCAGTCCAATGGATGGCTGTGAGCATCTCCTTCTGTATTTGTCAGGCACTGGCAGAGCCTCTCAGGGGACAGCTATATCAGGCTCCTGTCAGCAAGCACTAGTTAGCATCCACAACAGTGTCTGGGTTTGGTGATTGTATATGATATGAGGTGAGTCAGTCTCTGCTCCACACTTTGTCTCTGTAACTCTTTCCATGAGTATTTTATTCCCCCTACTAGGAAGGATTGAAGTATCCACACTTTGGTCTTCCTTCTTCTTCAGTTTCATTTGATCTGTGAATTGTATCTTGGGTATTCTAGGTTTCTGGGCTAATATCAGTGAGTGAGTATCATGTGTGTTCTTTTGTGATTGGATTACCTCACTCAGAATGATATCCTCCAGATCCATCCATTTGTCTAAGATTTCATAAATTCATTGTTTTTAATAGCTGAGTAGTACTCCAATGTGTAAATGCACCATATTTTCTGTATCCATTCCTCTATTGAGGGGCATCTGGGTTCTTTCCAGCTTCTGGCTGTTATAAACATAGTGGAGCATGTATCCTTAGTACATGTTGGAGCATCTTCTGGGTATATGCCCAGGAGTGGTATAGCGGGGTCCTTAGGTAGTACTATGTCCAATTTTCTGAGGAACCTCCAGACTGATTTCCAGAGTAGTTGTACAAGCTTGCAATCCCACCAACAATGGAAGAGTGTTCCTCTTTCTCCACATCCTCGCCAGCATCTGCTGTCACCTGAGTTTTTGATCTTAGCCATTCTGACTGGTGTAAGGTGGAATCTCAAGGTTGTTTTGATTTGCATTTCCCTGATGATTAAGGATGTTGAACACTTCTTTAGGTGCTTCTCAGCTCTTTGGTATTCCTCAGTTGAGAATTCTTTGTTTAGCTCTGTATCCCATTTTTTAATAGGGTTATTTGGTTCTCTGGAGTCTAACTTCTTGAGTTCTTTGTATATATTGGATATTAGCCCTCTATTTGATATAGGATTGGTAAAGATCTTTTCCTAATCTGTTGGTTGCTGTTTTTTCCTATTGACAGTACCCTTTGCCTTACAGAAGCTTTGAAATTTTATGAGATCCCATTTGTCAATTCTTGATCTTAGAGCATAAGCTATTGGTGTTCAGTTCAAGAAATTTTCCCCTATGCCCATGTGTTCCAGGATCTTCCCTACTTTCTCTTCTATTAGTTTCACTTTATCTGGTTTTATGTGGAGGTTCTTGATCCACTTGGACTTGAGCTTTGTACAAGGAGATAAGAATGGATGGATTTGCATTCTTCTACATGCTAACTGCCAGTTGAGCCAGCACCATTTGTTGAAAATGCTGTCTTTTTTCCACTGGATGGTTTTAGCTCCTTTATCAAAGATCAAGTGACCATACTTCAGCAAAATAGCTGGATATAAAATTAACTCAAACAAGTCAGTGGCCTTCCTATACTCAAAGGATAAACAGACTGAGAAAGAAATTAAAGCCGGGCGGTGGTGGCGCACGCCTTTAATCCCAGCACTTGAGAGGCAGAGGCAGAGGCAGGTGGATTTCTAAGTTCAAGGCCAGCCTGGTCTACAAAGTGAGTTCCAGAACAACCAGGGCTATACAGAGAAACCCTGCCTCAGAAAAGAAAGAAGAAGAAGAAGAAGAAGAAGAAGAAGAAGAAGGAGGAGGAGGAGGAAAGGAAAGGAAAGGAAAGGAAAGGAAAGGAAAGGAAAGGAAAGGAAAGGAAAGGAAAGGAAAGGAAAGGAAAGGAAAGGAAAGGAAGAAATTAGAGAAACAACCCCATTCACAATAGTCACAAATAATATAAAATACATTGGTGTGAATCTAACTAAGCAAGTGAAAAATTTATATGACAAGAACTTCAAGTCTCTGAAGGAAGAAATGGAAGAAGATCTCAGAAGATGGAAAGATCTCCCATGCTCACGGATTGGCAGGATTAATAAAGTAAAAATGGCCATCTTGCCAAAAGCAATCTAGAGATTCAATGCAATCCCCATCAAAATTCCAACTCAATTCTTCACAGAGTTAGAAAGAGAAATTTGCAAATTCATCTGGAATAACAAAAAAAAACTAGGATATCAAAAACTATTCTCAACAATAAAAGAACTTCTGGGGGAATCACCATCCTTGACCTCAAGTTGTACTACAGAGCAATCGTGATAAAAACTGCATGGTATTGGTACAGTGACAGGCAGGTAGATTGATGGAATAGAATTGAAGACCCAAAAATGAACTCACACACCTATAATAATTCTTTAGTATTTAATTTTTCCAAATTAATCTATATATAAATCCTATTATCTTTACTTTTTAAAATAAAAGGCTAAGAAAGAGGGAAAGAAAATTAGGCAGAATGGAGAGGAAGAGAAAGGGAAAAACTGATCATTTAAAAGATAAACTTTGTGTTTGTTTCATGGAACTAAGAAAATCCACAACCTGATCTGCATCTTGTTCTCTGAAATTCTGAAACAGAGGCTCAAACACTGCAGAAGCCCCTTAGCATCACACACAGGCTCACACAGGCTCAAACACTGCAGAAGCCCCTTAGCATCACACACAGGCTCACACAGGCTTTACTCTACCCTAGCAGACTTCTTAATTAGCATCATTTTGAAGAGTCTTAAAGAATCCCTGGGACATTTTTAAAGATTCTCCTTCAGACTTATCAGGTCCACCTAGCTAAGGAGGCTGCTTACTGGGACTATCTTGGAAGGTGAAAGAACACCTCCTTTTATGTTTGACACCTGCCCCAATCCCACCACAGCAGGGCCCTGGAGCCCATGCAGGTGGGATGTGACAGGACTTGGAAAAACATAAAGTTCTAGGCTAAGTCTTTGCATATCAATACTCAATCATGGAAAGAATACTTTTTTTTTTTTAGATTTATTTTATTTATTATATGTAAATACACTGTAGCTGTCTTCAGACACTCCAGAAGAGGGCGCCAGATCTTGTTACAGATGGTTGTGAGCCACCATGTGGATGCTGGGATTTGAACTTATCACCTTCGGAAGAGCAGTCGGGTGCTCTTACCTGCTGAGCCATCTCACCAGCCCGGAAAGAATACTTTTAAGCCCCTCCATGCTGATAACATTGAAGTGCCGTTTTGATTTAAAAACAACTTTAATACCTCACAGCCATCTTCTAATGAGATGAGCAGGGAAAGGAACTGACCTCAATTATGCGTGGGGGAGGGGCGATTTTGCACTCGGTCTGCTTTTGGTCTTTAATAACTATTTTTAGATTATTTATTTACTTACTTAATGTGTTTTGTTTTGTTTTTTTGTGTGTGTGTGACAAGGTTTCTCTGTGTAGCCCTGGCTTTTGGTCTTTAGTAATTATTACTTTTTGGATTTATTTATTTATTTATTTATTTATTTTGGATTTTGTTTTGTTTTGTTTTTTTGGGATTTGGGGAGGGTTTTTTGCTTGCTTTGTGTGTGTGTGTGTGTGTGTGTGTGTGTGTGTGTGTGTGTGTGAGAGAGAGAGAGAGAGAGAGAGAGAGAGAGAGAGAGAGAGAAAGAAAGGAAGGAAGGAAGAAAGAAAGAAAGAGAGTTTTCTCTGTGTAGCTCTGACTGTCCTGGAGTTGGCTCTGTAACGCAGGCTGGCCTGGAAATCATAGAGCTCCAGCTGCCTCTGCCTGCTGGGATTAAAGGCATGCATCACTACCCCCCCATTACTTTTCATTGTAACATGTCCAAGTTTGGGGTTTTCTTCCCCACTTTTATTGTAGAAGCTTAGTAGACTTTATCAAACCATAGTTGTGAAATAACCATTTTGTATTTTCAGTTTTAAATCTTGAGTTTTTCATCAAAAGATGTTAATGAGTCTCCCTTTCTAACCTTTCCCCAACTGTCCTACCCTGACTTCCGGAGCAAGAAACCTTAAATGACAAAGTGTAGCATTCCCATAAGAAAGACCAAAAATTTCTTTCTCTCTTTTTCTTCTCTTTCTTTCTTTCTTTCATATGTGTGTGTTTGATCCTCTAAAATTCTTGTAATGTAATAAAGAAAAAGGGAGGGCATTTAAATGTCACGGAGGTGGGTTATGAAAGTCTACGAAGACTTTTTAAGATTGACATTTTGCAGCTGAATGTCTCCTTCAAGTGACATTTGCTGAGGGAATCACTGCTGTGCATCTGAGTTTCGCCAGGCAGGGGACTACCCAGTGGCCATGCTGGGCTGCAAGGGGCAACGATGTGGGCTCTCCTCGCTAGAGATCCACAGTGTGAGAACACATAGGACCAACACAACAAGCACACAAGGGAGGGGAACATAGATCATTCATTCCCCAGTTGTGGGATGCCAGCTGCCAGTGCAGCTGTCAGAGGGCAAGGGAGACAAATGGTGCTGATACAGATGTTGTATAGACGAGCCGAAGACAGGGAAGGAGCCAGACTTGGGAGGAATACATGATACAAGTATGGGGCTGGAGCCAGTGAGCATGTGCAAAGCGTGAATAGAAATCCAAGCACAAATTTGGATGCCCCTAGGCTAGGGTTGTGGCTCAGTTGGTAAATCGATCACCTAATGTATGTGAGGCCTTCAGCTCCTTCTCTATTATTACATACACTGAGTGTGGTGGTGCACAACATGCCTGTAATCTCAGGATGTGAGTAATGGAGACTGGAGAGTCAGGAGTTCAAGGTCAACCTGGGTGTGGTCATGTAAACTTCCCAGTTCTGGCCAGTCATCCTAGCCTAAAACTTAGAGACCTATATGAAAATAAAAGGTGAATGGTACAGGAAAAACTAAATCTGAAGCTGACTTCTGCCTCCCAAAGCACATACACACAAATAGACATAAACACACATAAACACACAAACACATGCCTATCCACACATGTACATAAACACATACATACATACATACATACATACATACAAACACATACACAAATATATACACATATACACACATACACACGCATGTAATCACACATATACATAAACTCACACATACAAATAAACATAATGATAATAAATGTGATAATAAAAGAGTTAAAGGGGGTGGAGGTTTGGGGGGGTATTTGGCTTTGATTTTATTTTTTTAGAATCCATGGAGATTTTTTTTGAGGACTCCTGGATAGGAAAATCTTTGGGTAGTCATTTTTCCTTATGAGAGATTCCAAAGAGGATGGGTTTTCTTGAAGTTTTAGTGTTGTATTAATGAGAGGAGTGTAAATGGGGTAGATGACTTTGGCATCTAAGGCACAGAGGAGCCAAAGGATGGTTAGCCAGCGGAGGCTGAGTTGGGCAGTGACTGAGCAGAGCCACATTTTGCCACAGGAAAGGAGAGAAGGCTGCAAGAGAGGAGGAAGCCTGGGAAAGGAACTCCATGGGGTTTCACCCTAAGGAAACAGTGAATCCATCTCTTCCACCACACCTTATCGGAGCTCACACCGCGGGAAGGCTAGTTTGGTCCTTACCTCCATCACTCCCATGTCACCAAGCAACTCCAAATTAAACATAAACACCTTATTCAAGACCAGCAAGCCACTGGGTGTCATGGGACTAAGACTGGAGCGAAGAACTTGAGTCTGGAAGTACAAATGACTCTCCAGTGACAACTGAGTCACTGGAGAGCTAATGAGCATTCTTGCTGCTCCCTGCAGAGCCGACAGCTCTAAGCAAAGGTTACCAACTTATTTACCCCCAAACACTGCATAAAGCCAATTACAGACTTGGAAAAGACATGTTTGGGGGAAACAGAAGGGATAATCAGGCAGAGGACAGCAGCAGCAGCAGAATTTGATGGTATTTCAGAGATGGTGACGAAAGAGGCACAGCAAGAAGAGCCTACACTTCAGACACCCACATCATCTCTTCCTCACACAGCATAGTATAAATATTAATAAGGCAGTGGTGATGAAGAAAAAGTGTAAAAAATATTAAATGTGGGAATCATGAAGTAGTCCCTAAGAGCAGCATCACGCTACATCCTCTGTAGAGGATTATCAGGCCAACGGCAGGAAACGTAACAGCGCAGGATTTTGACCATTTCACTGTGAAGAAATGATAGGCCCTTGATGACATGGAGTCCTTGTCTAAACCTTGACTATGTTCAAAGACTGCACAATGTATTCATGCATGAAAATACCACATGGAAAAAATACTTCGGGAGTGCATGTGCCATGTAAGCCAGGTGACCTAAGTTCCATCTCAAAACTCCAACGAAAAGATCGGAGGAGCCAGGTGTGGTGGCTCACCCCTTTAATCCCAGTACCCAGGAGACAGTGGAATGCAGAAATCTACAAGTACAAGGCCAACCTGGGCTACATATCAAATTCCAGGCCAGCCAGGGCTACCTAGTGAGATTCTGTATCAATTAAATAAATAAACAAACAAAAAAAGCAAAAGAAAAGGAGAAAAATGACTAGACAAGACTGTCTTTGGCCTCCATGTACATGTCTTGGTGCATAGGCGCCTACCTGCATCATATATATGTAAATATATATGTGTGTATATATACATACTTATATACATATATATGCACACATATTTACAACAATAATAGTGTAATATCATAGGGCATCCTGTCATTTACAATTTGTATGTTTTAAGTATCAATTATAAATAAATAATCTATCTTTAATCCATAATACATCATCTTAAACTATACCTTTAGTCAATGAGCTTTACAAGAATATACAAATCAGATTCGGCCTCCCAAAGATGAAGATAGGACATCCACACACAGGACATGTGTGGAAATAATATGTGGGTCATCAGTCCAGTATGGGGGATCTATTGGATGTGGAAGAAAGAGGAGATAGTGGCGTCCTGCGAGTACCCCAGGCTTCTTTCTAGAAAGAAGCAGAACGCTGACACACAGCTGAGCTGTGTAGGCTAACACTCTGCTCCTCCGTCCCGATGTTTCATTTCACCGCTGGAAGACTCCCCACTCCCAAATGCAGACCATTGTTCTCCTTAAAGCAGTCTTTTGATTCAGCATGTTGTTAGCAACATGGGCTCAAACTGCACATGAGTTCATAAAATCTCTCCCATCTCAAAAAAAAAAGTCCATATAAACACTAGCAAATCCCTCCCTCCTAACTCCCACCCCCACTCAGGATCCTTGCCTATAGCAATGCTACAAAGCAATGAGAGATGTCAGCTAATATTTCAAATGCATATCTCGTAAGGTCGCATTGGAAATGCTCGTGTCAGCAGGACATTCTGATTATCATTCAAACCATTTTGAAGTGGAGGATATACAATCACTAGACATTCATACCAAATCTTCCAGACAGAATCTCTATGCACCATATCTAAACACCAAACCAGGCTTGGGCTGAACTGGATGTAGATAAGGTTTCTCTAACTCACCAATGAAGTGGTTGGGTCCCAAGGCCAGCATCTCCTCTAGCAGGACAAGGCCCCCTGGAGCCTGGAGGGGTGTCACGCTTCGTCCATCTATGAGGGAGCACTGTTGAAAGCCTGTGGCTGTGACCTTCCACAGCAAGATCAGCAAAGAATTGGCATCCTGCCGAATCCTGAAAACAAGAATCACACATCAATGCAAAGCCGCTCCTGCTAGGATTCATCGTGGAACCAATTCAGCAGATTCGAGATGAAAACACAGACAGCCTGACATCAGCACAAAAGTGTCAGGAAAGCAAAGAAACAGTTATAAAAGCAAGCGCCCACCTTCTACACACTAAAGTAACCACACTTACCCAAGTGTCGACCTCCCGCTTGTTCAAAGTCTACCACAAAGTGACTATCCTGTACCCCATCTTTTGGTAATGATGATGAATTATGAAGAGCAGAATGAGCTCTTTTACAGATAAATGTAAAAAGAATCTTGCTTCAATTCATCACAGATCCACACTGCAATCCAACCCATCCTTCTGACCTACACCGTAAAAGTAAGCAAAGTGTGTCTTGTCTCCATGCTTCCGGTCTCTCTACCTTCTCACAGCTTGCAGGATAAGATCCAGAGAATAGTATGTCATCTAAGGCCAGTGAACTCTTGCCAGCCCCTTCTCAGCTGCTGTCCCAGGCCTGCATCCCTGCCACCCAGTGCTGCAGCACCAAAAAGCTACCGACATCTCTTTCTGGGTTTCTGCCTGGTCACCAAGCTTTGTGTGTTCCTTCTCCGCATGGAAACTGTACCCCTAGCCTTTGCATCACCTGTGCTATACCTACAATGCCAGCACACAACAAAGCCAGCGGCTGCTCATTCTCCTTGTATTCTAGAGGATCAGTTCCCACCTCTGTCCCTCAGTAGACCCCACACAGCTCTTTCCCCAGAACAAGCTCCCCAATTGCAGCCCAGGGCTCAATAACGCAGTCTTAACAAATGACTGCATTCATGAATACATGAAAGTACAATATAAGGGATTGGAAACATCCACATATCAGTTTGGGGTGCCCATAGATCATGTGTCATTCCCATCTTGCTCAGCCTGGGTCATCCTGTGGTTTCTATCCACAGGATGCCACCCATGAGAGGTCCAGAGAATGTCATATTTGTTGAGAAGGAAGAAAAGGAAAGCACTGAATGGCATTGGCGAGTAGGTTATAAAGGCAGACGATCTGAGCAACACAAGGAAGAGCAGTAGGAGGACGCTGTAAGAGCAGACACATAAGCTACTTACTAAAACAGTGATGAACTGGGATGTGTTTACCTCAAGCCAGCTCCCAACCTTGCCACTGTGGAAGGTACTCTGAAACACTTAACATGGGGTTCCCCCTGCTGGTGAAGCTGGGAGTGGCCTCACACTCCACCTATTCCTATGGGGACATTCTTCCAAGACCTCCAGAGCCTATCTAGCTGCCCTCTGTCAGGGTGACCTTACAGCCAAACTCAGGGAGCAGGGTAGGGGACAAATGCAGAGTGAGCTTAATAGAATTCCTCTGCTAGACATTGTTAGGAAGCTCACTGTGGGGAATGCCAGGCAGGCAAAACTGGTCAGTACCCATGGGATAGGTGGATAGGTGAGCCAATAAACATATAATGGAGAGAGCCAATGCACAGAACCAGCTGGTCAAAGCTATGTGTCTAGTGCCTTCTGAAGTCCCCTGGGGTACTGACAGTGGGGACTAGAGTAGGAAGGATGACAGCTAATGGTATCAATGAAGGGCAGACTCATCAGTGTGTCTGAAACATTCTAAAGCTGGCTTCTTCCAGCTCCTAGCTGTGTGCCATCTTCCCTGGGTCTATGTAAATCACCCATATACAGCAGTTAGCTGGGCAGCCAAATCTGTTTTCCTTTGCCTCTTTTCTATTTTCCAGGAGACAATGGCCAGTCTGTCCCTCAACAGCTTAAATTTAGAAGGAAACACTTTTCCCATGCTCCTTGCTTTGAAAGTAAAAGTTATGATGTGTAGATTTTTGTTTTAATTTGAAGTAAATTACACCAACAAATTTAATGGTCCACTAAATTTTTTAGAAGAAAAAGTCACCTGGCAGATGAGGTGGCAGACCCCAAATCCTTTCTAATGCTTCAGGGTGTCTCCAGTCAGGTCTGACTTATCCAATCCGATTTTCCATAGCTGACCAGACCTCCCACCATGATCCTCCTTACTCTTGGTTTTTTTTTGGGGGGGGGGTTGTTTTTTTTAGTGGCAGAGACTGGTTTCTTACATGGGATTCATTCAAGATCCCCACAGGATTGGCCAGTGACACACCAGATGCGAGGTAGACACCCCCCAGCCCATTGTTCATTGTTGAATGATCATTAATTAACAAGTGTGAACCAAGAATGCTCTTACTTTACAGAGGTGTTCTGTGGCACTTCAAAAGACACTAGGCGGCCACCTGCAGAGTTGTTGGAACTGGCATTCCCACAGGCAACATCAGGGACCACCTAGAAGAGAGAAGACCCATTACCAGAATGGAATCACTGTACGAGATAATAACATAAGGTGAAATCGACAAGCCGTTTTCCTTCTGTTTTGCTCAGAGATAACACTGTCGCCTGCCCATGGCGGGGACAACTAGAACCTTAGAAACAAACGAGAAAGAAAAGAAAATCAGTGCCATTTGGTTTTATGGCATGCAGCTTTTCAGAGAGCTGTCTGCAAACAGGCAGGGTTGTTAACTGATGAATGGGTGCTTCAGTCAGGACTTGCTGCCCTCTTCATTAGCCACTGGCTCCTGTTCTGTGCTGATCCTAAGGGCCAATTAAAGGACAGAGGCACAAGCACTAGCTAAGGACTAGCAGAAACCTTCTTGCCTAGAAGCAGCAGCCTCTGTAGCTCCAAAGACCACCCCTGTGGCCTTTGCTGTGAAGGGGGCTCTGTGCTGAAGGTACCAGGAGCACACAAGCCCTGCCTAGGGACGGTGGGGTTTAGAGAAGTAGCCCTTTTCTTTCCTGCACTCTTTTCTCCAGGGCTGGGAACTGATTCCAGGGTGGTCCATAAGCAAGTTCTCTACTACTACTGAACTACACTCCCCAAACCTAGAACTTGGGGGGTTGGTTGCTGTGGGTTTTTTTTTTTCAGTAAGTTTTTAGCTTTTGTTTCAGGTTTTGTGTATGTTTGTTTGTTTGTTTGTTTGTTTTTGTTTCTGTTTTTTTAAGAGTCTCACTATGTAGCCCAGGCTAGCCACAAACTGACAAGTACTGTTGAATGTTCAACTAAATATAAAACATGTATTTCACCCCCTCTAAAAGGTCCAGGGAACATCAAAGTAGAAGGAATGGAAAGAATGTAAGAGCCAGAGGGAGAGTGGAGGGAATGCTGACCTTCAGGTGTGACAGGGTGTTTGCACACTTAAATTCACACTTGCTGTGATGACCTATAGTGATCTGCACAGCATCAGGCCCATCAGCATCCTATCATGGGCAGAGGAGGGGTTCAGGGGGTCTCATCCATCTGAAGATTTCCACACAACTAACGACTGAAGGGAGAGGGAAGGACATTTTCCTCAGTGGTGTAACCATACGGCACCCACACGCCTATGGACAAGCTATTACACATCCTCTTGTCGACAACCGTGATGAAAATGACTGCCTCACACACAAAAGAAGACATGAAAGCAAACGGGAGACGGCTGGGATGGTGAGGGGGATTATAGGTGGAGCCAAGAGAGACTAATGGGGTGAATATGAGCAAAATACATATGCAGAGATACAAAAATGTCATAATAAACTATCATCTACAATTAGTACATGCTAATAGCACGTACTATATATATACACTATATACATAACATAGCTATATAATATATACTATATATACTAGCATATAGATATTAGCATATATTAATTATAGATAAAAATTGGAATTTTTAATTTTATTTTTTAACTAAAATTAAATTTTAAAAAATCTAAAGTTCATTGCAAGATGTGATGGTGTAAGCCTGAAATCCCAGCACCTAGGATGCTGAGGCAGACCACACAAGCTGAAGGCTAGTTTAGGCCGTATAGTGAATTCCAGGCCAGACTGGACTATATCTTAAAACCCCAGCAGAAGCAGGGGGGAAAGTTTGTAAGAGCCAGAGCCAGAGAGGTCCAGAGCAAAGCAGTATCGTCTGAGACAGGACAGGTCCACCACACTCATACATTCATGGTAATTGGGTCCTGCGATATGCATACACATCCTCGTGTGACACACACACACACACACATTGAACTAGCTCCCCAATTCCAAATTAATGTACAGAAATGTATGTGGGGATTATTCCAGGAAATAATCCACATCATTTTTTAATTGTTGTTGAATCCTTTTTTTTATCAGAAAATCATCATACAATCTGGACTTGGTGAGCAGGGGAGGGCATATGTGCACCTGTGCAGCAAGAAGTCGCCTGAGCAACCTAGACCTTGTCAGTGCTAGAGTACTTGCCTGGCATCTGTAAAGGTCTAGGTTCAATCCTCAGTGCTGAAAAAAGTCATGTATACAAGCAAAAGTGGATGTAAGGTTACATGCATGGTTTGCTCAGAGACTAACTTAAAGGCCTTCTATTCTTATTGCTTGTATTAAAACCGCTGGAATTGTTTTGACATTTCTGGTTTCTCCTGTGAAAAATACGTTCCATACAATATTCTTACCTCTACTTGATCCCATTTCATTTCTACAACTTTCTGCCCTGTTTTTGGCTGCCAAGTTGGCAGTGTCACGGTTGCCTGAGAGCGGGGCAGGATTATGTCAGGCTCCTGGGTGGCGGGGACAGGCTGAAGCTGTCTGGGTGCCGTGGACTCTGTCCAGCCAGAGGTTGGAATACTTGGAAGTGGTTGTTCACAGTTAAGACCTTCATAGCCGTCGTTGCAAATGCAGAGGTAGCTGTCGCTGCTGCTGCTGCTGCTGCTGCTGCTGCTGCTGCTGCTGCTGCAGTTGCCATGGTGACAAGGGTTGCTGGCACAAGGATCTGCAACAAACTAAAAGGAGACCATAAATGGGTCAATTATTCCCTCACAAGGAATATGGTGTTACTGATAGGAAATGAGCTGCCTGTTACCAGCTCTGCTCTCTTAACACAGTTGCTGGAGAACACATAAGCCTTTGCTTCCCGACCCCACCCCACATCCTCCCAGAGGGACACTCATCCCAGATAGCAAGAGAAATGGGATAACAAACAACCTACCCCAACCCTTAGCCCCAGACTACACATCATTGAGTAGAACCTTTTAGACAAAAAGTCTAAAGTAAGACTCTTTAGAAAAGACTTTGTCATAAGCAGCTGGTCATGACAAATGCCGTCGGGCATCTAAATTAGAATCTTTTTCACATCCTGAACCTTTGCAAGGTTTCTGAATGAGAAACGGCTGTCCAACTTCTGGCTTGCCTGAATCTCTCACACCTTCTAGCTGATTCTGTGAGCAGATCTTTAAGATAGTGATATTGAATTAATGGTTTCCAGGGCCAGGTGCTCCTATGATATAATCCGGCTGGAAGAGAGCATGTTGGGAACTTGAGCAGAGTTTTGTGAGATCTGTGGTCCCATCACTCTGAAGGGTCATCACAGAAAACAGGGTCTCCGTGGATAGGAAGGATGAAGACATAGCTCTGTGTCTTCATTGTGTATATATTGCTCTCAGGCTCCTTTGCTGCTGACCTTGGAAGGGCCGTTTGTTGGTCCTTGGGAACACACCACAGATCAGTAGCACAAGAACCACCTGCTCCTCTGGAGTTGGCACCAGAGTTGGGGCTCATGCTCTGTGCAATTCAGTTACAATTTGTTCCTGTGATAAAGAAAAATTCAATCACAACCGCTGTACCCCAGCTTCTCAGAGCTGACTGCAGAATAGAATTCATTACAGAATCAACGGCACAGAAAGGGAACTCTCCGTTCCCTTGCTCAAGTGAGTTTGCCCAACAAGCCTATGTGGCCAGAATTCTGCATGGTAAAATGGCTATCCTTATTCTAATTATGCTCATCAAACTGTTTCCAACAGACTCCTTCAAGGGTAGAGGAGGATTGGGACCTAAATCAAACAAAGCTCCAAACCACGACATTGGTTCTATTCTCTATCACTCAGAATCTCTATGAGTCAATGGGTTAGCATCCAAAGAGAATATCAAGACAGTCAATAATTTTAAGTATTTATAAACCTATAAGCACAGAGTAAAACCCAAAAAGGCGAAGCCCTCCCTGATCCCGTCCCTTCCTATCTTTGGAGGTTGCTCCTTCCCACCCTTCCTGGTACCTTCTTGGTAAACTACAGGTCTCTGGGCTGTGTGAAACCTCCCACCTCAAGGCCATGCCACCTGCTGGTACACTGCCTGGAGTCTCTTCTCCAGACTCTGAATGGGTCCCTGTGCTACCATATTCAGTTCTCTCCCCAGGTGAAGACTTTACTCACTATGAAATCTAAAAGAATCCTTTCTTTGTGTCCCACAAAAAAAAAAAAAAAGTGAGCTCTGTGAATGAGGCACTTTCAAATGTCCCTATTTACTGCTTTATTTCCACATCAAAAGAGATGGTGAGGCTTTTTAAAAGCATTGAAAGAAATAAATATGGATGAATTGATTGATATTTGGACAGCATATGATAGGGGGTAGGAGCTGCATCTTTAGTCAAAATGTTGGCTCATTTCCAGTTTATTTTTAGGGTAGGCAAGTGGAGGGAGTGTCGCCTCAAGAATTAGTTGACAGGAGGAAGGAAGAATTTAATTAGCTAGAACAAGGGGGACAATTACAACTGTGTTTCTGAAATCAACGCCTAAATCATCCAAGGCTGACCTTGTCACAAAGAAAAAAAATTGGATCCATGTTCCAAAAAAAAAAAAAAAGGCAGAACTCCATTTAAATCAGAAGGGATCGATACAGAAATTAATTCCAGAAGCTGAAGCTGCCACCAAGCAGCTTGAAAGAATTGGTGGCTTTGAGGTGAGACTTTGCCGTTCTAGGGACAGAGAGGCTCTGGGTCCTCAGCTCCATCATCACAGCCTACTCATCTACACCTACCTACTACATCTCTCTCTCAGAGGGGCCAAGGGTCCTCTGTGGGACAGCAGACACAGCAGTCAATAGCCTCCAAAGAACCTTCTGGTGGATGTGCCCACATTCCCATGGCACGAAGCTACCAGATGTGTGGTCACTCAGTTTGATGCCCACCACACCCTCCAAATGGCCACACAGTGCTCCAGGAGAGCTCTGCACTGTAGTTGCCTCATCCTTACAACCCACACCCCTGAATCTGCATCACTGCTGGCATGTGGAAGGGTTGGGGAGGAGAAAGGGCCACTGGAGCCACTAACCAATACCAGCACAATACCACTCCTGCTGCCCAGCCGGGAATGATCCCTGTATGTCATCTCTACCAAGGTGACATCAAATTATTATGCCCTTAGAATCATCAAAGAATAAGTATTCCATTTCTTCAGATAACAAAAATTAATAGGAATTAAGTGAATATCGTGAATCTCACCTCAAATGTGTTATTTCTGTGCATCTGTATCTGTTCATGTGTGTGTGGTATGTTCACACGTGTTCCCTAAAGCATCTGGCATCTCCTACCATGTTTAAAAAAAAAACAGACAGACAGACAGAATTACTTTCTGTATTCCTCTATTATCTTGTAAGCCTGTGAGGTCAAGTTCTTTTCCTGTCTGTTTTGTTGTTGTTGTTTGTTTGTTTGTTTGTTTGTTTTCACTTGAATGTCCCCAGCCCCAGTACCTGGAACTCGGAAGCTGCTAAGAGGCCAAGTGGGGGACAGTGAGTGAAAGAAGCTGCTTTGGAGTACATAGTGTGTAAAATGGAAAATGTTGGGAGCCTTAAGTAATCCCATAGCTATGTTTGTAGAAGGGCCAAATAACATGCAATCTACTGTAAAGGCAAGTCGTCTCTCCCATGCTGGACCCATGCAGAGTGAGCTAACATAGTGCAGCCACTGCCTGAGAAGGCAGGAAAGAACGGGGTGCTTTGTTGTACCCCTCAGGGCTAGGCTCACAGTCACAAGCCACCGGTACAGCCTAAGGGCTTGGGACCCAAGCTCAGATTGGTTTGGCTGGCGTGGCAAAGCTCTCAACTTAGAGAATGAAGCACATCTCTGTCCTCAGAAGCCCACTGAGGAGTGGGATTAGAAGGACCATGCAGTCCCGAAATGCTCAGAGAGTCTACACCTGCCCTCTCGAATGGAACCCCAGCAAGCTTAGCTCTGGCTCCCTGAGTTTGGAGCAATCAGAAGCTGAGAAAGAGTAAGTGTCAGAGGAAGCCTGGATTCTACTCGCCTGTGTGGGTGTCCATGGGATAGGAAAGGAAGTGCCCTTGGGATGACAGGAAGAGGGAGGCCTAGCACTTTTTGCTTCCTAGTGTGTGTCTGTGTTGCCCACAGGAATGGCTTTGAACACAGCTGGCATCCCCATGCTGAGAGACAGCCAAACAGTGAAGTCCAAATGTCACAGCACTTTTGTCTGGAAAAGGAATTCTCCCTTCTCCCTTCAGTAAAGGTCTCAACTATATTCTAACACCGAGTCCACAAGTGTTTCCCACCAGGAGTAAAGGAGAACAAATCCATACTTCTGTACCGGGAACACTCAGTCAATCACTTTGCTGAACCAAGAGATACAAATCTTAACAAAATATACAGCCCCGTACCTTGATTTTTGTTGTTATTATTATTATTTCTATATTAGGAACTCTCAACCCACTCAGTAATGATTCCAAGATCAATTTGGGTAGTTGAAACTTCCCCTCAGTTCTTCACTGGCTTCCTCATTCCTGCCTGTGAGGTGAACCCCATTTGTAAGTAGGCTAAAGGACACTGGAAGTTCAAGCTCACAACCCTGATAGAAAGTCATCAAACATGAGATCTGTTGTGTCTAAGTGTCTGCCTGCTTCTTGCCCCGTGTTTCTAGAACACGAGGCCTTTAGAAACCAGCTTGAAATCTCTCCGGCTCTCGCTCCAGTTTGGTCAACATGTAAGGAGTCTTTCTGGTGTATCATTAAGAGCTGTTCAGCTGCAGACATGAGAGGAATAGAATGCAGCTTGAAGCTTTCTCCAGCACCTGACCCAGCCTCTGGCCCTTGTTTCTATTCGTAATCACATCCTCAGGGACACACTACAACTACACAGTACCGATGACATTCCAGCTTCAAAGAGAATGCATTCCTTCCTTCCGTCACTCACAATACCATCATTCCGCTCAGAATCTTGACACACTGCTCCAGTGCATGTGTTTCCGTTCTATCAGAGGCACCAACCATGCCAAAAAAACCAAAAAACAAACAAACTCCTTTTACAAAATCACAATCCTATACACCCAGGAAGCATGTCAACTTTCACCTCCCAGACTGCTTAGGAAGAGATGCCTGCAAGCAAACTGCCAATTAACTTGCCTGTGATCATCTCAAGGCTGCTGAGAAGTTTTCTTGTAAGGTCCACACCCACCCGTGGGAAGACTTCTTAACCTGATAAAGAGTATCCAAAAAAAAAAGCCCCCAGCAAGCAGGATTTTTATTCATAAAATGTTGAAAGGCTTCTCTCTGAAACTGAGAACAAAGCAAAGATGTTGACTTTGGCTGAGACACTGAACCCTATACAAAAGGCTCTAGCCAGTAGAGAGAGGCCGGGGTGTAACTGAAGAGGGGTGGTAATTCATAGACTGTACAACCTGTTCAGATAAATTATTAGAATGTGGAACTTCAAAAAGGTTGCTGGATGCAAGGTATAGATTTTAAAAGCAGTAAACGGGGCTGATGGAAGGGCTGGAGGAGAAAGGCACTTGTTTCACAAGCCTGACAATAGGAGTTAGATCCCCAAAACCAACGATGAAGGAATGAGAAAACCAATCCCTCAGAGTTGTCCTCCACACATGTGCCGTGACAAACACATGCCTGAACTCACATGCATACATCATTCATACACACACAGTAATAATAAATAATACATACTTATTGTACATTTGAGACATGCTTTCACTATGTAGCCCTGACTAGCCTGGGACTCACTATGTAGACCATGCTGGTCTCAAAGTCACAGAGATCTACCTGCCTCTGCCTCGAGGGCTGGGATTAAAGGTGTGTGTTAGAGTTCTAAAGTAGGACAAGATGTAGCCATCATTATTAAAACACACTGCGTGTGTCCTCAAACAAGTCTCTGTGTAAGCCCTGTCAAAGCCAGGGGAAAGGATAGCCTTCCCCCTGTCAAAATTCTATATGGCCATGAAAAAAAAAGTGTAATCATTTGAATAAATTCATTACATACAGGGTTTTTCTATTTTTTGGAAAAGACACAAAAAGCAATAGCCACTCTTATATTCACAACAGTGGTGACTTTGAAAGAACAGGGGAAAGTGGCGACCAGGAAGGGACTGAGAGAAACTGAAAAACATGCATAGGTTGAGGAAGATGCTAGTCAGCAGGACACCTTGGAAAAGGGTTGGTTGTTGTTGTTGTTAAGAATTATATATTTATATAAGAAAGAAAGAAAGAAAGAAAGAAAGAAAGAAAGAAAGAAAGAAAGAAAGAAAGAAAGAAAGAAAGAAAGAGGATGGGATAGGGTCTTTTGGGGTGGGCAGGGTAACCCGGAAAGGGGACACATTTGAAATGTAAATAAAGAAAATATCCAATAAAAAGATTAAAAAAATAAATTTTAAAAAAATAATTATATATTTATTTTATGTATATGAGTACACGGTAGCTGTCTTCAGACACACCAGAAGAGGGTATTAGATCGCATTACAGAAGGTTGTGAGCCACCATGTGGTTGCTAGAAATTGAACTCAGGACCTCTGGAAGAGCAGTCAGTGCTCTTAGCCACTGTGCCATCCCTCCGGCCCCTGGAAAAGGCTTTTATGTCATGAAGTGACAAGTGTGCTGTATGCCTGGCTGGTGTGAGCATTTTGGTGTGTTTTCCTCTCTGCAAGCATGCAAAATTTCCTCTGCAGCTCTAATCAGAAATTAAAATGACTGCTCTAATTTGTAAACCCATCTGCTCTGGGGGGCTGGACCAGAATGGTGGCTCTGTAGACAAACTGCAAGTCTCTATATTGTCTAACCTCATTTCCCTGGAGATGAGCCTTCTGTGTGCTGCCGGCCTTGTACAGGCAGCTCCAGTAGGCAAAGAACTAAGAAGGAAACAAAGAAAGATCGAGCCATGAGGGAGCAGGCCCCAGATCTCCAGCAGCAACTGTTTTTAAATCAATGAGAGCTAGAGATGCCCAATTGCATATACGTTCAGATGAATGGCAGGAAAGAAATCTACTAGCCAACAACATCTGCTTGTGGTGTGTGTGTGTGTGTGTGTGTGTGTGTGTGTGTGTGTGTGTGTGAGTGTGTGTTTACACTGAGGGGGGGCACTTTAAGTTTTTTAAAGTCAGAAGAAACAAAGAAAATCTAGTATAATTATATTAAAATAGGGCTAAGGGTAGACGGGCTCATCCAGAAAAGTCCTACCAACTAAACAACAGCCATGTGCAATGGATGCAGGAAACATGGATGGCCAACAGGGAGGAGTGTGTAGGCCAAAGGTTAAGGCAGGGATGGATGGGAGAGATGAGGCAGAGAGACCCCATCACCTTGACTTTGCAGACCTATGAACACAGGATGGCCCTAAACAGAGGCAGAAGAAAAGATGTTCCACCTACACACCAGGAGTTTTCTTCTGATGCACAGAGAGGTTGCCCCTGCCACTACAAGCTAAGGCTCACATCAGTAGAGATGGCGCCTGTTAAAGAATATCTACAGAGAGAATTGAACTGGCAGGGTAGGGGATACCCATGGGGGCTCCAACCCACAAAGAGGAGAAGGGGAAGGGGAGGGGTAACGATTGTGGGAGGGGGTGACCAGGAAGGGGGTAGTGTAAACTGAATACGTTTTAAAAAATTAAATTAAAAAAAAAAGAATATTTGCAGAAGTATGCAGCAGATGCACAGGGTTTCTAAGACCATCTACAGCGCTAATCATCCAAATCACCTCTTTTAAAAGGCAAATAGTTAGCACTTGCAATTAAGGCATAAAATTAGAAGGTTAGAAAATCCCACTGGGAGAATCGTCAATAAAACTCAGCCATATGGAATCAAAGGCTTCCCAATGAACTCATTCCCGAGCCCAGAGCATCTTGTCAATTGCTTTAAACATGTTGATGGCACCGATCTCATTCCTTAATGCTGGTGAGCTGAGCCTCTAAACACCATTAGTGAACAAAGATGGCAGGTACTATGACTTGCCTCGGCTCTGAAAATAATATGGACCTCCATAAGAGAAAGCCTCACTGATGGAAAATGTCACTATTTGACACGTCTATGGTAAAAGATTGATTGATGGTCAAATCCATCTTGGCTTTAAAATATATCTATAAAATCAAATCAAGTAAAAGATGCTTTGATTAAAAGGTAAGTTTGAATGGGGGTACTGGGATGAAAGATATCCTCAAGTTCTGAAACAAGAGAGCTCAACCAGAAAGTCACCCGAAGAGGACATTGCACTAACCACAAGGCTAACAGACTTAGAAATGAGGGCTGGGATTTGCACAGGAGATGGGAAACACAGAGATGGGAAATATAATTCTCAGCATAGACAAGAGGGTAGACAATGATGTAAAACATCCCGAGGCCTCCCCAGCCGCTTAGAAAGGAGGACAGAATAGGAACTAAATAAATCTACAAACCAGCCCGGAGGAAAGACAGAAAGTCTAACATCCCTCCAACATCTTCAGATGAATGAGTATCTCATGGGCTACCAAGCTCTCTCTTACCGTTGTCCCATGTGTCCATCCACCTTTCCTTGATGCTAGAAGTCAAGAAATTAAGGTAAAAATCTGCTAGGAGTGATGAGGAGACAGTTCCCACAGCTTGGGATACAAGACAATCACACACATGCACGTGCACACACCAGCACTTACAATGAGCTCAAGACATCAGACTGCAAACCACACAGGGAAGGAGGTTACAATGTGACCCAATTCCAGTGTGTGGAACCATGGACCGAGGGTCAGCAGAACACACTCGGGTATTTTCGGATAGACTCCTTGCTTAGCGTCTATCTGAAAAGTTTGTGATTGCCCCACTTAGTTCCTTTGATGAACTGACTTGATTAATTGTCCTGGTTCCTTTAATGAGATGAATTAAACCAAGGAATATTAATAGCTAAGATTTCCAAAGGCTTACATTATGCCTGGCGCCGCTGTCAATGCCTTCCCTGTATGCGCCCATTTGATCTTCCCTGAAGTCCAATGAGGCAGATACCATTGTCTGTGTATTATATCTGAGGCGTTTGGACTGAGTGGAGTAAGTTACCATGGCTGCTTGGCTGGCAACTTGACGAGAATCCTAATCAAGGCCAAACAATATGATTCCACCCAAAATCCCACTTGCTATCTAGTTTTCTAATTTGTCAAGTTGTTCCAAAATTCATACAAGACATGAAAGTATTACCAAGGTAATTTGACAAATAGAGACAGACACCTTATCCCTACAGCATATAGATAAGGTTATGTGATGGCTACACTGTGTAACAGTGGGGAAGTCCAACTGAACAAACACGGCAGAGGAGAAGGCATATGTCTCAGTCAGGGTTTCTATTCCTGCACAAACATCATGACCAAGAAGCAAGTTGGGGAGGAAAGGGTTTATTCAACTTATACTTTCATACTGCTGTTCATCACCAAAGGAAGTCAGGACTGGAACTCAAGCAGGTCAGAAAGCAGGAGCTGATGCAGAGGCCATGGAGGGATGTTACTTACTAGCTTGCTTCCCCTGGCTTGCTCAGCCTGCTCTCTTATAGAAACCAAGACTACCAGCCCAGAGATGGTCCCACCCACAAGGGGCCTCTCCCCCTTGATCACTAATTGAGAAAATGCTCCACAGCTGGATCTCATGGAGGCACTTCCTTAACTGAAGTTCCTTATTCTGTAATAACTCCAGCTTGTGTCAAGTTGACACAAAACTAGCCAGTACAGCATAGAATTTACATCTACTGAAATAGACATAAGATATTAAAATTAGCTTGGGACAGGGGCTGCAGAATTGGCTCTGAGGTTAAGAACACTTGCTGCTTTTCCAGAGGATCCAGAATCAGCTCCTTGCATCTACAACTACAGCTCACAACCATCTCTAACTCCAGTCCCAAGGAATCTAATACCCTCTCTCTTGTGGCCTCCAAGGGCCCCAGGCAAACACACAATGCACAGATGTACATACGTCCAAACACTCACATACATTAAATGAAATGAAAACATTAATTTAAAGGTAGCATGGGACTGAGAAATGTTTTGGTAAGTGTTATACATAACTTCCCATCCCTGTGGGTAACATAAAGCTCTTGCTAATCCCAAGATCACTAGCAAACATGGAGACATCCCGAATGGGACAGTGGCCAAGAACAATGTGAATGATCAGGGGCTGTACAGAACTGGCCCCGCCCTTCACTGGCTGCAGTGCTCTGAAGAGCTGGCCCCATTTCTCACTGGCAGCAGCTGTGCAGGCCCTATGGGCCCTGTGCAGCACAGTGGAGCTGACCCTAGTGGTGGGGGAACAGGTGAGCCAGCCTGGAGGGTGGGAACCTGGGAGAGCTGACTCTGCCATTTGCCATGAGGTGGCATGGGTGTGTGGTGATGCCCTCCTCTCCACCACCATCTGTGTCGTCCTCGGTGCCGGCACCGAGGGCATGAGAGAGAAAGAGCCAGCGCTTCCCCCTCACTGGCTGCAGCACTCAGGAGAACAGGCTCTGCACCTTGCCTGGAGACACACATGGAGCTGGACCTGATGACAAAGCATAGGTAGGCCAGCCCCCAAGGAAGTGAAAGCCAGTTAGCTGTGTGATGGTGTCACAGAAGCCAGAGACTTCAAACCAAACTAATGACTCACTGCTGTAAACATCTAAAAGTAAAGATGTGTGGACAGAGGGGTGTACTGTGGGACATACTGTGACAATACTACGCTTCCACAATGGGGTGTTTTCTATGCTTTACATGTGTGTGTGTGTGTGTGTGTGTGTGTGTGTGTGTGTGTGTGTGTGTTTTATTTTGGGGGGTAGGCTGCAAGAATGAAGGGCAGATAAGGGGACAGGGAGATAAGTAGGACTGAGGTACATGATGTGAAATTCACAGAGAACCAATAAAAAATTAATTTAAAAAGAAAAAGCAAATATGCCATACAAATTGAAATCAGATGATCAACTGAGAAACTGCCCAGTATCCAACACACACAAACTTTCCATAAATATGTGATTTGGGCCACTTCATGAAGTGACAGTATATTTTTCTTTCAAACGGCTACAAAGTAGCTTGAATATAAGTTGTTGGGATGGAGCTGTTTAATAATTAAAATTATCAGCAATAATTTAGCCTGAGGTGTTTAGAGGGGAAAGTAATGATAATACTTTCCACTTGCATCTTAACCACTGTGAAACAGAAAGTTTGGAGATCTCTAGTTTACATAGAAACTATTGTTGTAATACAATATACTCTTAAACCCTCATAAAAATGTGCTCATGAAGGTGATTCCAAAGTAGATTAAGTAAGGAACACCTACTCTGAATTTGGGCCACACATCCCATGAGCCATGGGCCCAAATGAAGTAAGAAGAAAAGAAGAAAACGAAGAAAACCCAGAGAGCAAGCACTCCCCCCCCCTCCCTATTCTTCTGCTCCTCCTCCTCCCCTTCTTAATACTGGCATCTTAAATTGGACTCCCTGGTGTCTAGAGCCACCAGAAATAAATTATAATTCTATGAATTATCCAGACCATGACAGCCTTCTCACCATAGACTGGCACTTTCTGATTTCCCACCACTCTCAGGTGCTGGGAGTCCACCAAACATGGTGTGGCTATTTCAGGTGTCCATTGAAATCTGAAGTCAATAGCTGTGGAGTCCAGCACAGCTTGAACCAAGTCCCAACCTCATCCTTGAAATTATATAATAACTACTCAACTCCCCAGATTCCCTAGGTGAAATGGGGATGGTACTGTCTACGAGGTTCTGCTAATGAGGGGCTCTGGGACTCACATTCAGAATTCTCACCAATACAGTGGAGGGCTCTGCTCACTCACACTAGCAAATGGCCAGAGTAACAGAACATAAGCTGCATCAGACTTTCCCAGCATTCCTGATGAATTGAGAAACCTTGATGGAATCTATTCCCAGCACTGATAGAAAGGCATCTGACAGGGCTGGTTACAGCCAGCATGGACTCCTGTATGGTCAAGGGGGAGAGTTCTAGGTACAAACGATCAGCTGACATCAGACTTGGACAAAGCTAGCTGTCCACAGGGATGCCTGCTGAGAGAGCTGTCCCTCTGAAGGTTACTGTGGATCCAGAACTGAGTGAAACATTCTAGATTTGTTGTCCTTTGTCCTTGGCCAGAATGGCCAGGATATGGATGCCACCAAACCCTTCATTCCAGTTTAACCTTGACCAATATCTGCCATTGCAAATGTTAAACCAGTTCTTTGTTCCTCAGTCCTTACCTCTAGACCTTGTAAATATCTATCTATGAAGGACTCTGGTCTTTGATTTTCATTGTTCTATCTATGGCCATATGGAGGGGGAAATAGATACATTAGTAAGAAATCTGAAAGTGACCCAAACAGTCTTATTATATCTTACAAAACAAGAACTTACTCCAATATACCAAAATTATTTTAGACTAAAATGCAGTGTTTTTATATTCAAAGCCAATGTGACTTACTAAAAGGAGACAATGGCCTAGCTCTATTTAAAATCCAATCACATTTGTGATCATTAAAACATTTGCATTGCAAAGCATCTACCATGAGATACAGTTATCAGCATCTCTGATGCGCCAATTCTTCAGGGAAGATTTTCATCCAACAAAGCCATTTGAAAACAAAAATCTAATTTTGCTGAATACAATGTAGATTAATTACTGGCTCAATCTATAAATATCACATCTAAAAACAGAATGTTTTCTGGTAAAGAAATAAAATCCAAACAGCATGACCACTCACTACCCTAGCATTTTCAGTGGCTTGGCAATCAGTGCCTGCTATTACAAAAAGCAAAATCAAACATTCCAGGATATAACTACAGCATTCACCTGAATTATAGTGACATCAAATTCAATTTATGAGCTATGACACAGTCTATGCATTATCTAGAAAATGAAACTGACGATGGAAATTCTCATATCCTATCCTGGGTGAGTGTTCTATAGCAATGCTGTAATTACAGCAAACATTATTTCTTGGTCTAAATATAAGCCTGGCAGGCAGGTTGGAACCAGCTGTATTTTAGAGGTGAGAAATCCAAGCAGTGGCATTAACACACACTACAGAAGCAACAACCAAGATGGTTTACGAGAGCCTCCCTTACCAAGAGAGAGCCTCAGTCTTCTGGATGATAGGGGACTTGGTAAGGGAAAGTTCTTCCTCTCAATCCTGTATGATTGTAGAAGGGCATTTCCGGTCAGTTGAATCTGAGCACACATCCAGTGACAAGGGACACTGCCTATTACTCATTCTGAGACTTTAGTCTTGTTTCAGCTTGAGATCCCTAGTTGTACATGCTAGCACTAATGAACGGGCACTAACCCACTGATCAAGCTAATGAGGGGCAAAATAAGAATAATTTTGTGTCCAGTGCTGCAAGGAATTTGACTTTTGTACCTGAAGATGAGAATCTGGAAACTCAAGACCCAGCAGAAAACCCTAAGAAACCAACTCAATGGATCCTAAGAATCTCTGAAGCTACTGAGTTCCTGGAAGTCCACGCTCAGGGAGCAGCGGGACATCTCCCCACCTTAACTCTGTTGTCCTTTTTGATTGGCAGTCATAATGTCCTAAGAAAGGGTGGGAATTCTGCAGACCCTAGAGACTGGGTTGCAGTCTTTCTGAGCTACAGCAGGGTTGTCTCTGGGCTATAAGACAAGAAAAGATCAACCCTAAGAGTCCAAACTTGGGGGCCTTGGTTTCCTATATTGTCTTGTTTGGTGGCTGAACAGTGAGTCTGGAATGCAAGAGATCCTAGGTTCTAGGCACAGCACTATAGATAGGCAACAAGGTACGACTTAAGCCAGGTCAGCAAGGCAGCTAGTCTACAATTCCAGCACAGGCTGAGAGCAGATTCCAGGGGGCAGACTGGCTAAGCTAGACTGTCTCATCTGGGTTCAAAGTGAGAGACTCTGTCTCAGTATATAAGATGGAGAGGAATCAAGGAAGACTCCTGGTGTCAGCCTTGTTAGGTCTCTTCATGCATGCATACACATGTGAACATACACACACACACACACACACACACACACACACACACACACACAAGAAATAAGGAAAGGGAAATAATTAGGAATGAAGGAAGAGTTCCTGCCTTCCTCATAGGCAGCTGGGGAAATCAAATGTACAGAACACTATTATCCAAAGCAGTTATCCCAAGTTGCAGTTACCTCGAATTTCCGCTATACAGTTACTTGGAGTCTAATATCCTCAATAGCTGCTTAAGACTTTATTAAGATTGGAAACTAATCTACCAAGACATCATCTTCTCAGCTCAGCAGTAGCAGGGATAGTTGAGGGCTTTCTGGAGTAAAAGGAACACTTCTTTGGAGGTATGGCTGCTGATAGGGTTGCCCATGGTCCAGTGGGTGGCCCCACACCTATGTGCATAGGGTCAACACTAACTGAACTCAGTACGTTATCACAAAACAGAGGACATGACTCTGGGAGTAGTCATGTGTTGAGGTGCTTTATTGGAAATAAGAAAGGGAGGTAGGGTTGCATATCAAAATACATGTCTACATGTATAAAATTCTCAAGGTATAAAAAATGTATTTTCAATACCACAAATAGCCACACTATTTCAGCAAACTCATAGACATCTGGTAAATATGCCTCATGAATAATTGTGTGTCCCACCTTTCTTCCTTTGTCCTCAGAAACAATCCCGGTGAAGGAATACAAACTAGTAGCTCTCATAGTACCCGAAGGTGCAATGTAATCTTCCAGGGCAGAATGTCATCAACAACAGTCTTACTCAACTGGGATACATGTGAGCTACAGTAATAACTAGTGTATCATCATGGGATACCTATGA
This sequence comes from Mus minutoides, assembly GCA_902729485.2. Classification (NCBI taxonomy): domain Eukaryota; kingdom Metazoa; phylum Chordata; class Mammalia; order Rodentia; family Muridae; genus Mus; species Mus minutoides. Next base: position 252,961 of record LR750082.1, on the reverse strand, counting down.
GCTACAGTAATGACCAGTGTATCAAGATATGCTCACAGATACAATAGCATTACAAATGTTATGGAGGAACCAACAATTTTCTGGTTGGATTTAAGGTCTGCTCCACAGGAGTAAACACATACCTGGCACTATAAATCTAGCCAAGAATCCATGGTTGGGAGCTCATAGGCTCTAGGCAAACTCACTATTATTCTGAGATATGGACAGAGCATCAAATTGCCCTCTCAATTTGTATCTTCGTGAAGCTCAGTACTTCACACTCAAAACTGGTCAATGTACAGAAGATAAGTGTGTGTCTCTGAAGGACCCTGCTACAAATGGAATGTCTGTCTCAATCCTCTGCCCCAAGACTCAAGAGTCCCTCTCAGAAGATTGTACGAGCCAGAGATCAGAGAGGACCAGAGAAAAATAAGTGTCTTGGACAGAGCAAGACTCCACTGGGGACCTCCAGGCAGCTCTCCTGGCATGCACAATACCTGCATCACAAGATCAAGCCAATCAGCATTCAAGAATGGAGGGGCTGGGATTCATGAGTCCCCATCCCTAGCTAAGGAACTATGGACAGAATGTAGCTTCTGGGAAAGAAAGGGTCAGTTTTCATTAAGGGCACCTCATAGGTAGACTTCACTCCAGTGGATGGCCCCATACCCATGCATATACGGACAACCTAAATTGAGCTTGATGGACTCTTAAGAGAAATAAAAAGGACATGAAGTTGGAAGGAAGGTGGTGTGGGGTAGGGAAAGGGTCTGAGAGAAGTTTAAGGGAAGAGTTAGGGGTGAATATGGTCAAATACATTGTAAGCATGTAGGATGCTCTCAAAAAATTAATGAAATGTTATAGTAAAAAAAGAGCATGAAGTAAGGAATTGAAAGAACAATATTTTCCATCCTCTTATGTGGGACATCTCCTTTCTCAGATTGTCATGAACAAAGTGAAGCAACTATCTAGAGTGTAGGCAACGTTCAGGTCCAATAGAAGTCTGACTTTTATAATGTTAGTAGCCTCTAACACTCCAGGGTGGTGCTGAACAAAAGCCTAGCACAGGCAGAGTGAGACCTGTAAACATACTTTAAATTACAGTATTTACTTGGATTTGTGGCCAACAATTGTCTGTAGGCAAGGCCAACAGCATGCTTATATGTATGGAGAGAGATGGTTTACATAGCTCTAGCCATGATCTAACAACTTGTGATTCCCTCCCCCACTCCCGCCAAAGGATCCTGAACATATCTGGCACTACAACATATACACAGAGGCCTCAAAAGGCAAAAAAGCGGGTATTCCAAACTTACATTAATTTCAAAGCGTGAAAAATACATCTAGTGAATAGAAAAGCCTATATTCCACTCAATCTCATTTAGCAAACTCAGCAAAAAAACAAGGTGGAAAGAATTGGAAGAAATGAAAAGAGAGAAGAAGGGGAGAGAAAAGAAGAGGGTGGTGGAGAGAGAGGAGGGCAGAAGGAGTCAGAGGGGCTCCTTGATTCTGTAGCAATAAATTTGCATTCTAGCACACAGATTATGACAGGTTTAGTTTTCAGCATTTGGATCCAATTTATTCAAATAATTGCAACCTAATTACACAGAGCTATTTTAAATACTGATTTGCTTCCCATTTAATTTAAAGTCTTGTCACCTGTGACTATTATTCCAAATAAGATCCTCGTAGTTTAGACAATGGCAAATTAATTATAATGTTTTTAATTAGCTTTGCTGAGAAGCAACTGTTCTTCACAACCCACAGCCTCCAGAAAGACACCCTGTCACACACATCGGCTAGAACCCATTATCTGTCAACTTTTTAGAAAAAAAAAAGAGAGAGAAGTTACATTTCTGTGATATTTGTTTGTGAGGTGTGTGTGTGTATGTGTGTGTGTGTGCACATGCGCGCGCACATTGGCCATGACAAACATATGGAGGTCAGCTCTCACCTTCTATGTGACTTCTCCCAGGTATAGAATTCAGGCCACTAGGCTTGGTGGTTGTCACCTCTACCTGGCAAGCCTTCTCATTAGCTCCATTTCCCCAATATTTTGGTAATTATTTTCTTTACCCCACAAAGTAAAGAAAAATCCAGTCCTTTGATTTTAGAAAAATCAAGTAACCTCAAATATACTCATGAAAAGAACAGTAAGTATTATGCACTGCCATTTTTAGTGTGGTTGCAGACTGAATGTATTGTGCCACTATTGCTAGAGAGATATGGACAAATGTCTGCTTACTCCAGATAAAGAGCAAACACATCAGACCAGACCAAAGTACAATATCACTAAAGTCCAAGTTGGTGAGTCAGTGAATTTTACTGGGTGATACCTATTGGAACAGAAATGACTCAAAGACAACCACATCACCAAAAGCCTATCCCAGCATGGCTGACAGTTCACGAAGCCTGTTGTGCACTACACAACCTACAGACAGCTCAACAGGTTGGAGTGTGTCCTTCTCCATAACTCAGTTGATCTGAACCTCTTTCTGTAAGTTGGTTGGTCTCTACTTCTTCTAAGTTGTTATTCTACTCAGTATCTCTCAGCAGCTCTTACAGCTTATACATGTTTAGGGTAAGAAGAGCATAGTAAATCTGGTCAGTTTCAGGGACTTCCTGAAGCCACTAAATTGTTTACTGCCTGAGGGATGGACAAATACCTCTTAGAACATCCTGTTTTATAGCCTTTTAACATCCTACATCTTAACACACTTCCCTCCACGTTGGATGTTTTTCTTGGAGGAAACTGCTATACAACACTGAAGGTTTAATAATTTTCAACCAAAACTCTGTTACTTTCTTAGAGACCTTATTACCAAGAGCCCTTAATCTAGTTTTAATATAATATTTATGTATTATTATGGAAAGAACAAATGGTAGGTAGTTAGACATGACGTTACTCATGGTTTCAAATGCCAACCATTTTATCATCTTTGAGGAAAGTGTCAAATGAAAATGGGGATTAGTAAAAAAGTTTACATTGGCTATTGACAGTTGGCAAAGTTGTTTCTTGCCTTCCAATCATCATTAGCCTCTCAGGTTGGCTAAAAGTCACAGCAAAAGTGCTGGGTACAATGTTTACTTGTTCTGAGTGTGACAAATTAACCTGGTCCAGAGAAGCAGAAGAAGACTTTAAACTAGAAATATGACCCTCATTTGAAATTCAGAAGTCTTGGATCGGTCTTGTCCCTCTTCCCTCTTAACTATGCAAAGCCAGTTTTTTTCCTGTTTACGTTTTTAAAATGTCTCATTTCTGTTAGTCATGGTGGCATGTGTCTGTGATGCCAGCTCTCAGTGGGCACAGGCAAGACTATCAGATGTTTAAGGCCATCCTTGGTTACATATCAATGTTTGAAGCCAGCCTCAGGTTACAGGAGGCCTGTCTCAAAAAAGGAGGTAGCTATTCCCACAACATAGGAACTGTATGGGCAAACATATTTAAGGCATTAGCAGTGAGCCTGTTCAGGAGCAGACACGATACTGACCAATAGTGGCGTTACTCAGAATTCTAAGGTTGCCTGGATTCCATGGACTGAGTTTCCAGGTAGGTCAGTGAAGTCTCTTAAAGACCGAGAATAAGTAACTGAGTGTTCCTTTATTGTTATGAAGTATAGAAGAAGAGAAAGACAACCAAGGTGACAGTCCTTCACACTCGAAAAGGCTGACTGTGGGAGCCAATGCCAAGCCAAGAAGAACGGTGTAGGGAGCAGAAGCCACAGGGATATCCCTCTCAGCTGTCGGTTGCACAGAGCAGGCCACTGCACATCTTCCACAGGGCATGAGAAGAGCACTGCTCCACAGCAGTGGGTGGAAAGAATAAGGAAAAAATAGATGTAGAAAGTAACTAGGGATGATCAGAAAAAGGGCTGAGCAAAACTCAATGCTGGCCATTTAACTTCAATTCTTTATGTCCTCTTCTGTCCAAACTTCCTTCATATCATAATATTATATATTATGGGTAGCACTACAATCCACACTGCCCTCATAGTTGATACTTCCTTTATGCCGAGCAATTAAATGTCACTCATTGAACTTCAGTCACCAGTCTGTCTCCTTAAAAAAAAAATGGCTGTTGTCAATTGTGGGGCCATGGGTATAGGGAAAGAGGAGGGAGGGAGAGAGCCTGCATCCGGCCAGAGTTCCAGTGCTCTGGGCAGGCAAATGTGGGAGGACTGCTGAAAGCTTTCCACATGGCCCCTGGTGGGCATCTAGCTGTGTGAAGCCACTGACCTCACACAGTGGGGGGTGGTCAAGGGGCAGCCCCTGGTACCAGATACCTCAGAAGAGGTGAGAACAGAATAGGGGCCCTGGGGCAGCACTCAGCCCCAGAGATAAGAGAAGAGAGAGCAGGGGGAAAGAAGGGCCCTGAGTGGTTTCCACGCAGGTGAGTGTCTTTAGTCCAGGCCTTGATGGACAGAGACAGTCTATGGTTTTAGAGCTTTACTGTAGAAAGGCAGGGAGAAAGGAGAGAAGGTAGAAAGAGAGAGAGAGACCAGCCATGGCCACGTAGAGAGAGGGGGGAAGGGAAAGAGAGAAGGAGCTAGAGAGTAAGAAAGCTAGAGAGAGAGGTAAAAGCTTAGAGAGTAAGAGAGTGAGGAGGGGACAAACAGCCCCTCTTATAGTAGGCTTGTTATCTTGTTGTTGCTAGGTAACTGTGGGGAGGAGTCAAGCCAGAAGGCCAGAAGATTGGGACATTGTCTACTGACTGCTAGCAAGTGCCTTCTCCTGTGGGGGCTGTGGGGGCAGTAACTTCAACAGGAGCCAGGGTTCCAGGAGCCATGATCAAATGCCTACCATCCCATGTAGGTGGAAATTACCACCCATGGGTTCCACTGGGGTTCAAGACCTCAGCTTGACTGGAGACCAGGCTTTCTGCACATAGCCCATTGCCCCACAGTCAATCACTGTATGGTGGGAATAAAATGATCCCTGGGATGAAAGCGGAGCATCTCTGTATTTGGTACATCCCAAAGGCACATGCCTTGGTGCTTTGTGCAGACCTATGCTACTCTCTCTGCTTCCCTAACAGAGTTCCTGCCAAACCATCCAAGAACCACTAACCCCACACTTTGATGGAAAGTCCCCATAAAAAAGTGTTTTAAACTGAACTGTATCCCCAAAAATTCATATGTGGAAGTCTTCTCCCAGTACCTCAGAATGTTGCCATCTTTAAAGATTTAAAGAGGTGGGTAGATACAAATGAAACCATTAAGGTGAGGCCCTAATGAAGAGAGGGTTGGTGGCCTTCTACAATGTGAGGGACCTCACAAGCACCGAGGGAGGCCATGTTAGGACATAGCAATAAGGCAGGTCACCTGAAAGCCAAGGAAAGAGACCTCAGAGGAAATCAACTATACCAGCCTTTGATCTTGGACTTGCATCCTGAGAATAATATAAAAGCAAAGCTCTTGTTTATAAACCACCTGGCCTGTGGTACTTTCTTACAGTAACTGCAATAAACTAACATAGGAAACCAGAGCAATGGCTCATCAGGCAAAATCACTTGCTGCCAAGCCTGGTGACCTGAGTTCGAGTCCCATCGTACAGTGGAAGTAGGGAATTCCACAAACTATCCTCTGACCTAAGCACATGTACAAAATAGATAAACGTACTTAACTAGCACAAGGTTGTGGGGTGGGGGGAGTGTTTCCAAACATAAGAAAAGCCCTTAGTGACCAGGTTAGTAAAGGTTTTTACAAAGTATCTTCATATTACAGATATTAAAACAAAAGTGATACATGATAACTGCATGAATACACCTTGCACCAGAAACGATCACAACATTTTAATCTACCCCACCCCTAACCAATCATTACCTCATTTCATTGGTGAATGCCCACATACCACTGTCAACATAACACCTTCCCAGCAGAAGGCCTTTAAGATTGCATTCCTTTGCCTAAATGTCCACAGGCTTCTCATTGATAATGGAATGGAATGTAGGCAAGGCTTGGTGAGTCTGGTCTTTCTACACTGCCTTCCAAACATACCTCACTCTACATTTCTTACATTTACACTCCCATCATGATGATCTACTACCCATGAACATTGCTGAGTGGCTTTTTACTCTGCCTCTAGTTCCCACCTGGAGTCCACAGAGCTACAGAGATAGAAATAAGAGAGTCGGGAGTTCAAGGTCATCCTCAGACTCGGCAGAATCTTGGCCCATTTGGGCTATCTGAGACCCTGAGTCAAAACAACCACATCATGATCTTCCTTCCTGGAAGTGAACTCACAAGCCCATTCAGATTGCTAAAGAACTTGACCATAAACTTGTCCTGAGCCCTCTACTCCTAGAACACTGAGGGCTGGAAAGAAAGATTCCCACCCTACAGATTCTTTTACCAAGAAACAATTCGATGCATAGACTACTTTCTCCTGGTGACTTGGATAAATCTCACCAATGAGTCCCTAGGTTATCTCTAACAGGCTAAACACACACACTTCAGCTGACCAGAAGTGATCAATGGAAGGGTTTGCTGCTGGCCCATCTATATAAAACATCTATGTGGTGGTTAAACCATCAATTTGTCCCAATCCAGAGTCACCTGGAAAGGAGTCTCAAGGAAGTATTGTCTAGGTTCGCCTGTGAGGGATTTTCTTACTTGTGTTATGTGAGATGTGAAGACCCACCCATGAATGTGGGTGGCACCATTTCGCACCTGAGCCCTGAACTGGATGAAAAGGAGAGAATAGGCTGAGCACAAACATGCTATGTTAATCGACTGCCTTCTAGTCTTGACTATGCGTGTGAAGTGACTAGCTACCTCAAGTTCCTGCTACCTTGAAACCACTGCGACGCCATGAGACAAACTTTTTCTCCCTTAAGTTGCAGTGTATTTTCCTGCAGCAACAGAAAGCAAAACTAAGATAACAAGCTAATGTAGACAAATTTTGGTCTTTCTTTTCTCCCCTGCAGGCCTGTGAACTCTGGCTCACCCTTAGTCCAAGATTACATTAGGACATAGGTCAAACTCTTTAAGGACCTGTAACTCTAAGTGTCATGAGTTGAATCGATTTGTCTGGAAAACATGTCGAAATCATATAATCAACAGTACCTCTGTTACGACCTCTTTTGTAAATGGGATCTTTAAGGGCATAATTAGATAAGATACAGTCATGCTAATTAGCATGGGTTCTAAAACACTATCAATTGGCATGCTCAGAAAAGAGTGAGAGATGGAAACCACAGGGAGAAGACAGCCATGTAAAGATGGAAGCAGGTTAGAATGAGACACACACAAACCAAGGACCGCAAGGATTGCCAGCAATGATAGACTGGGCATGAAACAGGCCACCATCTCTCAGAGCTTCCAAAAGGAAACAATTGTTACAACACCTTGATTTAAGACTTCTGACCTCCAACCCACAAGAGAATACATTGCTATTTTAGCTACTCATTTGATGACACTTTGTACAATGGCCCCAGAAAAGTGTTACAGTATAACAAGAAAAGGCATCTGCTTGGCTGTGAGTGCAGGCTGCCTACTCATCCTGCTACTTCATCTAGTACAGGGGTGTAGTCCTCCCTATGCAGATCCTTTCTGCCTGATTTCTGAGACACTTGCAGATCTTATGGAGTGTCCTTGTCACTATCCTATGGCTCTGAAGAGACACTGTGATTGATGCAACTCTTATAAAAGAAAATATTTCATTGGGGGCTCGTTTGCAGGTTCAGAGGTTTAGTCCATATCATGGTAGGGAGCTTGGTGGCATGGAGGCAGGTGCTAGAGCAGTAGCTGAGAGTTCCACATCCTGATCTATCCATAGGCCCAGACAGACAGACAGACAGACAGACAATCAGACAGGGCTTCTTGGCACGGGCTTTTGAACCTCAAAGCCTGCCCCCAGTGACTTACTTCCTCCAACAAGACCAAACCTCTTAATCCTTCTAATCCTTTCATACAGTGCCACTCCCTGGTGACTAAGCATTCAAGTCTATGAGCCTATGAGGATTGTTCTCATTCAAACTACCACATGGATGCAGCCTTCTCCTTGTTAAAATACTCATCTTTCCTTACTACAATAAAGTCTCTCGTTAACTAAGCTTAGGTCTATTTGTTATGCATGGTTCGTTTTTATTTGGCAAGCTATGTCCCTGTTTGATTCCGAGCCAGCGTGGCTCTAGTCTAGAAACCTTACAACTCAATACTCTAACTTCCTACAAGGCCATTTCCCCCCAAAGCCTTACCTTACCTACCAGCAGAGAGGGTCCTTCCAAGGCCACTTTTGTAAAGATAATGTTCAGGAAATAACCAATGGGATCCCACCCTAAGTGTTTGTAGTCTAAGATTCCCACCCCAGTCCAGGCACTCGGTGTTAACCACTGTCCTCAGGGAAGACAGCTCTTGGGAGTCAGAGGAAGAAAACACGGGATGCAAACATTTGCCGGGCATGGTGGCGCATGCCTTTAATCCTAGCACTTGGGAGGCAGAGGCAGGCGGATTTCTGAGTTCGAGGCCAGCCTGGTCTACAAAGTGAGTTCCAGGACAGCCAGGTCTATACAGAGAAACCCTGTCTCGAAAAACCAAAAAAAAAAAAAAGTGGTGTTTCCTTTGCAGAACCACAAATGGAACAGGCCTGAGTATACTAGATTAGCGCTGTGCCTCTGAGCCATACGTTAAGCCCTGAATCAAAGCATTTGACTCTCTAATGCCACAAGAAGAATTAGGGTAAGTCCTCCATCACTCTCTCTGGGGCAGATTGCAGAAAGTTTTCAGTGTTGGGGCAGGAAGACGGTCACACAGAGTTACTTTCCCCTAATTGATTTCTGCAGGTCACTAACATCTGGTGGAATCAAGATCGTGATATTTATCAAATCCTATCCCAGTGAGGACTAGCAGGTTAGTCCAGGCAGCCACTAAAGGTGGCTCTTTCTCAAAATCCCAGAGCCAAGAACCTTCTATGAACAGCAGCTAGCTGTTTTTACCTCTGCTCCTCTTCCAGCTTCCTGTTTCCTCTCCAGGAATCAGAGCTTCAGTGCTCAAAGGAAAATCCTCAACAGATATCCAAAGTTGGGCATTATTGCCCATAAACAAGGATGATGGAGTTTCACAGGATAAGTAATGGCTATGGTGGAGCTAGTGAAAAGAGGTAGTCTATGTTGGATTTTTTTTTAAGTCTTTTTTTCCAAGACAGGAAAGACAGGAAGACAGGATCTCTCTCTCTCTATCTGTGTGTGTGTGTGTGTGTGTGTGTGTGTGTCTGTCTGTCTGTCTGTCTGTCTCTGTCTCTCTGTCTCTTTCTCTCTGTATCTCTGTCTCTTTCTCTCTGTGTGTCTCTCTCTGTCTCTCTGTCTCTCTCTCTCTCTCTGGAATTCACTACTTAGACTAGGCTGACCTTGAACTCACAGAGATCTACCTGCCTTTGCCTCCTGAGCTAGGATTAAAGCATTCACACCACCCCTGGTGGTTTTTAAACCCCTCAAAGCCAACACCCCAGCCCCTCCAGCTGCCTCCCTTGGAAAGCCTTCTGAAAGTCTCTCACAGGCAGTCCAGTCTGTGAGAAGATTAGAACCTAATCGTCTCCTGACCACTGCTGAAGAATGGTTTGGGGAAAACAAAATAACAGACAGAAGGGGAGAATATCACAAAGAGAGACCATACACAGGGTAGAGGTGCTACAAAGAAAGAAGGGCTCAGGGTGTAGATTGGCTATAGAGCATTTGTCTAGCATGAGAAGAGCTCTAGGCTCAATCCCCAACATTGCAAGGAACAAAGAAAGAAGAAAAAAGCCTTAGCTCCCAAGTGCTCGTTAGCACCTCAGATATGCTATTCATAGACAAGGATAATATATGGTATGGCATGGTATGGCATGGTATGGTATAGTATGGTATGGTATAGCATGATATGGCATGGTAGTAATATAAATATAATATACCAGGAAAAGGGTCTCAGGAATCCAAGTCACTCCTCTCCTCAGAAATAATTTTCCCATTTTTCTTTATTTGGTCTAAAAAATTTTTAAACTAATTGAAACATTACATTCAACTAAAAATAGCCATTGAATACCATTAAAAGATTTTTTTCCAAAGTTCAGAACATTGTGATGTCTTCTTAGGCATCTAGCATGAGATTAAATTTCTGTCTTAAACATGTAAGGTCTGCCTGCCCTGATGTCACCAAGACCAGGTACATTTGTTTGTGTGTGACCAGCTGTTTCCACCCATTAGTAAAATAACCTAAAAATCACTTCTTCTCACTGCACTTTTTAAGGCTGTGACACTCACTCAGCCTGGCTTCCAGGCAGTCTTGACAGAGCCGGGCTTGAGCTACACAATGCCTTCCTGTTTGTGTACATTTCTGGAAGCTCCACAAAATGATTATGTCAAGACACGTGCCTTAATTTTATTCTTGCTGAGATTAGCGCAACATACGCTGGGACCTGGATCTCTGCCACTTCTTCTCTTAGTCCATTTCATCGGATTTCCAATACAGAGGCAAATCTCCTCAGGTCCTTCCGTGTGAGCGGGAGAGATGGACTGTTATGTCATTTTATGGTATTGTAGATAAGCAAGACTCGATGAGAAATTTTATAGGATAATGCCATTTCTTTGCAACACACCCGTAAGCCCAGGGCTAAATAGAAGTTGCAACCAAATCAAAGAAAATCACATAAAGCATATTCAGAAAAATCCTATTTCTTCAATGTCATTCTCCTGTATTCTATTTTTATGGGAAATCCGTTTCAGGCTGGGAAGGAGTGAGGGTAAATTTACAGACTATAAGGGACTGAATTCATGGCTCAGTTTCCCACTCCTCCCTCTATCCATTTAATCCCAAGCATCTCTTCTGGTCCCCTGCTTCTTCCCCTGGATTCATCTCCTGCTGCTATCAGCATCCTTCCCCTCACTAACAACTCCCTTTATCAAGCCTGCATCCTGCACAGCTGTCAGAGCCAGCCTGGAGCAGGAGACTAATGCCTGGTTGTGTCAAAGGCTGGAAGGAAAAGGGGGTGGGGGACGAAGAGGCTCTGTTATCTGCTGATGGGAGAGCCAGACAGGCTCCACAATCATCAAAAAGCCTCTTGCCCAGAACTCTGACAAGATGCCAGTGAACTGAATTATCAGGAAAAAAAAACAAAAACAATGTATCAAGGAAACAATCTAAATGAAGAGGATGAAAGGATAGGGTCAGGCAGGAAAGTGGTCCAAAATCACAGGAGTTTTGGAAGCAATGGGGAAGGGCAATGCTGAGGGGGTGAGTCCAGTTTGAATAGTCTAGAAGGAAGGTGGAAATGTTGGTGGACAGTAAGAGCTCACAGTGCTATGAGAGAGAGAGAGAGAGAGAGAGAGAGAGAGAGAGAGAGAGAGAGACTTTTTTTTTTTGGTTTTTCAAGACATGGTTTCTCTGTGTAGCCCTGACTGTCCTGGAACTCTGTAGACCAGGCTGGCCTTGAACTCAGAAATCCGCCTGCCTCTGCCTCCCGAGTGCTGGGATTAAAAGCATGTGCCACCCCGCCCAGCTGAGAGAGAGATTTCTACCACATAATTTTGATGACAAAGAAGAGACGAGGAGTTTCTATTCAATCAAAAGTAAACATTGAGTGATAGAGGAATATGCCCTGATAATCAAATCATCTCATTCAACATCAAAAAATAAAAATTTTTAAAAATCAGAAGTCATGTACAACTTTTGAATTGTGCAAAATGCATGTGGGTTTTTAAGTCTTTTTTAAATTTTATGTTTGTGAATGTTTTCTCTGCAGGTATACACACTATGTGAAGACCTAGAACCCAAAGGGTATCAGTTTCCCAGAATTGGAGCTACAGATGTTGTGAGTGACCGTGACCGTGTGGGCGACCCAAACCCAAGCCCTCTGAAAGAGCTGAAAGTGCTTTTTACCACTGAGCCATCTCTCCAGCCCCTGGAAATAATTTTTTTAATTATATAGAGAAGAAAGCTAGAGAAAGCACTAATTCAATAGCTTTGCCTATTTGCTTATACAGCCGTTACTTAAGGTCTCTTCTTTGGACCTTTTAAAAAATTCAAACACATTACCCAAAGCTGTTACAGGGAATCAAGCAATTACAGAGAATCAATGTCTTTCCGTGGTGGGGGCCCAAGGGCAGGCTCAGTTGCCATGAAACCAGAAAGGAGACGTGGCTTTCCTTTAAGCATGCCTTTTCGTTCTTTGTCTGGTTGGGAATAAAGCCTTCAGCATTTGAAGGTAAATCGATAAGTCGATTCAGTCAACCAAAAGACATTGGCATAAGATATTTTAATTGATTCATGAAGTCCAGACTCATTCCAAGTGTTCTTGGACTTTAGGAAAATACCAAACAATTCACCTCTGAAAGCTGTATCCGAATAGAGTGCGCGCATCTCCTCTGTGTTTGTAAAGATTGTGAGGAGCATTGGCTTGACAATAAAAGCCCCCAATGTAAGTTGCTTCTTTTAAAAAAGCTAACATGGGGGCTGGTGAGATGGCTCAGCGGGTAAGAGCGCCCGACTGCTCTTCCGAAGGTGATAAGTTCAAATCCCAGCATCCACATGGTGGCTCACAACCATCCGTAACGAGATCTGGCGCCCTCTTCTGGAGTGTCTGAAGACAGCTACAGTGTACTTACATAAATAAAATAAAATAAATCTAAAAAAAAAAAAAGCTAACATGGTTTTAGCGTTCACGGGAGAAAATTATAGGTCACATTGGGAAGCTGAGCTCAGGGGAGGTTAAGTAACTCACTCCAAATCCCATACCAGGTGACATATTTTTCTTTTCTCTAAAGTACACTGTCCCAGTGAATTTAGCTCTTAGCGTGCAGAGAGAGGTGATCGATTGCCCAGATTCCTCAACTTGTACTTCCTTCCCCCTTCAGTTAGCTACCAAAAGATGACTTGGCTATTAGCCTCAGACAGGCTCCCTGAGATGAGCACTGTGAATAGATCTTTCCATAGATGCCTAGAGAGTGCACATTGCAAATATCCATGATTTAATATGCACACAGAACTCTGCAGTTTATATATACGACTAGTTACAGAACAAGAAAACAACACATCATAATGCAAATAGGTCATCTAAAATCAAATGGGTCTGCCTAGTTTACAACTTCAGATGTGACAGGGTACAGTCAACCAAGCCTCCTCATTCTCGTGACATCACAACCACTTGGTACCCAAACTTCCAGCCTTTAGTATAGTACCAACTCAAGGGGGAGGATGATTTTAAATTTGAAGCAATTAAACAGATATTTACCACATATGAACGATGACCAAAGATCATCTTGGCAGTGAGCTCACCATGAGGAAGAAGTTCACCTAGCATGTGGTGCTTTATCTCTGAGGTCTGCTCACTAAACAGATATCAGTGATAACAGGTTGCAACCAGGCAGAACCAGTAAGTAATGAGATGAAGAATCTTCTAGAAGGCAGTAATGTACCAATGTGAGCCACAGGTTGTAAGCGGGGTAAACAGAGAAATTGAGAGTCCCTTAGAAGTTCCAGAATGAAAGAAGAGCTAAGAAACCTGATAAGCAGGAGGGAGGAACTAGAGAGACTACACGGGGAAGTGGCATCTATAGCCCAGAGGTACCACCGTGGCAGTGAGATTGTCAGATTGGATTTTCCAAAAGGAGCACAACAGCATCTCTCAGCCCAAATCTCCTTCCGAGATGGGACTTTGTCATTTTCCTATCAGAAGGTGTAAGCCCCGTCCTATGCTCCCTCGGGCTCCCAACTGTCTTGGCCAACCCAGAGGGTGCAAATGGCATCCCAGCAGATCCTCAAAGCATCTTGTCAGAGCTGGTAGCTACTGCTTCTTGCCTCTGGGAGGGCAGCCACTGTGTTGGAAATGATGTCATCCAGAACCTACCAGGCAGTGAAAGCTGAATCATGTGAAGAGATACCCTGAAACCTGAGATATTTGTTGTTTCCAGCTTTTAGGGTTAGGGCTCTGGCAACCCTAACAAGCAAGACCTGTCTACATGCCAACTATAGAGACAAATTATAGAGAAAATCAAAGATGGTTTTATTCAGTGTGACCACACTGGGAAGAAGAATAAGGAGACCCAGTGACACCCCCCCACACAACCATAACCACCACATCTATCTCAGAATCTTGATGCAAGGTTGAGGTTTAAATAGAGAGGGGGAGGCAGACCAAACAGAGCACTTATACACAAGGTGTGGTTCTAACCATCATCAACCCATCACTCTCTCAGCTCCCGTCACTCAAGCCAAGTGGTCTGACAGCTCTCAGAACCATGAAATCTCCATCAAGGAGATAACTCCCAGCTCCTTCTGGCACCACATTTCAGTGTTTGTCTTCTCTCAGCCTGAGATTCCCAGAGAAATTCTAACTTCCTGAGATGTATTGTTTGAAGAATCTGAGAGTCAAAGACAGGGAGGGGCACAAGTGTCTCTCTTTAAAATACCCCCTCTACCCCCACCAGAATGGCTACAATGAAGTTGGAGGCAAAGGAAATGGGAAACGGGGCAGAGAGCAGGACTCACTGGTTGTGGAAATGAAGGCACCATCTTACAAGGACCACAGCCCCAAGCACACCAGCTGACCCCAAACAGACCCAAGCAGATTTCATTTTGTTGGTCATACTGCTGTTCTTGTTCTAGTGTGTGCACGCACAGGCTCCTGAAGAGAATAACAAATGTGTGGAGAACGGAAGACAACCTTGAGCTTACCTTAAGGAAAGGTCTATTTTTGTTGCTGTTTGTCACAGCATACACCAGGCTAGCTGACCTATGAGCATCCCAGAAGCACCTTGCATACCACACCCCATCTCCCCAGCATGGCATATTACAGATGCACGTGGCTTTGAGTGGGTTCTATAGGGAGCCAAGCTCAGGTTGATAGCCTTGCCCGGTAAGCAGTTTCTCTCCTGAGCCTTCACACCAGCCCTAGAGAGAGCATCGACCTTCCCAAACACTAAGCTCAAGAACAACTGATTAAAATAAAACAGCAACTTCAAGTAACAGGGTTTGGGGATTCACCTGTAAAAATCAATGCCTGAAATATAGGAACACCATACATAGTACTAAGTCTTCTCTGGACCTTTTGTCCTGAAAGATATTATGATAGAATCCAAAACCAAAAGCAAACAGAAGAACAGAGGGCTGTGGTTTGTAAAAAACCACAGGACAGAGTCAGTTCTGCCCTGGAATGCTGTGTGGTACTGGAGCTCAGACCAGGACCCTGTGAACCCTGAAAGAGGACCAGAAGATGTTGCCATGGCAACCCAGTTTTCCAGTAAAGCATTTAATCTCCTCTTTGGCTATGCTACTGGCCACTTAGATCTGTAATCTCACCCACCTCCATTTTCCTATACAGTAAAGAAGTTAGGGAGCAGAAACTAGCAAAGCAAAATAAATTTGGTTTTGATTTGGTCAAACTATAGGGAGGAAATTTAAAAATTCCCTCCCTGCCCATGTCTGTGGACATCTTACAATTTGTGAAAACCCATCAGACAAAGGCTAGAACATATGTAAATGCAACTGTGTCACAGGTTAATGAAGTGAAAGGAGTCTATTCAGGTTACCTCTGTTCTCTTCGAAACAGAGACCTCAGTGTGTGTGTGTGTGTGTGTGTGTGTGTGTGTGTGTGTGTGTGTGCATGTGTGTTATAATGTATATGCATGGACATGTGTATATGGGTACGATGCATGTGTGTACACATGCATATGGAATAGCATTTAGAGGTCAACGTCAGGTGCCTCCCTTCATCTTTTGAAACAGGATCTCTTCCTGAGCCTAGTGCTTGCCCATTGGCTACACTGGCTAGAATAGCCTCCTGACCACGTTCCTATCTCCAGTGTTTCCTTTGAGGAGGTCTTAAGGTTATTGATAAAAATGCAGACCCCTCTTCAAAATACAGAAAGTTTATTCTGAAGCCAGATCTAAGTGGATGTGGCCTTGGAACAGAGGGCCACGAGGGCCAGTTTATACAGAGGCAATCTGACACTGACATGGGTATCTGATACCTAAACATGGAAGTCACCAAACACCTTGGGAGCTATGACTCAATCCCCACAGAGCACAGAGCACCCCACTGAGAACCCCAAAGTAAACCACGGTAAACAAAGAATGATGTCGTCCACTATATAGATATTTTGGCTTCATGACACTTGTGTGATTTTTTTTTCCTTAATGTCATGTATGTGGGTGTTCTGCTTGCATGTATGCCTGGTGTCCATGGAAACCAGAAGGTGGGTTAGATGCCTGGAACTGGACAGTTGTGAGCTACTACCATGTGGATGCCGGGAACCAAACCTAGGTTCTCTAGAAGAGCAGCCAGTGCTTTTAAGCACTGAGCCACCTCTTCAGGCCCCACTCTTGTGGGACTCTATGTAAATGTGGCCTTGAGGTAAGCGACCTGAGCCCCTCACTCCACCACTGCTTTTGCTAGCCTGCCTATGTCTGTCTGTCTGCAGGCCTGTGGACCTCCCTCCCTGCAGCCTGTGTTCCCTCCTGTGTGTGCCAGCATGTATGTGGGCACCTCCTAGCTGTGCACTTAATGGTCTGTGTGTCGGTGAGTAAAATATGTCTTATCTCCCCCAGGGCACCTCAAAATCTCTTCAACCTGCCAATCCCCCCCAATCCTCTGCCTTTCCTGGCATCAGAAGTGGATGCTTACACCATCAAATGCCATGTTTTAATCTGGAAATGGTCTCGTGAACTTTTTATTGTTATAGAACAAATGAAAATCATAAACCAAAGCATTTTTCCCCAACTATATTGACAGAACACCAGTTAAGCAGCAAAGCCGGGAAAACTGAATTACAGGCTTCAGATGTGATCTGAGAGCATTCCCAGCTTGGGGTTAGCAGTCTGGGAAGTCCATACACTCCAAAAGGTTTCATCTGACAGCCACAAGTGTGTTAGGTCAAGACTAGGAGTGGGTAGTATGTGGCTATCAATTGTTAAAGATAGCCAAAGAGAATTTGGGTCTCCTTTGGCCACATTCTAACTCTTCATAATCACAAAGTTCTACTAGTCAGTTGGTCCTGTAGACTCTAACACAGACACAGCTTTTTTTTTCCCTCTGGGAGCTTCCATTTACAAGAGGGCATTGTAAGGCACCCAGAAAACTTACTCTCATCCTGAATTCTGTCTCCCAGATCCCTCTGAAAAGTAGCATTGCTATTTAGGTACAGAAAAGGCTGCCTGATAAGCTATCTTGTGGAATAGAACAGACAGGAAGGGAGTGGGGGCAGGGGAGGTCCTTCCTCTATGAGCTTCCAGTTGGGCAGTTATTGTTTTTTTATTAAAGAGTCCATTGCAAGAAGAGCTGAAAGTTTCTCAGCTGACTTTCTTTTCTCACCTTACAGAAAGCAAGGCCAGGCAGGCCATGAACTACACAATAAGAAAGGCATCCCTCCCAGCTTCTAAACTCTGCACCAGAAATGTTTTCTGCACAGCCCATGACTCAACTGAGTCAAGGGCAAAGAGGGAGAAACGGAAGAAAAGTTTCATCTCTGAGCCTCTGCTTCCCCTCATCTGCTAAGGGTGAAGCCAGGCCATTGGCTATGCAGATGGTATACACCTGTAACTGCAGCCCCGTGGGAGGCACAAGCAGAAGGGTTGCTGCAGGTTAGGTTTGGGGCTATCCTGGTCTACACTAGCTGGTTCCAAGCCAAGCAGAGCTGTATATACTGAGACTCAACCAAAACACAAAAGACAAAACAAAAACAAAAACAAACAAACAAACATTTAAGTGAGCTAACAGATGTGACCAGCAAAAAAAAAAAAAAAAAAACCACATTAAAATGTCAGCAAGGGTATTTTCATTATATTCATTCTTAGTTACTTTATGTCAGCCAATAAAATACTTGTCAGTATTTTTTCCTTGTCAAACTTTTAAAGTAGACACTATATAGAATTTCAGGGAGCCTAACACAATTTTGGACAAAATGTACAGCTTGATAAGAATAGTAGGGCCAAGATGACCCAGTGAGTGTGTCACACAAACCCAGAAACCCGTGTAAAGATGAAATGAGAAAAGCTACTTTACGGAGTTGTCCTCTGGCCTCCACACACACAGTGTGGAGCATGCATTCATGGGTGTAAGCATACAGAGCGAGACAAAGTCAGAGAGAACAGACTCACACACTTAATAATAATAATAAATACAATGTCGGGCTGGTGAGATGGCTCAGCAGGTAAGAGCACCTGACTGCTCTTCCAAAGGTGATGAGTTCAAATCCCAGCAACCACATGGTGGCTTACAACCACCCGTAATGAGATCTGATGCCCTCCTCTGGTGCGTCTGAAGTCAGCTATAGTGTACTTATGAATAATAATAAATGAATTCTTGGACCGGAGAGAGCAGGGACTGAGCAAGTGGGACCGTCCAGAGTGAGCAGGGTTGACCGGAACAAGGGAAAAATATAAAGTAAAATAAATACAATGTCTTTCAGAATCTATCTTAGCTCTCCTAAGGAAGATGATACAAATCCAGAGTCGCTTGTGCTTTCTATTCACAGTCTACAAAACAGCACGTGGGAGACTCTGGCACATCCTACCTGAGCCTACAGAAACACTAGCAGCCCTTGCACCGGGAGCCCCGTCACTGAAGAATTTGCTAGCGAGCCTCCTCGACAAAGCACCAACAAACCGTTCCAAAGCTAGCATGTAGCTTTCCCTCAGGTGAAAATCTCAAGCAGGAGTCTCAGGGGAGTGGGGAGTGGAGGGAGGCAGGATCTGGAGTGGGGCAAGTCACCAAACTGTCGTAAGTCTCACATGAAAGGGTAGAGGGTGAGCTCATAAAATTCCGTGAGAATCCACGGCAGCAGTATGCTGATAAGGAAAGTCCAATCACTGAGTAGACGTGCCATCATTTGGAACATGCCAGCTAGCAGGCAAACTAGCATTTGCAGCTATGTGTTAACAGCTTTTCTTATTTAGAATAGTAAGAAAGGGGTTAGGTCTGAATATTAGAAGAATCAAAACAATATTCCTCACCAGATATAAGTTCTAAAATAGAAAAAAGTGGTGTGGGGGTGCTACTGGTATTAAATAGTAGATTAAACAAGCTAGGGACTATCCCTCCTACCATCAAAAATAGTTATTAGACAGGTATGCTGGGCACACCTTTAATCCCAGCACTCAGGAGGCAAAGGCAGGTGGATCTCTGTGAGTCAGGGCCAGTGTGAGTTCCAGGACAGCCAGGACAGTAAGACCTTTTCTTTATATTGCATGTGAATGTGTGGCACATGTGTGTGAGTACCCTCAGAGGCCTATAGAGGACATGAGATCTCCTGGAGCTGGAGTTACAGGCAGTTAGTTGGAAGCTACCTAACACACTTACTAGGAACTGAACATTGGTCCCCAGAAAGAACAGGAAGTGTTCTTAACCTCGGAGGCCTCTCTCCAGTCAGAGGTTTGGATTTATTTTTATTTTCTTTCTTTCTTTCTTTCTTTTCTTTTTTTTTTTTTTTTTTTTTTTTTTTTTTTTTTTTTTTTTTTTTTTTTTTTTTTTTTTTTTTTTTTTTTTTTTTTTTTTTTTTGTCAGGGTTTCTCTGTGTAGTCCTGACTGTACTGGAACTCACTCTATAGACCAGACAGGCTGGCCTCGAACTCAGAAATCTGCCTGCCTCTGCCTCCCAAGTGCTGGGATTAAAGGCGTGCACCACCACTACCCAGCAGGTTTGGATTTCTTAATTTTTTTTTTTAAAGATTTATTTTATTTATTATATGTAAGTACACTGTAGCTGTCCTCAGGCATTCCAGAAGAGGGCGCCAGATCTCATTAAGGATGGTTGTGAGCCACCATGTGGTTGCTGGGATTTGAACTTATCACCTTCGGAAGAGCAGTCGGGTGCTCTTACCCGCTGAGCCATCTCACCAGCCCGATTTCTTAATTTTTTAAATTTAAAAAATTTCTTTAAATTTTTTAAAAAAGGAATAAACTAAAAAAATCTGAATTGTAGGAGTCTAGATCTTTCTTTTTATTGCTAAACTCCTCATAATGGCACTATGCCACTTTTATAATGCCAAAAAGAAGAAAAGAGATGACATTTTAAGAACCAAACAAGTAAAGATATAAAAATTCTTTGGAAGAGCAAAAACTGGATCCAAAGTACTATAAACAATGATTTAAAGTGTGAGCACAATAAAAAATATTCAAACTGAAACAAAGATGGGATGTGAAATCTGCAGCTGTCCTCTGGCTTCCTCACACACCACACACATACACACACACACACACATGTACACATACACAGACACACACACAGATACACACCACACACACATACACATACACACACACACACACACACACACACACACACACACGCTCGAGAGAGACAGAAATGCATGAAAACCAGGAGCCAGAATGTTTACCCAAGCAAAAATACAATGAGGACCCCGAGTTTAAGGAATAAATTACTAACCCAGCACAGCAGGCTATGATGTCATCCTTTACTACTGGACAAAGACACATTAGTGCAGCCTGTGGGGAGTGCGAAAAGACTCTAATTTTACTTTTAAACCTGAGAAATATGTACCTAAAAGAGAAAAGTCATTGCAATGCTACCATTACATCCAGAACTTGGCTTCGATGAATTATTTTTCTCCCTAGAATTTATGGCACGGAGTTCAAAGAGAAAGCACATTTTCTAGGAGAGAACAGAGTGGCATTTACTGCCATTTCACAGTCTGGGCAGAATGGCAACTAGGGAGTTGCCATCTTTTCTGCTCTGATACCTTCACAATGCAGCTGGCCCAAAGGAGTCTGTGGTCACCATGGCAACCTGGCACCCAATCCTCCATGCGGTGGAAGGAGAGGCCTGCCTGCCTTGTCTGGCTCACACTGCTCATCTTCTGCCCTCACCCGACCCAATGCCCACGTCACAGCCTTCCTCCACAGTCTTCTCTGTGACAGTCAGCTGTGGTGACTCCTCCTAAACCGTGTCATGAGGGGTCAGATGAACAGCTGGGCTTCATGTCAAGCTCAAATACAGCTGGTGGCAGTGTAGACGGCAACTGTCCAACATCATCCTGTCCATGGAATAGGTATTCATTTATTTAAACACAAGCCAGTGTACGTAAAGACAGCTGCCAGTGATAACGTAGTCAAGTTCTTAGTGATGAGGGATAAGTGCAGCCAAACTCCCCCCTGTCCCTCTCTCCCTCTCTCCCTCCATCCCTCTTATCCCCTGGGAACTCTTTGATTTCCCCAGGATCCCAGAAATAAGTAACTAATGCCTGGCACGGCAGGGGACCTCCAAGCAGGGTGAGCTCCAATCAGCCCACATCACATGTTTAGACCACAACCCTTTTCCATGAAGGCCCTGCAGTTCCACAGAGGTAATCTTTCATATTGATTAGCTATATCGGACAAGAGAAGGGAGAAAGGAAGAGGGGCAGACGTTTGTGGATGTCATGCCAATCTGATGGAGTGCATGCAACCTTTAACTCAACACCTCAGCAGGCTGAAAGTCTAACCACTTTACTTTTCTCACAGGGAAGAAGAGGCTGGAGGAGGGAGGAAAGACTGAACAGAGGGGAAACAGCATGGAAGAGACAACGAAGGCTGCTAAGAGTACGACGGGACCATTTTGAGTATTCTGTGCACAATCTATTGAACCAACTGCCTGCTCTTAAAGTACCAGATTGTGACTGTTATTTCCAATTCAGTGTCTATAAGAGTGTCATTCCTTAAATACTCTGAAATAATATTCATCATAATGGCATTGAAACGGGCACTTTTTATAGCATTTACCATATGCTGAACATTGTCCTTCATTTACCAAAACCTCAAATATTTTTAGGGTTATTTCTATCAAACTACTTCAATAGTCTCAATTTTATATCATTTCTCTTAATAGACATTTACAGAGAAGAAAACCGGCAGGTTAACTAATTCCGTCACAGTGCACACTCCAAAAGGGCAGAGCGGAGATGTGAAGTCACTGACTGACAGAAGACCTTCTTTGTCACACACAACAACTTCTTCAAGGCTTGGCTTCCTGAAGCCAACTGCTGGCTCAGCACTTTGAACTTAACATTTTTCTGGAAGCAAAATGACCTCTTTCCCTGGGAGAGATCCCTGACCTGCACGGAGACCATTACTCTCCCCGAATCCAACAGCTGCGCTGAGTCCCACAGTCCTCTGAGTCACATGTGCTCCCCATCCCATCCAAAGAGCTGCTAGAACCAAGTCACAGGGAGACCAGGGCTCCCCTCACAGAAAGGGGTTTGTGTCAGATGGAGACAAAAAGGACAGGAGAGAGAAAAGGGAAAGCCGAGCAGGGGAGAAGTGGGGTGAATCTGAGTTTGTCACAGAAGTGGGAAGGACCCACCGCAGTGCTGCACAGGGAACCCACACCCTGCCAACAGGGCAGAACGAGGGCGGGGCTTGTCCCAGAGCAAACCGGGTTACTGATGGAAGTTCACTTGTCTCAGTGCTCTTCAAAACCCTCTGAGGATACCATGTGGAAGGTCAGAAGAGATGGCCTACACCCGCAGAGCTACTGTCCCCTCTTGCGGTCAAAAGGCCAGATTCTCTCTAAGGAGGGCGGAGTCATGTGCCTCAAGTGGGGTTGATAAAGAGGAAGCCCCTCACGCCCACCCCGGGCCTTACTAATGCCTCCTACACAGTGTTCCCTATATCACCTTCCCTCTGGTTAGTATGAACCTCTCATGCAGTGAAACAGCCTCTTCCTTCCTCTCCCCCTCTCCCCCTCGCCCCTCCCTTCTCTCTCCCCTCCCCTTCCCCTCGCTCCCCATCCCTCCTCCCTTCCCCTCTCCCTCTCCCTCCCCCTTCCCCTTCCATTCCCCTACTTCTACCCTCTCCCTGTCCCCCTGCACCTTCTCCCCACCCCCACCCTCACCCCCACCCTCCGCTTTCAACTTGCAGCTCAGGATGTAAGCTCTTAGCTACTGTGCCACTGCCATACCTGCTGACCATGGACTCTACGCTCCGCTCTGCAACTGTGGGCCCCAAATTAAATGCTTTCTAGGTTAGCTGTGTTGGTCATGGTGCTTCGTTATAGCGATAGATAAATAAGGTGGACATTAAATTCTTAAAACCTTAGTTCTTCCAAATATAGTTTGGTGTATTTTACCACCCGTACTCTTGACATTACTTCCTGCCGTTGGCGCTCTCTGACAGAAACTGTAGTCAGTAGTGATCTGGTGTGTGTTTTCTCGGCATTCCAGGGTCATCACCTTAGGAGTCTGAAAGCATCTGCGGGAATATTTACATCACAGAAATGAGCAGACAACAAATGGGGGTGGGGATAGCTATTTCTGGAGCATCGGTGGTTGAATATTCATGCCTGCACCTCAGGGAGAAGCAGACTTGGACACCCTCATCACAGTTATCCTGAACAAGCATGGATGCCTTTGGATCCTTCTGTCAGTGAGGAAAAGCATCATTTTTTTTTTTTAATTTGTGTATTTTACATGTTTTCATTTCTTTAAAAAATCACTACGTGGCTTTAGCAAAATTAATGTTCTTACTGCCATGGGGGGAAAAAACCTGCAAGACATGCCACACAATTTATATTGGTAACAAATTGAACTGGTTGTTCATTTTATTTTCAGGGCATACATTCCCTGTGTGGGGTTTCTCTTCTGTAAATTACAAACAATCATCTAAAACCAAAGCAAAGATGACAAAGGGTAGAACCACAATAGTGTGTGTCAATTCTTTCCCTATGATGTATAGGCTCCATGCAGTCCTAGCAGGCCTTTTTCTAGGCTTTAGAAATGCACTTCTCGAAGCCCAGCACTCGGGAGGCAGAGGCAGGCGGATTTCTGAGTTCGAGGCCAGCCTGGTCTACAGAGTGAGTTCCAGGACAGCCAGGGCTATACAGAGAAACCCTGTCTAGAAAAAAAAACAAAAAAAGAAAAAAAGAAATGCACTTCTCAAATGGACAGGAGATGTAGGAGAGACTGAAAGTAATAAGATTGGCCTTGTAAAGGATTTATCAGTACATTGGCTACATAACGCAGTATTTAACTGAAGGAGTGCTGTCTCCAATATGGCTGGAAGATGAGTGTGCTAACCAGACTTGTTAGAAACTATACAAGAGAGAATTGTGTATCACAGATGAAGTTAAGGTTTGCTGAGGAAGTTTTTGCTAATATTTATTCACCAAGACTGACATCCAGTTAGCCTCCATTCCAGTAACAAAAGGAGACAGCTTTGGCTGATAACCCACCAGGAGCTCCTTGGCTGTATCAGAGGACATGCAAGCTCTAACCTGCAGCTGAAGAGGGCAGCACCGCTTCACAACCATCTTTAAGATCTGCTCTGCCACCAGGTCTCCTGAGCTCTTATCTGGGAAGACCATAATTCTACCAGCTGGGCAGGATGGCCCTGGGCAACCACTATTCAAGAAGAACAACAATGCTGGTGTACTTAAGAAATAATTCTGACCATAGCTTCATTGAGTAACTCTCCCACTGCCCAAGTGACCAGACTTGTGCAGTCTCCTGTCTGTTTAATTTGTTCAACGTTTAACTTAGGGCCAGGACCTAGAGGAGATTTAAGGATGGCAGTGTGTGTAAAATATATAAACCTAAGGCCTTATACAAGCTAGAAAAAAAAAACCTTATTCAAGGCTGGTTACCACTTGTATATTAGCCAGAACTTGTCATGTGCTATTAATCAAGAGATTCTTTCTCTTTCTTTCTCTCTCTCTCTCTCTCTCTCTCTTTCTTTCTTCCTTTCTTTCTTCCTTCCTTCCTTCCTTCCTTCCTTTCTTTCTTAATCTCTAAGTGTGCAGAGTTATTTCTCACTACAAAGGCATGTTAATTCTGAAACATGGAGTATACTGGCTGGTTTTGTGTGTCAACTTGACACAGACTGGAGTTATCACAGAGAAAGGAGCTTCAGTTGAGATAATGCCTCCATGAGATCCAGCTGTAAGGCACTTTCTCAATTAGTGATCAAGGGGGGGGGGCTTGTTGGTGGTACCATCTCTGAGCTGGTAGTCTTGGGTTCTATAAGAAAGCAAGCTGAATTAGAAACAATGAATATATGAAATTCCTAGGCAAATGGATGGATCTGGAGGGTGTCATCCTGAGTGAGGTAACCCAATCACAAAAGAACTCACATAACATGTACTCACTGATAATGTGGATACTAGCCCAGAAGCCTAGACTACCCAAGATACAACTTACTAAACACATGAATCTCAAGAAGAATGAAGTTCAAAATGTGGTCTCTGTGCCCCTTCCTAGAATTAAGAACAAAGCACACACTGAAGNTAGTTGGCCATCATTGGGAGGAGAGGCCCCTTGGTCATACAGACTCTATATGCCCCAGTACAGGGGAATGCCAGGGCCATTACGTGGGAGGGGGTGGGTAGGGGAGCAGGGCGGGGACGCGGGAGGGTAAGGGAAAATTTCTGGATAACATGTGAAATGTAAATGAAGAAAATATCTAATAAAGAGAAAAAAAAATGAAGAAAAAAAAAAAGAAAAAAAGAAAGAAAGCTGAGCAAGCCAGGGAAAGCAAGCCAGTAAGCAGCACCACTCCATGGCCTCTGCATCAGCTCCTGTATCCTGACCTGCTTGAGTTCTAGTCCTGACCTTATTTGGTGATAAGCAACAATTTGGAAGTGTAAGATGAATAAACCCTTTCCTCCCCAACTTACTTCATGGGCATGATGTTTGTGCAGGAATAGAAACCCTGACTAAGACATGGAGACACATTAAAGTGAACAACTTAATGTGCCCTTTTTAAAAGGACAGAAAAATCCATCTTTTAAAAAAAAAAGGCATGGGATTTATCCTACTCTTAAAACTGTGGTCCACACCAACCAACGAGCACACATGGGCAGACCTCCCCACACATATGTAGCAGATGTGCAGCTTGGTCTTCATGTGGGGCCTGAACAACTGGAACAGGGCCTATCCCAAAAGCTGTTGCCTGTCTGTGGGATATGTTGTTCTAGCTGGGCTATCTTGTCTGACCTCAGTAGCAGAGAATGTGCCTAGCCCCACAGAGACTTTAAGTGCTGGGGTTGGGAGGATATCCAGGGAGGCCCCCATATACTAAGAGGGGAAGGGGGGGAGGAAGGATTGTGGGAGGGGGTGACTGGGAGGGGCAGTGGGCAGGATGTAAAGAGAATAAGTAAAAAATAGAAAAATAAAAATAAATAGAAACTGTGGTCCAGTAGGAAGTCTAGAGTTGTCAAGGCAATACGATGTTGGTCTAACAGCCGACGAGTGGAGTCAGTAAAACAGAATCCAGAAATAGGCACAATCGATTTTCTGCGAGTGTGCCAAGTCAGCTTAGTAGGTAAAGAAGACTCTCTTCAGCAAATGGCATAGAAAAAAATAAAAAGGTATCCAGATGGAAAATATCTCCCATAGTGTTCAATCCTTTCTAAATCTGCACATTTCGTCATGCAATGCACACATGTGAGTAGCAGGGAGGGGTGAGATTCCTAAAATGTGTATTTTCCCTAGTGACGAGACTTCAATTTCAGCCAGAAGATGCATAGATACTTAAACTGATGAAGTGTAAGAGTCATCCATCTACCAGAACCTCCTCACCTGTAGCCAAAAGACTGAAACCAGACCACTAACAAGGACCGTAACTTTCCACTAGTCTGTCCCACTATCCTCAGGCCAGCCCATGGAACCATGCTGCTGAGATAATCTAGTTCAGTCCTCTTCACAGATGGAGAAAATAAAGACCAAGGCAATGAAGTTACTCATTTGAAGAACATGAAACCTCTGAGCTGGATCTCACTGAGTAGGGTCCCGTGGGTCCTCAGAGGGTCTGTGGTCGCCTGTGTTACCTGAAGCAGAGTCAGCCAGGGAACCTAAGACTGTGGGTGTCTTGTGGGAATTCCTTGGCATGGGCTGGGGTGGCATGGGGTGGGGGGACGTAAACAATGTCATAAGGTCCCAAAGACAAACCAAATATACTGTCCCTGGGTAACCAATGAGTTACTAGGCTTGGTTACAGAACACAGGTGAGGAGTTACAGGCGGGAGCTGGGTGACCCTAAAGCATAGATGACAGACAGCCTTGATACACCCCTCACCAAGGCCACATGCAATTAGGGTAGAATTACATGCAGATGGGTGAGAGGAGTGGCTGAATATTCAGGTGAGGGAATGTCAACGGGGCACAGGCCTGATCTGGTTGACACCTCAAGCAGCCACAGCTGGTTTAATGAAAGTGGAGACTGAGTTCTACAACAGTGAGGTCTGGAGTAGGCCAGCCTTGCCCTCTGAGAACACATTTTGGGAGATCCCAGCTCACACCTCCACAACGATACCTGTCGGAGGACAAAGAAAAAGAAGCCCTGGGGAATAAAGATAGGATTTGGGGACCGCTTTTGGAATAAGAAGACCAGGCTTATCAACCTTCTATCTTGAGGCTAAAATACATTCCCCCTGACAATTTTAAACATTTTGAAATGTGTCTTGTTTGAACACCGCTCTAGGATATTGATGCTAGGATAATGAGTCAAAACGCTAATTCCTAAATGCATTATAATTCCAAAAGTAAGCTCTTGCAAGCGTCCCTTTGTGACAGGAATGTGCCTAAGCCCAGTGCTCCAATAAGATCAGTCTTCTGTGTCAGTTCTCACAGTGCCTGCACAGCTGTCTGGGAAAGGATGGAGCCAGGAGGAAAAGGGGGTAGTGCAGGTTCCCAGGGGGCCCAGACATAGTCTTCCGGAGCAGCACCCAGATGGCGGCCCCATGTGGCACTCACTTCTGTGAATAGGCCTTCACAGAAGCAATTCTGATGGCCCTGTCAACCTTTTATAGTCCCTGTATATAGTCACACCCGGCAAACTAAACTCAGCCTCTGGCTCCCTTCATCAATGGTCAGTGCTTTATTCGAATCTCAATTACTAGCATACATTTATTTAAAAAAAAAAAAGTTAAAGAAAAAAATTACATTGTGAAAGAAGCCGCCTTCTTCCTGCTTACTTCTTAGCTGATAACACCTCAAGAAGGCTATTTTAATTTTTGATGGATTGATTGATTGATTGATTGGGGACACATACGCATAACATTCATGGAGGGCATCTGTTCTCTCTTTCCACTGTGCAGGGCTCAGAGATTGAACTCAGGTCATCAACTTTGGTAGCAAGAGGCTTTCTCCATTAAGCCTCCCCAAGGGCCCGAGGTGGCTGTTTTTAAGAGCCGGAAATAAGCCAAAGCAAGGACTATAAAAGGTTGACAGGGCCACCAGGATTGCTTCTGTGAAGGCCTATTCAGCTGCCTGTTGTGGCAGCTCTTGGCCTCCTCACTGAGTGCTTCAGGTGACACTGTGATGCTGCAGCCCTTCCCACTCACGATCCCAGAGCTTTGTTGAAACGAAGAATGTGGAAATGTGCCAAATTATTTATAGATATATGAATAGTGAGCAAAACATTGTCATCAGCTGATCCAGGATGAGGATCCTGTACAAATGTTGTCATAGGAACACCTTGCCTCTACTGGCACCCACATAGAGTTTGCCTATGTGGAGCAACTTCAAATACCTGCAGTCATTTCTGGAACCAAGATGTATTTAAGGCCAGACAGGTGTGGTGGCACACATTTGTAATGCCAGCACTTGGATAGATGAGGCGGGAAGATCAGAAGCGCAGGGCAAGCCTTGGCTACATAGTGAGTTCCAAGCTAAGCAATCCGTGCTACAGAGTGAGATCCTGCCCCTCACTCCAAAAAAAAGTATTCCACACCAGTTTAATTGTGCACGCCAATCACAGGCAACACAGAGAGGAAGAGCAGGACATGTCTGAGACACATGCCCTATATGGCTGAGTCGGTTTCTTCTCTGGCAGAACATGTGTATAGTGAGACTGGATCAATAATGGGAGTCAAGTAGCACCAATGGCTCATTGAATCCAAATGAAGGGCTTCTGGGCAGGGATCAGGACCCAGCTGATGTTGCAAACCATGCCTACATTGTGGCATGGGTGTCTGGGTGGGCAGTTTCCCTGGGGCCTGGCTTTGGGGACAGATATAGCCATCACCTAGATATTTCAGGGCTGCGGACCTACTGAGCTAGTTGGTGTAGAAGGGTGTCTAAAGAGTGGAGTGAAGTGAGACATTGGCCAAGAGTTGGGTTTAGATGACAGTCCCTGTGCTTTAAGTCAGAAAGCAGGATGGCGAGATAGGAAAGTGCTGTTGTCAGTCTGGTGAGGGGCTCCATGCAAGAAGATGAATCCTTAAGGGTTCTGCACTTCTGGAACTTGGAAGACCAGTGTGGTAATGGAGGGTGGGAGTGAGGACTAAGGAACAAGGTAAGAGATGCGAAGGATACAGGAATCCAAGATCTTGAAAGCAGGTAGGTCTAGAATGACTCTACCCAGGACATCATCAGGGATAAGGAAGAAGAATATCGGCACAACCCAGGAGGCAGGAGCCAAGATGGGTCTGGAGGGTCGAGTTAGATGGGTGTTTTATAAGGATGTTGCATTGAAGCCAGTCTAATGACTAAGACTTGGAAGAGAAGAAAACCAAATCAGAAATGACAATTTCAAGGACTATGGGATACAGTGGGTGGGCTCTCACCAGGGAAAGTTTCCAAAGGGGGACAATTTTGCACCAAAATGTTAAAAGACAGTATTTTCAAGTTATACTGGGACTTAAGAAGGTTCTCTTCCTCTCTGCCCCCTTCCCTCCCTCACACACCCACATACATGCACAAGCACCCCAATTTAATATTTGGCCCAGATCTATGATCCCAAGGGACCTCTGAAACAATCAGCCCCATTAGTCAGAGAAATAAGGAAAAACTCTCCCGGTCTCCTGACCTGTCCAGATCACAACCCTCATATTGGGAAAAACGAAACAGACAAACATATAGTATGCATCCATCCCTCTAGGAAACGAAACAGCATGAAAAAGGAAAAGTGTGAAAACATTCTCCTAAGACGTTCACATTTTTCTTTTCCAAAATGGAAAGTGATCTAAAGAGAGTAGGTCAGTCTCCCCTTTGCTACTCTGCTCCCTCTGCTGGGCTACTGATCACATGGCACACTCCCTTTCCATCAATAAACTCCAGGGGGCTAGTGGACCCAAGCTGGCAGAGATGTAATGGAGGAAGAGAAGGGAAGTCATCCAAAAACTGGGGAAAAAGGAGCACATCTGTGCAAGACCCTTTTAAAAAGTAAAGAAGTCATTGCAAAAAAAAACCCCAAAAAGCAAAAATTAGACTCCTTTGATTTTTTTAATATTTCTATATTACATAGAGTTTACTATATAGTACATTTGAGTTCTATTATACTGATAACTCAGCTTTAATTGAATTTTCATTCCATAAGGGATGGCATTTGCTCCAAAGACAAAGGCAACCAAGGCATCTTGCTGTAGCTCTTAGAGAAATCACCAACATTTTCTTAAACTTTGGGTTTGTTTGTGAAAGTGTCATTTGGGAGATTTGTTTAGGAGGATGTGGGGAGCTGTTTTAAGACATGGTCTCGTGTAGTCCAGGGTGGCCTTGAATTCCCTATGTAGCTCTAGGGATAACCTTGAATTCCTGATCCTCTCTCCTCCACTTCCCAAGTGCTAAGATTACAGGCATATACCACAGTGGTTCAAATTTTGTTTTTCTCAGTGCCAAAACTGATTTGCATTTTTAACTCAGAAACTGTTTCACCCAAGGAAACACCAGTTTTCCTACAATGAGAAAGCCACTTTGATAGTGGTCATAGCTTTTACAAAGCGTACCAATCTCTCCACAGTGGCAGAGATCCATTAAAAGACTAAAGAGAAAGCCAGATGGATGGGTTTAGATCCTGTTGAGCATGAAGGACAAGATCAGTGGCTTTAGAAAACATATCACAATATAGACTTGAAAAACACACACACACACACACACTCACAGCTCTGCCATGGCTTCTCTGTTCCTTTTAATCAAAGGAGGTGGTGTAGGGCTTAGAATTAGCACATGAAAGGCTATAGCTCTGTCAGTAAGGTGCTCTGGCAAGCTTGAGAACCCTGGATGGATCTCCTTCCCGCATCCACATTAAAAGCCATGCTCTGTGTGGTACACACCCCAGAGCTTAGCCCAAAGCAGTCACCTAGCACATCTCTAGCTCATCTGCACAGCTAGAAAGCACACACATCGATACACAGATAGATTGGTGACAACCCAAAATCAACCTGACAGACCGCTGCCACATTTCCCAAAAGTCAGCAGTCACTCTGTTTTGCTAAAAACACCCTCCATCCATCAAGTAAGAGAGATGCCTTTATTTCTAGGGAGAGAGCTTAGTTTTCAGTCCTATGGGATGTGAAGAGGCTCTTAAAACTCAGTAGTGACCCCCCAGGCAATCATGGTGGCATCATAGCCCTGTTCACCTTGGTACTTTAGAGACAAATGGATGCTAAAGAAATGTGTGTGCTAAATTTGTAACCCTGATTCTATAAGTATAATGAATTTCTAATCCTCCCAAAGGGTCCCCTGCAGCTATAAACACTACAATGTGGAAACAGAGATGAGTGTCAGTGACCACTGGGGTCTGAAGAATGTGTTTGTGCCACTCCAGACTCTGGGCATGGTACAAGTCGGCTGAGTCAGAGCTGAAGGGTCTTTGATCAGGAGAAAAACATGAAACTATGTGATATTACAGTGTATAATAATGAATAATAATCAAGAATCCTTGGGCGCCTGCTGCCACTGTAGTAACTTGTAGTGAATAGGGGACCAAAATCGAAGTTGTGTCAAATGATATTGTAGTCCCACTTAATCTGTCCTTCTGGGAAACTGAAGCTCTTATAGGTTCTAGAAATAGCCCACACATCTTGTGCAAATTGGATTGTGCTTTCATAGCTACTTAAGCCTCCTCTACCAATCTATCCACGGGACCTACGTTGCAGGTTGACAATATAATTTATTACTCAAGCCAGGTTGTTTTAGAGTAAAAGAGGTACCACCAGTAATTGCCAAGAGATAAGTCTGGGATCATGATCCCCTTGTGTGAACACAGGAGAATTAATATTGCCTACCCCAGTGGAACAGCCTACTGTAGTTTCTTTATCTGCTTGGCAAAATCTGTGTTTTCTGGGAGCAGGACAAGAGACCAGTGTCAACAGAGATGAACATGA
Organism: Mus minutoides; assembly: GCA_902729485.2. Taxonomy (NCBI): domain Eukaryota; kingdom Metazoa; phylum Chordata; class Mammalia; order Rodentia; family Muridae; genus Mus; species Mus minutoides. Next base: position 220,986 of record LR750082.1, on the reverse strand, counting down.
TGCTGTATGAGCTCCACAGACCCATCTCAGGATGCAGAGGGAGCTACCAGAAGCACTTCCAGTTGATGTGCCTAGTGCAACACAGACAGGTTCTGAGAAACAGGGGAGAGAGGATGGTTCTCCTGCCAGGAAACCAGCCTGGGTCAATTAACCGGGGAGAGGGAGGGAGATGTGTGTTGGGTGATATTTGAAGAAAGACCAAAGGCTGAGTCAATACTTAGCAATGTGGATTCTAGTCCTCTGTCTGTGGCTACCTGGATTTGTAACTTCAGGCAGCTCCCTCTCTCTCCTTTCTGCCTTCTAGAAAAATAGCACTGGGCAAACATTATGGAGGCTATTCCACCAGTAATCCACCCATGTGTGAATTCCTTCCACCTATAAATAAGAAGTCTCAAAGAGCCAAGACTAGGATATTGCTGGAGTTCTGTGATGCCTATTCTTGTTGTCAACTTGGCTACATCTGGAATTAACTAAAACTCAAGTAGCTGGGTACAGCTGTGAGCAGTATTTCTTAATTAAATCATTTGAAGTGGAAAGACTCGCCCTAAATCCAGATTTTTTTGAGGTGGGAAGACCCATATCTAATCTGAGTCATATTGTCTTCCAACAGCCTATAGAAATGACATGAAATAGTGTCTGGGTTTGGTGGATGTTTATGGGATGGATCCCCAGGTGGGGCAGTCTCTGGATGGTCATTCTTTCCGTCTCTGCTCCGAACTATGTCTCTGTAACTCCTTCCATGGGTATATTGTTCTCCCTTCTAAGAAGGATCGAAGTACCCACACTTTGGTCTTCCTTCTTCTTGAGTTTCATGTGTTTTGCAAATTATATCTTAGATATAGAAAACACTTGGTGGGACTTGTGTCTCTAGCTGCATAAGTTGCAGAGGATGGCCTAGTTGGTCATCAATGGGAAGAGAGGCCCTTAGTCCTGTGACGGTTCTATGCTCCAGTACAGGGGAATCCCAGGGCCAGGATGTGGGAGTGGGTGGGTTGAGGAGCAAGGGGAGGGGGGAGGGTATAGGGGATTTTCAGAGGAGAAACTAGGAAAGGGGATAACATTTGAAATGTAAATAAAGAAAATATCTAATAAAAATACGATTTTGAAAAAAAAAAAACAAAAAAACAAAAGAAAGGACATGAAAGAAGGACACTCTTGTTCTCAGCCTGCATTTCTTCCTCTGGCATTAGAGACTTCTTCTGGATTCGGTGTATACTGAAGACCAGCTGAGGCAGCCAGACTTGTGGACTGAACAACTCCTGGATTCTTAGACTTTCCAATGGTAGACAGCCATTGTTGGACCACAGCCCAGAAGCTACTCTAAAAAATCCCCTTTCTATCTATTCATATAGAATGAATATGAATATTTCTATGTCTCTAGAGAACTCTGACTAATACACATCCCAGTACCAGCTTGTGATAATATTTAAGGTAGCCCAAAAAACATGATTGGAAAAGCATCACCAAGCACAGGTTGCCTAAAACGTGAAATAAATAATGTTACTATACTGGTGAGACTCAAAATCCCACGTTCTAGATCTGCTACGTTAAGTAAGCCTAAGCTTTCATTTGTATTTTTGCTGATGCTGATGTGGACTGTGCTGATGGAGGCAATTGTGCAGGTGAACTGATTCAGGAGGAAGGCGGGGCCGATCCTCCCAGAGTAGCTAACAGGCTGGATGCAGCATCTGACAGATGCTCGTTATGCAACATTACACTCGGGTTCTTTGAAGGAATGAAAATAAAGACAGGCAAGCTACCAAAGCTCCACAAGAGTCTTGGCCGTCCTTTGCTGGCATCTCCACCCAACATCTGTGTGCTCAGGTCTACTCTGTGACAGAAACACGCTGGGTACTCAGGGGCCTCTGCTACCCAGACAAACTTCCTGCCCCCAGCCTCATAAGCAGTAGCTAGAGACGATAGAAAGGGTTTGGTAAGATCCACCCTAAATCTCTATTAGATGATAATAAATAAACAGATAGTAAGCTTTTAGTACCAAATAATGCTAGTAATAAAAAGAAAAATAAAACAGGTTAGGTAGTTAGACCAGGTTTGGTGGTACACCCCGAGATTCTAGCTGTGGTGGGGGGAGGGGGGTGAAGAAGCCTGAGAACCTCAAATTGAGGCCAACCTGGGGTGCATAATCAATTTCAGCTTGAGACACAGCAAGAGATCAGGAAAAAGAGGGAGAGGAGACTTGTTTGATATTCACAAGGACCTATAGTCTACCCATCCCCTTCATTTATTCCAAAGCATTTTTGTGTGCACGCGCATGAGGAGAGAGAGAGAGAGAGAGAGAGAGAGAGAAGACAATACTCTAATTGCTGTGATAAACACCATAACCAAAATTTAAGAAGGAAGGGGTTACTTCAGCTTGTAGTTTAAGTTTCACATTTGAAGAATGTCAAGGCAGGAGTTCAGGATAAGAGCTTGAAGCAGAAACCACTGAGGGATGTTGCTTCCTGGCCTGCTCTCTGTGGCTCACTCGGTTCCCTTCTTATAAAGGCCAGGCCCAGAGCTGGAAAGACAGTTCAGTAGTTAAGAGCGCTAGATATTCTTCTAGTGTGTTTGATTCCCAGAGCCTGTCTGGCAGTTCAAAACCATCTGTCTCTCTGGCCACCAAGCACACACATGATGCACAGGCATGTATGTAGTCAAAATACTCATTGCACATGAAACTAAATTAAAGTAAAACTTTTAAAGCCCAGGCCCACTTCCCAGGGATGACATCACACTCAATGGGCTGGACCCTACTATATCAATTAGTGACCAAGAAAAATCCCCCACAGACATGCTCAGGCCAATCTGATGGAGGGTGGGGGCAGTTCCTCAATTGAGAGTTCCTCTTCCCAGCACGAAGAGGAGGAAAAGAAGGGAAAGGAAGACAGAGATGGAAAGTTGGGAAGAGGGGAGACAGGAAGGGAGAGGCAAATAAGAAATCTCACTCCTCAAGAGGACAAGCCAGGACAGTCATGTAAGCCCAGGAGTCCAAGGTCAACCTGCATATTAGCAAGACCAGGGGAGAGGTCCATGACAGATGGAGGAAAGAGCTAAGTTTAACACGGTAGTGTGCTCTGGAAGAACCAATTAAATCATAAAAACAGTCACAACCAGCTCTCAGGAGGCTAATACAGGAGGACCACTGCAAGTACAAGTCTGGCTGTATATCATCAATACCCTCTCAAAAGGGAGGGAGGAAGGGAGGGAGGGAGGGAGGGAGGGAGGGAGGGAGGGAGGGAAGAAGGGAGGGAAGAGAATAAAATTTATTTCACCTCTACAAAAAATATTTTTTAAAAAATTAGAACTCTACTTTCTCATTTATATCTGTTGTACTAATATTAAAACATATATTATGATATGAAACTATTCATATCATTATAGCAAGGATGGCTCTAGGGGGCTGGAGAGGTGGCTCAACAGTTAAGAGAATTGGCTGCTTTTCCAGAGGGTTGCGGTTCAGCTCCCAGTACACACATGTTTGTAACCCCAATATCAGGGGATCCAATGACCTTTTCTGGCCTCTGTGAACGATATATACATTTGGTGTAATAATATACAAGTAGACAAAACACAATTAGACATACAATAATAATAATTATTCAACAACAACAACAACAAAAAGCAAAGAGTATAAACTGGAAAGTACTGCTAGAATGTAACCTGAGAACATGTCAAAAGCCACCACAGCCATCATGGTCATTCAATCTGGTAATTCTGTTCCTCAAAATACAGTAAAGACACTATTCAAAGATTTGTGTGCATGTATCTGTAGAAAACAGATGTAAGGGGAAGAGTATAAACACAAGGGTGATGGAGAGGAGCTCAGTGCCTCTCCAGTACCCCAAAATGACACCCTGTATGTTGCTGAGATTTACATGGGCACACAAGCATAGGAATGTGGTTTATATATGTATATAGATGCACGGTCCTGGTTTGTGTGTGTATACAAACGCGGAGATGCAGATCTTCCTCGGAAAATGCAACTCCAACTAACACATAAAAGAAAATGGATCGATCTTCTAACCTACTGTGTCTGTGTGCAGACATGCCAGGAAGTAAGTGAGAAGCATTTTCTATAAAATGTAATGACATGCATTTATTCTCATGAGAATCTTAAAGGAGTATAAGGCAGAGTATAAACTTGTATGTAGAGTAACAGACAACAGCTTGACATTTGTAGTATGTTTGTGATACATATAAACTGCATCTCCGTGTTTGTATACAAACACAAACCAGGACCGTGTATCTATATACATATATAAACCACATTCCTATGCTTGTGTGCCCATGTAAATCCCAGCAAAATACAGGGTGTCATTTTGGGGTACTAGAGAGGCACTGAGTTCCTCTCTATCACCCTTGTGTTTATACTCTTCCCCTTACATCTGTTTACGCTACCTTCTCATCAACCCACATTAAAAAAAAAAAAAAAAAAAAAAAAAAACTGGACCAGGTTACCCTTGGCATCCTGGGGTCTAACACTGTATGCACCACACAGCAGATGCTCAGGAAAGGTCACAAGTTCAAAGCAGTTAGCTCTGCTACTTCGAACCCTCCACCCACTGAATCAAAGCAGATGACTGGCTTTTGTAGAAGTCAAAGCACTCTCTCCTCCCCGAGCGGCACGCGGCTGATGGAGTATTTAGCTCTTTCTTTGTATCCTGCTTGTACAAGCAGAACTGAACCTGCCCAAAGTCACCGCAGTCATTCCATTTTCCCCTCAGAAGTGTCAGAGATGATGGGTTAAAATGCCTAGTTTTTCAGGGCATTCTTTTTAAAAGGCTTTAGCCCTGCACTCAGAATTCTAATCATGTGCACATTCATAATAAGCTTCATAATAAAGGCACCTTAGAACTGACAGTAAGTGGTAAACACTCTACACACGGGTCCAGGTACCTCTGACCTGTCACAGGTATAAAAGCCAGGAAGCATTTCCTCGAATTAGACACTTTGCCCCAGTATAACTATATTCTGTTGCAAAGCATTTTCTTTTCAATTGCAAGCTCTTCTGCTGAAACAGTCAGCTTCCTCACACCCAGTGGCAAGGCCTCTAAGGATCTGCGAGGCCGAAGTTCTCAAAGCGAGCACACGGTCCTGAATTCGCTGGATTTCCCAGGTTACTGAGGCCTCTAATCTTGTCAGTAACTGCACCTGGAAAAGGGTGGGAGGAAAAGCTAACCAACCACAGCAGGTGAGAGGGCCGCTGGACTCTCCACCCCATCCACCTTCATTCACCTCAGCCAATCAACAGCGTTTTCCTGTCTTTCCCCCCTCTTCCCCCTTAAAGTCAACTGGTAAATACTGATGGCCAGGCAGGGCATCACATGCCATTAATCCCAGCACTTAGGAGATGGGAGGAGAGGATCTTGAGATGAGTCAAGTCCAGTCTGGGCTACATAGGAAGCCTCCATCAAAGGAAAGAAAGAAAGAAAGAAAGAAAGAAAGAAAGAAAGAAAGAAAGAAAGAAAGAGAGAGAGAGAGAGAGAGAGAGAGAGAGAGAGAGAGAGAGAGAGAGAGAAAGAAGCAGGCAGAGGTGGAGCATGTCCTTAATCCCATCACTCAGAACTCAAAGGCAGACAGAGAGTTCGAGGCCAGCCTGGTCTACAGAGTAAGTTCCAGAACAGCCAGGGCTATGCTACACAGAGAAACACACACACACACACACACACACACACACACACACACAAGCAAGTATTAAAAGCTGATCACAAAAAGGCTTTGAGAAACTTAACTACACACCTTGTTTTTGGACAAGGTGTCACTATGTAGCCGAGAACTTGCTATATAGACCAAAATTGCCCAGAACTCAGAGATCTGCCTGTCTCTGCCTCCTGGGTGCTTGGATGAAAGGTATGCTCTACCACACTTGGCTTTAATTTTTCATTTATGTGTCCATCAGTGCTTTCTTAAAATAGTACATCAATACTGCATTAAATATGCTCTTATGTCAGAGGGAAGGAATTAGATACACAATCAGGCTTCTTTGAAGTGGCTAGTGCACTATAATATACAAAGTGCACTATATATACTCTATATAGAGTGCACTATAATATACAAAGCCAGCTCTCTAGAAAAAAAAAAATTCCCTGATTTGCAGGATTTTTCATTTCCATGGTGTAATATTTATCCCTGCCATATTTGCTACTTAGCTACCAGAATGATGTCACTGAATACCTTCCAGAGGAGATGGTGCATCCATCATACCACTGACTTCAGCTAAAGACTTCATGGAATGGTACCAGGCTGAAAGCAGTTGGGATGGTATTAAGGACTGGTTTCTGTTTGTGACCTACAACATCCTTTCAGAAACAGCTTCTCACAGCTGAGCTTGTTACACATTATATACACTGGTGAGAATTACTCTTTTTTTTAAAAAAAAGTTTATTTATTTGTATGCATATGGCACATGCCTGTGTGAGTACGTGCATGAGTTGTGGGGGAGGGGTGAGGAGGCCATAGAGGTACTCAAGAGACCTCCTCTGTCACCCTCTGCCTTCTCCTTTGATGCAGAGTCTCTTCCTGAACCTGCAGCGTACATCTTCTCTCTAGGCTGGAAGCCAGCAAACCTCCTGTTTCCAACCTTCCCTCCCCCACTTGGAGTTGGGATTACAGGTGTGCACAAGGCACACAGCTTGTTCTACTGATGCTGGGATCCTCATGGTTGCACAGAAAACACATGTAACCATCGAGCTGCCTCTCCAACCCAGAGAATTCATCTTCATTCTCCTCTTTTCTATCTTCTCTTCTCACATCTTGTCTTAAAGAATGACCTAAAACTCACTGTTCAATTCCCAAGCAAACTTTACATCCCACAAAGCACTGTCAGCTATTAGCTGCTAGCTTACACGTTCTGACCGAAGAGATATCATAAGCTGGAGAACCGGCACTTTGCTCAGACTTTTATAACCAGGGAACAATACAAGGACTGCTGATCTCTCTCACACCAAAGCTCTGCACAGGGAAAGCGCATTCCTCTTCATCAGCATTTGCCCAAGGCAGCCTTTGCCCCATATGCCCTGTGCAGACACTCCCTCCCAGGGGAAAAATAGAATCCGGCCTCAATAAAACATAAGCATCTCCGCACTAAATCCAGCTCCCCTCGGCCCCTCCCAACTCCCAGAAAGCCCTCTCCACACTGGCTCCCTACCTCTGGCTTTACCCTCTAGTGTCCCTCACTCACTAGCACGTGTTTTTTCCTGCCTACCCAGGGTGATCTCATCACTGTTGGTCATCACTTTCACACAGCATTTGTCTTCTGACAGTGTCTCTAAACCACTTCCTAAGCTTGTTCTGAAGGGATCTGGGAGCCACTGGTGTGAAGAGAACAGAAATGCTTTAGAGGGGCTGGAGAGATGGCTCAGCGGTTAAGAGCACTGACTGACTGCTCTTCCAAAGGTCCTGAGTTCAAATCCCAGCAACTACATGGTGGCTCACAACCATCAGTAATGAGATCTGGTGCCCTCTTCTGGAGTTTCTGAAGACGGTGTACTTACATATAATAAATAAATCGAAGGAAGGAAGGAAGGAAGGAAGGAAGGAAGGAAGGAAGGAAGGAAGGAAGGAAAGAGAGAGAGAGAGAAATGCTTTAGACTGAGCTCATGAGCACATGAGCGCACCATGCAGGGGGCACAGTTGGTCCTGATGGTCTCTCCTCTGGTGGTCTTTCATCCAGAAAGAGCACCGAGCATTCTTAGTGGAACTGTCCATCAATGGTGTCCATCCACTGTCCTCAACGGTGGCTCAGGACAGCCAGACCATTTGGCTTTCCCTAATGCAAGTCATCAGTCAGTGAAGGGAGGACATGGGATGTTTGGTCCAAGGGCAGCCCAGAAGAGAGCTGGCCACTTATTTCTGGTCTCCCAAGCTAACCTGGTCCCTTCTTCTCAAAGTGGGTCTTCACTCTGTGTGTTGATGCGGGGCTGACAAGTAATTCCTTCCTTGCTTAAAATTAAGGAGTCCATTTCTGCTGCTTATATCTCTAACTAACATAAACACATCCATGGATGTTCAGAGCAGTAAAGATCTCTGGACCCTTTTTATTTCCCTACTGCTCTCATGGGGTGCCACCACAGGCTCTCTCTGATCCCTGGACACAGCAAGCTCTGTAATCATTGCCTTTCTCCTTCTTCGGGATCTAAGACATTATCTGAGGGTTCCACAGAAAACAGAATTCTCAAAGAACAACAACAAGAACAAAAAAAACGGTCTCATCCCAAGCTCAGTCTAATCTAAACTGTGTCCACCTATTCTCACAGTTCTAAACTGCATCTAGTGTCAGTCAGCTGCTCACAGTTTGCCTTATGGACTCTGTATAGGGCAGTTGAGGATACGCACGCGCACGCAAGTGGGAACAGGATACTTGCGGAGGATCCTTTACTCTCAAACAGTGAATTAGCACAATGTTAACCAAGGAGACTTCAAGGGTTTTCAGAGGTGACATCTCAGTGCAAATCCCCCAGTTTCAAATGGAATCATGAGGAGGCAATCAAGCAGAGGGTAGACAAAGGGTATTGTGTGAGTCAGCCCCACAGGCAGCTGACCAATCCCAGTGCCCAAGGTAAGAGCTAGCAGGTCTCTTTTAAGATTCAGCATTCCACCATTCAGGGAGGATGGAGGTGATTAAGTCAGAAGCCCTGGTGAGAAAGAAAACCCATAGGGAACAGAATGTGTTTGTCTCAATTAGAAAGGAGAAATGACGGGGCATTCAAGATCCTACCTATTGGTCATTCCTGTAGGTGTTCCTCAAAAGATAAATTAGGCTCCGAGATCTGCTTAAGGATAACATCAAAAAAGCTGCAAGACTCACACAGAAAACCAAGACCCACCCTGACAGTGAAGAGCAGTTTGAGGTGAGACCAGTTAGATAGAAGCCAGCCCGAGAGTCTGGAGTCAGAATCAAGGTTGATATTCAAGTTCTGCCCTGAGTTCCAAGCCCTCACCCTCAGCCCCTCTTCATCTGTAAAAAAGAATACAGCCACCCAGTAGCAGGTTTATTCCGAAGAATAATTGATCATGTGAAACCAACCCTTTATTAAGCTCTCAATGGGATCTTTTGAGTACACTAGACAGATAGCTCAGAGGATCTTAGCCGTGAGGAGGTCAGCTCAGGACCTTTGGAAAATTCCACCCCTCTCTTCCTGGAAGAGAGAGGTCAGGAAGCTCGGAGACACCCCTCCCGTCCAGAAGGGAGAGGTTCTTTACATTCCTCCAAAAGACCACATGGGGAACCGACTGTTGGCCACCTGCAGAAAAGGGAAGCATTTGCTATCTCATTCCCTAAGGATCAATCAGTTTAAAAGTCACATGTTCTGCCAACAATATTGCGCCCAGTTGCTGATGCTCTATTCTGTCCCTGGAAACTGTATAAAAACTAGCTGAACAGACCACCTGGGGTCACCGCCTCTCCTTCAGGTGAGGGCCAGCCACAACGTGCTGGAACAATAAATTCCTCTTGCTTTTGCATTGATCCCCAGCTCTGCATGGTTCACTCAGAGGGTCCCCAGTAGCTACCGTCTTACAGCGGGAAAGCCCACTGCACAGCTAGATGCAATATGCAAATGGTCTGTCTGGGCTGTTTAAAGAGACATGGGGGAATCTGGAGAAATGGCCCAGTCTCCTGGAAAAGTGCTTATGACTCAAGCATGAGGACCTGAGTTCAGATCCCCAGTCTCTACATAAAAGCAAAATATGATAGCACACCTGTGTACCCCATGCTCTGATGAGACAAGGTTGAAAAAGGATTCCTGAGGGATGCTGCTCAGAGAGCCCAGTCAAATGGGGTGAGCTCCAGGTTCAGTGAGAAGATCCTAAAACAAAGTTGAAATCGATTGAGGAAGACAGCCAGACATCAACCTCTGGCCCCTGCATGCACATGCACAGGCACACATATGTGCACACAAAGATGTGGAGGAAAAGAAGAAAAGGAATTATTATAAAATGCCACTAAGAAGCTAAAAGAGGTGCCATGACAGGGGACCTGGTCTGGGAAATGTCCCTCTGTGTCTGTTAGTGACAGAAGAAACCTTAGACAGGAGTCAAGAGTGGAAAAGACAGTCCATCCTCATAAGTTCATGAGTGGAGGAGGGGTCAGCTTTTTTCAGCCTGGTGCCTCTGGTGTTTAGGGTGCGGACGGGGAGTAATCATAACTGAGCTTTTAGGGAACCCCAAAATAGCACCTCACCTGCTGCCACGTTCGCTATTGGTCACAAAGGGCGGTATTTATTCAGCAGATGGTGAGAAGCTGGGAAAAGGAATCAAGGGGCTCAGGCATGGGCAGCATGTTAATGGTCGGGGCTCAGGTGACTAGCTCACGGCTAATAGAAAAGCTTTCTCTCCCCCAGAGTTTGTCGAGGCTCTGATCTTCAGCCTCTGGTGCCAGTGTGCTAATTTGAACCTCAGTCTCAGTAGGCACAGTGGTGAGCTGATTTCCAGTAGGCTGAGTTTCCATTAGAGTCTGTGGTCTTTCCTGGCACACTCTGAGAATTCGAGTTTTCTCTGATTGGGTAGCTCAGTACCCGGGAAGCATTTTTTAGCTCCCAGGTTAGGGGTTCAGGGAGAAAACCAACTGCTATTTCTGGCCTTGAGAAACAGTCATTCCTTCTGCCAATGGCTGCCGCCCAGTTCTGCAGCTGGTGGACCAAGAGGCATCTTTCAGGAGGATCCCTGGGAAAGAAGTTCATTCTCTGGACTCCCAGGATCAGCCAGCAAAGCACACTCAGCTGAGAGCCATCAGTCCCAAGGCGGGCCATTTGCTATTCATCCTTGCCAAAGAACAGTGGGCTCAAAAATTCTTTACTCTGTAGTTATTTCTCTCTATAGATGGGCCAATATCTTGGGATCTGCATTTCCAAGCCAAGGCTTGATGCACAGCTGTGACTACAGCCTTCCTCAGCCACTGCCTGGCACCAATCCTTTCCTGCATAGCAGAAGGCAGGAAAAGCCTAGGCTGATCCAGACTTTGACTATGTGACTTTGAGTTTCTTAACTTCTGTGCCATCTCTAAAAAGTTTTTATCTCTTAGTGTTTCTGGGAATAATTCTGACCATCCTGAAAAAGAGTGTTTTCATACATGGCTGAACTTTGATTCAGAGCAAGCTGTAGTGTGTGTTCAGGAATCAATAAAGAATGGAAAGGACTGGATGACAGAATCTGAGAAGATTCACCCAGAAGCTGAAGGAAACAGATGCAGAAACCCACAGCCAAACAATTAGGTAGAGCTCAGGGAATCTTGTAGAAGAATGGGAGGAAGGATTGAAAGAGCCAGAGGGGTCAAGGACACCATAAGAAAACCTACAGAATCAACTAACCTGGGCCCAAAGTGGCTCACAGAGTCTGAACTGCCAACCAGATAGCATGCATGAGACAGACTGAGGTCCCTACCTAGATGTAACAGTTGTACAGCTGGTTCTTCATGTGGGGCTTCTAATAGCAGGAGCAGGGGCTATCTCTGACTCAGTTGCCTGCCTTTGGATCCCTTTCCCCTAACTGGACAACCTTTTCTGGATTCAATAGAAGAAGAGGCTCCCAGTCCTACTACAAGTTGATATGCCAAGGTGGGTTGATATCCATGGAAGGTCCCCCCTTTTCTGAGGAGAAAGGTAGAGAGGCATAGGGGGGAGAGGAGGTGAAAGGGAGAGATTTGGAGGAGAGGAGAGAGAAGAAGCTCTGATCGGGACGTAAAGTTAATTAATTAATTAATTAATTAAAAATAAATTTAGGTAACACTAAAAAAAAAAAAACACAAAGTAATATGTCTCGGCTACATAGTAAGCTTGAGGCCAGTCAGTCAGGGATACATTAGACAATAGAGAGAGAGAGATAGGGAAAAGAAGAGGGGAAAAGGAAAAAGGAGGAGAAGGAGGAAGAAGAAGAATAGGAGATGGGCTCATTGTAAGACATCAAAAAAGAAAAGAAAAGCCGACATCTAGCCTTCTGGCTCTCTAAACCTGCTTTTCTCAGTACATTTCTTGTCAATAATTAAAATAGCTGCAGTGCCTTGATACCCACAATTCTATTTATGATGCTTATTATCTGCTTCGTTCCAACTCTCATCGTTTAAGGACTTACTCATTAATTCTCGCAGAAGGAGTTTAATTTCAGCAAATGTGTTTTTGAGATATTTTGACGTCCTGGAGCTATAAAACTATAATGCGATTCATTTACTTTCTGAAAGACCCACAGGCTATTATTTTTCTCCTTTTCCCCAGGTTTAGTGACGCATACTCAAAAAATAAAAGCTGTGCGTATATAAGACCCAAGGCAGAAGCACTTTGCATATACATTGTAAACGTGAGGGTCAAATCCAGCAACTGCCTACACCTTCACCTCACCATCCCATTGTGTGTGCAAGTGCATCTGTGGACGTTTCCAGCAAATTAGACAGCACCACTAGTTAATGTCACCATACTAGACCTTCCTTACACCCCCCAAATTCTTCCATCTTATAAGAGAACATTCATACAGTTTGGCCAACATCTCCATATTCCTCCACCCCCAGGCTCGTTTGAGCACTGCTCTAATCTGTGTCTGAAGACTGGGTATTTTTTTTAATCCCACCAATATTTAAGAACACTGCGCTTGTGTTTTTACATCAGGCCTACTTCTTCCAGAATAGCGTCCTTCTGGGTCTTCCTATTGCCTCACGAGGCTAAATTTCCTCTTCCGGGCTGAATAATACTCTTTTGTAAATCGCCATTTCTTCTTCAGCCAGGCAGCCATGAGTGATTATTTAGATTGATTCTTCAACTTGACTGTTGTGAATAACACTCTGCAGAGAACATGGGGACTCAGACCATCAGTGTTCTGAGCCTCACAAAAAATGTAGGTACTGGTATTTCAAGTTTTTCAACTTTATTTAGTGGGGAAAGGTGGGGGGTGGAATGGTTGTAGTATACACACAGGCGCACACGCCCAGCAGCCAGAGGCTCTGTCATTCTCTACCTCATGACTTCCAGACAGGGTCTTTTACTGAACTTGGTAGCTAAGCTGGTGGCCAGCATGTGTGTGTATGTGTGTGTGTGTGTGTGTGTGTGTCTACAGACCATGTCAGCTTTTATGTAAGTGCTAGGAATCTAAACTCAGGTCCTGTCTCCACTCACTGAGCCAACTCCCCAGTCCTGTGAATCCAACGTCCACCTTACAGTAAAATATGTACAAAGAGTCATGATGACCCTTAAGGTATTTACTTCCAACATGATTTCTTATCCAACAAGCAGCAGCTCTCCCTCATTCCTATGCTTGCTCTGTGCCTCCTATATGCCAAGAAGAGGCTATGTGAGCCCTGACTGCTCACTCTCTACTGAAACATGACCTCCTCTAGCCTCTCTCTCTCTCTCTCTCTCTCTATCTCTCTCTCTCTCTCTCTCTCTCTCTCTGCATGGTCCCAACTCATCAGAGTAGCTTCTTCATGAGAGCCATACCCCAGCTGGGACGTTTGGGCTGTTTGGGAGGGATCTATTTTCATTTTCCAATTGGCCATCCATGATGTTGTGGATGAATAGATGCATCTCATTTCTGTAATTAACAAGCAAACACAAAGAATCAGGTTCCAGAAACCAAAAACAAATCTAAGTCTACCTCGATCCTTTATTGTTCCAGAGTTAGGAACAAATAAAGCTACCACAAGCCTTCCCTAAGGCTGTCCAAGGCTGAAAATAAGGCTATAGCATTTGTAGTTCAAACCCAACAACACACCATCTGAAAAGACAATATAACAAAGGGATCAGAAACTAAGTATATTATCCATTCCTATAATGCCAGCACTGAACTGCTGAGGCTGGAGGATGATCAATTTGAAGCAAGCCAAAGTTACACAGTAAAACTCTGTTAGGGTGAAGACAGACCTCTAAAAATATATATATATGTTACAAAGTTAGCTTTTTATTGAAAATACTCATTCCTCTACATCTGAGACTTTGTCCTGAAGTATGTTGTGACCTAGATACCACTGACACTAGTGGTCATAAATCCACAGTATCCAGAGCTGGTGGCTGCCAATGAAGGACCCCTCCACTTGGTGCAGAGGTGCCTCTCTGTTCCAAGGTGAAACCTGTGTGTGTCTTTTTTGCCTAGAGACAAGTATGGAGTGTTCGTTCAAGGTCTCTGAAGCTAGACTTTCACAAGCAGTGAAAACAGCTGTGGCTCAAAAAAGACAAGGTTGAGGAGATGGATTAACAGGTAAGAGTCCTTGCTACACAAGCAATGAGGACCTGAGTTCAAATCACCAGCACCCACACAAAAGTCAAGTGTGCCCACATAATCCTCTATCCAGAAAACAGTGAGCTTCGGGTTCATTGAGAGACCCTATGCCACGGGAGTAAGGCATGGAGCGACAGAGTACACACACGCAGAGAAAATGCAGGGAGGCAACAGAGAAGTCGAGTCCTCAGCCATTCATCTTTCTGCAGTCAAGTAAGTTTACTCCTTCCAAGGCTTACTGGAAGCTCACCTACAAATTACTACAAATTCCAAAAACAAATTTCCAAAGCGCTCCACTAACAAGACCACATGTCCAAAAACAGGGTGACTTGCTCCCAGACACTCAGCAGCTGACCCCCTACTCTACATGTTCACATTTATAATTCATAATTCAGCTAATATTTAGAACAGAGTACATGACCTAGTTGGGCCCTACTGTGATCTAAATAGTTCTAATTTGCAGTCTGGTCACAAGATGGGAACTGGAGAACTGGATTGGGGCCAGCAATCTGGTATGACCTTGAGTAAGCCACTGCCTCCCCAGAGTTGTCTGTCCCTGAGAGCCCATCTCCATGACTGTCTCTTCAAGTGATTACTAAGCAAGTCTGCTGTAAGTTTCCGGAAGGTCCTCAGAAGCACCGGCATTTCTGACTGATCTGATAGTGTGTGAAAGCAGCCTTGCCACCAAGGGAAGACAATGACCTAAAGGCTCTCCCTGTGCCCCCACCAGAGCGGAGCTTTTACAGCCTGTGCCATGCCTAGCAGTGATATGGTAGATACGCATATATAAAATATAGGACACTATATTCCAGCATGCTATATGGTGTGCACTGCTATTTTATATCATTCACAGACGCTAAGTGTTACCTTATGTCTGCCCCACACTCCACTCATACCTGAGTCTAGGTTCTGACCTATCGCTAGAATGGCTGACAGTCTTCACATACTTATTTCAAGTGATTATAAAAGTCCCTTCAGTGGCAGCACACTTCATCTCTAGTATTCATATCAGCTGTGTCTCTTCTTTAGCCAGGCATGAAGGAGATTCCATCACTGAAGGCTGTAACAGTAACTTTATTCACCTGTAATCATTGTCATCTCTTGGGTTTACTGCCTCTGTCTGCTAACCTAGGCCTAGTCCTGGAAATTTCTAGCCTCTGTACAATCTAATGTAGGCCTACATTGTTTTCAGCCTCGGAGACTTACTGCTAAATAAGCTCACCCCTTCCTAGAGTTCTTTCTGAACTCTATCTAGCTGATTCAATTCAGCTGTTCCGGCTCAAATTCCTTTCCAAGCTGACCGATCCAATTTGGCTTCTCTCTCAGTCTCTCCTGACTTGCTCTGCTTAACCTTATACTAATCCTGGCAATCTGTTCTAATGTTCTGGCTCCTTCACATTCTCTGGCTCATTCTGTCTTCACCTGTGTCTAGCTTGTTCTGTCCCTGCAACCTATCTCTTTACAACTCTCCCAGTAAAAAATGCCTCTTCTTTTTTCCTCTCTACACTGATCTCTTAAGTAGTTTCCCTCTCCTCTCTCTTCTTGAGAGAGTTGGGCGTGTCCTATTCTGTCGAATCTTTGATTTGTCACTCTGTCTGCCACTCAATTAGACATCACTTACAAACATGATGCTTTCTTCTACCAACTTTACCTTCAATGTTTGGGATTAAAGATGCATGCTAAAGACATGTCTATATCCCAGCCAGAGGAATTAAAGGTGTGTGCTAAGGGCTGAGCCACACAACTAGAAACAGATTTCCAGTAAATAGCATAATCTCAGAGTTCACAGTGTGATCAAATACCCTGCAACAGAAGACTGTGTGAAGACAGGAAGCTAATGAAATCAGTACACCATCAAGTCACCCTAACAAAGTGGTTCTCAACCTGGGGGTCATGGGGGTGGCATAGCACATATCCTGCATGTTAGATATTTACATTACGATTCATAACAATACCAAAACTACAGTTATGGATTAACAATGGAGTGACTTTATGGTTGGGAGTCACCGCAGCATCAGGAACTATATTAAAGGGTCACAGAACTAGGAAGGTTGAGAACCACTTCCCTAAGGCAAATGCCTCTCATCTGGGATGCTGAAGAATCCACCAGGACTGTCTGACAAGATGCAAGGGAAACATGCCATGCCACAGGGCTGGTCCTGGCCTTTAATTCGTCAGGATCTGGGTGTGAAATCTGTTGACTTTGACCTAGGAAACTCAAGACCTATATTCAGTATTCGGAACTCACTCTCCCAGGAGGAAGACAGATCTTAAGACTATTTTTGTCGAGTTTGTTAAAGATTGGGGCCTGTCACGGATAAGCCTGTTGTATGGAATTAATCATTAAAAGTAAGGGGAAGTGTGTAACTCACTAGTGTGAAGCATGGCTTAGGAAAAGTAGGATTACTACTGCTCACCCTATCAGGTCCGTTGCTTTGTACAAACCCACCTCTTTTTTAAAGATTTTATGTGTGTGTTTGCATGTGTGTATGTGCATTGCATGTATGTGTGGTGCTTGTGGAGGCCAGACGGGCTTCAGATCTGCTAGAACTGGAGTTACATATGGTTTTGAGCTACCATGTGGGTGTTGGGAATCAAACTCCGGGCCTCTGAAAGAGCAACAAGTGCTCTTAACCACTGAGCCATCTCTCTAGTCTCCAACCCACAATCTGCTTACCACCCATTCCCTACCTTTTGCATAAATATAAATTCCATATGAAAAAGGTTCCCTCTGCCATGTTTCCTTCTGTGCCCTGAGCACATTGAACATTCCCTTGTGTCACAAATATTTGTCAAAAGAATGGCACTAAGTTATTTGTCTATGCCAATAACATCAAAGTGGTTCTGAGTGATAATTCATTCATATCCTCTCTCTCTCTCTCTCTCCCTCCCTCCTTCCCTTCCTCTTTCCCTCCCTCTCTCTGTCCTCCCCATCCCTTCTTCCTTCCCTCCCTTTCTCTGTCTCTCTCTCCCATCCCCTTCCCTCTCTCTGTTTCTCTCTCCTTCCCTCCATTCCTCCTTCCCTTTATTCCCCCCATTGTGTATGTGTAGTTACTTAGATATGATAATGAGACAGAAAATGAGAAACCAAATCTCATACTAGCTCAAACACAGCTGCCCACTCTGTACATGGCTCATTGAACTGAAAAGCGAGAGCCCTAAACTCTGAGCTCATCAGCTATCAAAAGCAGGAGATGAGATCCAATTTTAACCACCCGTAGAGAGGAGTTAACCCCTTTACAGATTTCCCAAAGACAGATTACCCAGGTCAAGGTTCTTAATCAAACAGAAAATGTCAACGAAATGAAAGAGAACGCTTCCTGGAAAAGATGAGCAAGAAAAAGGAAATGAATGTTGAGAAACTAAATGGAATTCATGAAACAGCATAAATGCAGCCACCCAAAGGAAAGCCTTAAACCCAGGGCAACTAGCAGAAGACTACAGGCGTGAAGCCTGTTGGATAATTAAATGTTTATGTGGGATATCCTGATGCTGTCATTCCATAGTTTCCTCACTGATAACAGTGGAAGAAATAATGCTCCACAGAATGACTTAGCACTCATGATTCAAAACTAAGAAAAATAAAAGCTGGCAGCAACATCCTCAAACTACCACCCCCAAGATCCAGCACCCAGATAACTCCAGCAGGCAGCCATGAGGCTTGCCTTGACCTTTATGTCAAATAGTTTATTTGACTAATCTTTAAGTCAATTGTTATCTGATTTCCCATCACATGATTATGAGCAAAGGCTTATCAGAGTGTGCAGTATTAATTTAATCCTATCTGTCTTCATTCTGCAAGTGTACGCTACTTCCCAGAGTGCTGGGCCGACAGCAATAATCCCATTGGTCAGAAAGGGAATGCAGCTTCATCAGAGGATTTGGAACAGAAATTTCAAAGTCAGCCCAGCAAAGGCATCCAAGGCCACTCACCCAGTGAAGCACGGTTATACTTAGGTCATTGGCCTTGCATCTGAGAGCCACATTACCCACGGGAGCACATGTTTGTTGTGGTGGTGTTTGTTGTTCTCGTGGTAGTTGTTGTTGTTGTGGTGGTGGTGGTGGTGGTTGTGATTGTTGTTATTGTTTCGGTTTTGTTTCTGTTTTCATTGTGAGCTGACTAGTTTAATTATGGTTGCTTACCAGAGCAGGGAAGGACAAAGGGCTCTTAACAGGGGTATGCACAGCTGAACTATAGCTACACTACAGAAGAAAATGTCTCCCACTCCCCCAGGAACCACTAACTGTTAATAGCTCCTTGGGAAGGGGTGGGAGCCTTGTGAGCCCCTCCCCATCTTATGCAAGTCCTGGAGGGCACACATTTTGAGAAAGATGGATTGAAGGGAGTGGTACCAACCCAGGGATGCTCACCACTAGGAACTCCTCTCTGTGGTTCAGTAATGATGTCACTCTCGTTTTGCAGGTGCAGAAAGTGAAGCACAGGAAGACAAAACAACTTGTTGAAGGTCACTCAGCAGGTAAATGTCAGAGCCAAGACACAACACCAAGAACCCTGGGTCCAAATGCCACACTCACTGCCACTGAATGCAAGCATGGACTCCTGAGAGGGGAACAGACACCTGTCTCATCACCTTGCCAACCTTCTGGGCCTCCAAAATAAGATGTCTCATTACCTAGAAGCAGCCCAGGTGCCTGAACACACATACCAGGTCTGCCAGGTCAACTGACCCAAGCCAAGCCAGTGAGAGCAACGAGGAGATTTCTAGAAGCTGCTGAGTAGGATGGGAAAGTGATCTAGCCTATACCAGGAAGTCCTGTCAGAAACAGTGAAGACCATGAGCTGAGTTGATGAGCTGAATTACAGTAACTGGCCACCCCTATAACCTAAAACAAGCCTGTTTGTGGTTTAAATAGCCTGAGCTGGGTGCAGTGTCACATGGCTATAATCCAAAAGGCAAGAGTCAGGAGAATTGCCACAGTTCAAGACCACTGTAGTCGACATAGCAAGTTTCAAACCACCCAGGCCTACCTAGCATAGGTAGGTTAGGCCATTGCTAAGTTCTTCCTATTCTAAGACATGGGCCTCTGGTTTTCCTCTGAGGAAAGCCACACCAAGCCTTCCCAGAACTTAGCCACTGTAGATGCTGGACCATCTGAACTGGAAGAAAACAACTCTTAAACGCTCTTTTCTCTCTCTCAGGGTGTCATTTTTAATTGAGGACAATGCAAAGTGGAAGGTCTAAGCAATGTCATGCTTAGATCTTCAATATATTCAAATTACTCCAAGTTTTTTTGCATGATTTGATTCAATCCCAACCCCTATGGTAGGACTCACTTCCTGAGTACAGGAACACACCACAAACTAGCATTTAACCAAACCACATATGTTGTGTTCCTGAAGGAAATATCGCGTGATGTGCTTGTGACTTTACCACAGAGACAACCTAAATGTGTGCAAAAATCAAACATTTTTTAAAGCAGATATTTCAAGGGTTTTTTATTGAATATTTTATTTATTTACATTTCAAATGTTATCCCCTTTCCCAGTCCCCCCCACCGCCGCTCCAGAAATCCCCTATGCCATTTCCCACCCCCCTGCTTCTATGAGGGTGTTCCCCCACCCACCCACCCACTCCTGCCTCGCCTCCCTGGTATTTCCCCTACACTGGGGCATCAAGCCTTCCCAGGACCAAGGGCCTCTCCTCCTATTCATGTCTGACAAGGCCATCCTCTGCTACATATGCAGCTGGAGCCATGGGACCCTCCATGTGTACTCTTTGGTTGGTTTAGTTCCTAGGAGCTCTGGGCGGCCGGGGGAGGGGGGGTCTGGTTGGTTGATATTGTTGTTCTTCCTATGGGATGCAAACCCCTTCAGCTCCTTCAGTCCTTTCTCTAACTCCTTCATTGGGGACCCCGTACTCTATCCAACAGCTGGCTCTGCATTTGCCAGGCTCTGGCAGAGCCTCTCAGGAGACAGCTATATCAGGCTCCTGTCAGCAAGCACTTCTTGGCCTCAATAGTGTCTGGGTTTGGTGGTTGTTTATGGACTGCATCCCCAGGTGGGACAGTTTCTGGATAGCCTTTCCTTCTGTCTCTACTCCACAGTTTGTCTCCATATTTCCTCCCGTGAGTATTTTGTTCCCCCTTCTAAGAAGAACTGAAGTATCCACACTTTGGTCTTTCTTCTTCTTGAGTTTCACATGGTCTGTGAATTTTATCTTGGGTATTCCAAGCTTTTGGGCTAATATCCACTTATCAGTGACTGCATAACATGTGTGTTCTTTTGTGACTGGATTACCTCACTCAGGATGATATTTTCTAATTCCATCCATTTGCCTGAGAATTTCATGAATTCATTGTTTTCAATAGCTAAATAGTATTCCACTGTGTAAATGTACCACATTTCCCATTCCTCTGTTTAGGGACATCTGGGTTCTTTCCAGCTTCTGGCTATTATAAATAAAGCTGCTATGAACATAGTAGAGTATGTGTCCTTGTTATGGATTGGAGCATCTTCTGGGTATATGTCTAGGTATGGTATAGCTGGGTCCTCAGGTAGTACTATGTCTAGTTTTCTGAAGAACTGCCAGACTGATTTCTAGAGTGGTTGTACCAGCTTGCAATTCCACCAGCAATGGAGGAGTCTTCCTCTTCCTCCACATCCTTGCCAGCATCTGCTGTCAGCTGAGTTTTTGATCTTAGCCATTCTGACTGGTATGAAATTTCAGTTTTTATATCTCAGTTTCTGTAGGAGGAACAGTGCAGCCACCTCTATGTAAAACAGCCACAAAAGCACATCCTGCAGGAGGACCTAATTGAGGACTGCCTGAGAGACCAAGGATTGGTGATGCAGACAATGCCAGCCAATCAGGAACTGCTGCTTTGAAGAGATGCTTTCTTGGGACCAATGGGGTGTGGGTGGAGGGTATTAAAGGAGCTTGCAGCAGTGTTCAGATGAGCTTGCTGCCCTGTTGCTCACCTGCTCCCGAGTCTGTGGTTGACTCCACTGGGTCTGTGACACCTCACCTCCAACCCCCAAGGGCAGGTAGGGGCGGGCAGCGAGTAATCTGGGACAGGCAACAAGTTTTATTTAAAATTTTAAACAGGATTTCCAATAAGACAAAATCTCCCTTGGACTTTGAAAAGCAGAAGTTCTGTGTATTTACACCTTATATCACCATCTCCAGTCTTCTCTGATGCATCCAATAGATTAACAGGGATGTGCCATTCAGGCAGAGAAGGATTAGAACTCCTGGGGGAAGCTGGTACACCAGCGCACACAGTTTTCAGTATTTTCCCCCCTGGGGTTACAGGAAACACACAGGTGGCTATGCAGTAAGCTTTAGCAATACATGACAGTCAGCTTCCATTTGCTGCCAGCTGAACTCCCAAACGGATCCGGCTTGCATTCCATATACACCACAAGTGGGAAAAGCAGGGGTTACTGATCCACAACCAAACTTGGTCTATGTGGTTGTTTCAAAGTAACAATGAGCATGAGCAGGTCCACAAAAGTCCTGGGACTGGGTGAAGACATCGCCACCTTGAATCTTTATATTCAAGTTGACTCTGACATTGCCCTGAGCTGGCATGCTACCAGGACAGTAACTGCTTCCTTAACCCTACTCACATTTCACTTCCTGACGTGCGCTGGGTTTGAAATGATTCATAAACTCCTGTGTATTTATAATTTTTTTCAACTACAAAATTCTGATTTCTTCCCAACAGAACAGGGTTTTCTTCCTAGTATATGCTTTTAGTAACCAATTTGCTTGAATCCGTATTCAGAGGGAAAGTGCTAAAAATATATAGTTTTTACTTAGGGTCATTTTTTTTATATACCAGCTGTGATATTCAACTTGATAGAATCTAGAAATCACTGAGAACATAGGCCTTTAGGTGTATCAGTGAGGGATTATCTTGATTGTGTTCATTGAAGTTTGAAGACCTGCCTACTGTGGGTGGCACCATTCCTTTGGCTGGGACCCTGAACTGTAACTTGACTGGATCTTGGGTCAACTAAGAGGCAAATTGTGGGCAAAGCTGGATGGGTTTTTGAGTCAGGTTATTTGAAATAGGAAGACAAACCCAAACGTTACTTCAATGGCAGCCAGATAAAAGGAGGCCCAAGGGAAAAGCTTTTAGTTTTTACCTGCTTATCTTCATGACTTGCTGACAAGTTCATTTACCCTGTTATTTCCATCACAGCTGCCATGTCCTATATTGCTACATTCTTTCACTGGAATATGAATCTGGCTTTGTCTGGCCTCTGACATGCACTGAAGACCAGGAATCGACAGTCCTTCAGTGTCAGACTGAGGCTGCTTAGGAACCCAGTCTTACAGACTAAGTAGCTACTAGGGCCTCAACTTCCCAGTGTGAAGACAGACACTATGAAACTCCCAAGACTATATATCATGTAAGCCAATTTAATAAATTCCCTTTTATTTTATTTTCAAATGTTCCTGTATGCATATGGGGAAGGATATGTGCGCATGCCTGCAGAGGTCAGAAGAGGGCATCAGATCCCTTGGAAATAGTTCCGGAGGTTGTGGGTACTGGGAAGCTAATTCCAGTCTGCTGGAAGAACAGCAAGTGCTCTTAACTGTTGAACCATCTCTCCAGCCCTGAATTCCTTTGTGATATATAGGGGTTCTATGAGTTCTATTCCTCTAGAAAACCCTGACTAACACCAATTCAAAAACTCAACTTTTCGCAACTTGCCTAGCCTAGTCCTAAATGAGCTTGGTAGCCAAATTGAGACTCCAGAACTCTGCCTTGCCTGTTCTTGGGAGAGATTTCTACCCTCTTTACCTGAGATCTCTACTTTGCTACATTTTGTAGATGTCCCACCTTTCCACCTTCACTCATAATGTTCTAGTTAAGGTTCTTTCTTTTTAGTTATGTGCACTTGTGTGCATCTGTGTGTGCATCTGTGTGTGATCCCCAGCACTCATGAAAAAGCAGGGTACAGTGTCACACATCTGTAATCTCAGTGTGCATCTGTGTGTGCATCTGTGTGTGATCCCCAGCACTCATGAAAAAGCAGGGTACAGTGTCACACATCTGTAATCTCAGTGCTGAGGGCAGAGACAGAGATGGGGAGATCCCAAGGAATCTTGACTAGCCAGTCTAGACAAAAGGGCAAGCTCTAGGTTTAATGAGGGATCCTGACTGAAAAGTAAGGTGGAGAGTACAGGTGCCTGCAGAGGCCAGATGAGGACACAGCATTCCCTAGAGCTGGCATTTCAGATGGTTATGAGCTACCTGGCATGGGTGATGGGACCCCCAGCAAGAACAGGCTCTTAGCCACTGAGCCATCTCTCCAGTTTCCAATCATGTTCTTTAATTATGTTGTACTCCCTTCCCTTCCAGACTTCAAACTTCTTTTTCTTTGCCCCCATTCCCTCTCTATGGGTTTCTAGAGCATATGGTAACTCTAAGGAAAACTCTAGGAAAAAAAAAAACACTGATGTCTCTCCCAGTCCCATTTCCAAATGCAAATCGGTATAGCTCACTTCAAAATGCATAGCTATGATGAAACAACCACACACACACACACACACACACGCACACACACACACACACACACACACACACACAAAGATATTTTATCAGTTCCCCCAAAGACAAGACACAAATAATAAAGGTGGAGAAGAAAGGTGGGCATCATATTTGAAAAGCTAAATTTAGAAGAGTTCCTACAACTAAGCTTAAAAGTTTCCCCTGAGCTTCAAAGTAATGGAGACCAAAGATTAAAAATGATGTATGAAGCATTTTTTTTTAATCTGAGTTTTGTCACATGAAGTCATCATTAGGGGTTTGATTTCTTTGGCTCTGAACTCAAAATTCCATATATGACATTGTATTAAAGGCATTCAGCAACTGGACGGATAACATGCCTAGCAGCTGTTTTACAGAACATATTAGCCCATATAGCTATTTCTTACCTCAGGGGTAAGAGTAGGGGAAAACTTAGGACCTAATATTAGCCTTATTTAATTAATGCAATTCTGTTGGGAGCTAGAAAGAAATAGCCCAGGTGCCCAGCATCATGGTTCTGCAACTTGGTCCAGGAATATCTCTGTATTACTCTTCCAGGGCCTCTAAGTGGAGCAATATATAACATGATGAAAAGTGAAGGTCACCAGCCAGACCTGGAGGGATCTTACCAAGTGCTGTTCCCCTCACACAAGAAAATATGAATCACTCTGACAAGAGCCACCTAATGTCCCTAAGGAGAAGTACCTTAGCAAATGTCTGAAGGTTCCCGGAAGATGGCTCGTAATTTACCCAGAGTGCTTGTTGTACGAGCACAAGGCTCTGAGATTAGATCCCCAGCACTCATGAAAAAGCAGGGTAGTGTCACACATCTGTAATCTCAGTGCTGAGGGCAGAGACAGAGATGGGGAGATCCCAAGGAATCTTGACTAGCCAGTCTAGACAAAAGGGCAAGCTCTAGGTTTAATGAGGGATCCTGACTGAAAAAGTAAGGTGGAGATCTATACAGGAAGACATCCAACATCACACACAGAGAGACACACGCAGACAGACACAGGAGGACACCCAACATCAACCTCTGGCCTCTACACACACAGAGACGCATGCATACACACACGCAAACAGACAGAGACAGATACACAAAGAGAGAAAGAGAGAAAGAGAGAGACACACACACAGAGAGAGAGAGAGAGAGAATAAGCTAAGACCACTTTTGAAACATCACTGTATCCTGCACTCAAAACCGTGCTCAATAATCACCCTGCCCCTGACAACAACTCTATGTCATAAACATGGAGTAGAGTCCAGGGACAGGATTGCTCAAGTATGCTCTGTTAACAAAGATCCGAGAAAGTGGTTCTTGTGACGTTCCTTATCAGTGGGCCAGCAGCAGCAGCAGCTGGAGTGGCCTTGCCAGGACATACCCACAATATAACTAATGGGTAGAAAGGCTCTCAGGGCAATTCCTGAATGCAGAAACACATTTGCCCCAAAGAGCATCTTGATATGCTCTTGAATGCATCATGATATTTTCAAAAAGACTATAGTGTTTATAATTTAAAAAATAGAATAAAAATTTACTTTAAAGGCAATGAATGGAGGAAATGGCATGAATGGAGAAAGGAAGTCAGTAGGCCATGGCCATCGTCTCTCAAATGGCCATGATAATAAGAGGCTACAGTCTGCACTAGGGAATGTGAACAACCACGCTGAGGTTCCGTGGCCATGACCATGGCACCCTGGGCTGAGATAAGGCATGTATTGCGGCACTGAGAATGCCTGAAGTCCAAACATACAGGAAGTGCAGCCTCATGTGTTGCCCAAACTTTACAGAGTTTAGAGATGAGGAGAACTCTCATGTCCTGCTCTCCCAGCTGGCCACCTGTCTCTTGTGCCTCTGGGGAGCCTGCTGTGGGGCTGTGGCTACTGCTGAGTCTATCTCCACCTGGAGACCCATCTGAAGGCTTGGTGGGGGATGATAGCATGCTCCTGTGACATTCACTTTTATATATACCCAAGGGAAGATTATTACTAGGACACTGCGTGTGCATTTTGTATAAACGGTGCAGGGGCATCTTCTAATGTTTGGATCCAGAAGGATCCAAGGCGCATGCATCATAGGGAGCAGGAATATATCATAGAAGTAGATAAGACAGCACAGGAAACAGCAGGGAAAAGATCGTAAAGCCTTTCTGAATAAATAACAAATGGGTGGAGAATGCTTATTGAATACAAAAGCATGGGACTCGCTCTCCAGGGAAGTCCCAAGCAGCTCAGGCACATCCATCCTTGTTGGAGCTTCAGAATGGCATCAGCATCTCCCTCCAGACCAAGGCTGCTGAGCCAGACTCTGCTGGTAGAAAGGCCCCTGTGGAACCGACATCCTTTACAAACCGTAACCGATCCCAAACTGCTGAGACAGCTGCCGTCCTCACCAGACGATCACATTTACTTACAGACAGAAACAAAGAAAGCTGAGTCATTCAAACCACCCAGCCCAGACCCATGGTCTGACATATGAATGTCACTGCTGAAAGAGCCACACGTTCAGAGTGGAAGCTGGCTTCAGGGTAGCCCTGTCACAAATAATATCCTTGCATGTATTATTCTACCCGTCCAAGATCGACAGGGCCTCTTGCCTTCTCCATGATTTCTGTGCGCTCATGGCTCCTGTTACTACAGTTGTGTGTGACCATGTGGTGAGCATAATTGTTCCTAAGCCTATCCCTCATTGAATGGTGTGATATATAAACTCTAGGGACCAGACCTAGGCTGCAGCCTGGAGGAAATGAATCACTCAAAACAACAGTCTAGTTCGGTTAAAGGAATGAAACTTTTTCCGTGAGATTCTCCAAGGACTCGGAAACCCAACAAGGGAAGATGGTGTTACTGCATTAGCCGCTGGTATCTAAATACACAACAGCAGGTACTGCCAATACTTTGGCACAGAACAAATACATAAGCACAAAAGTGCACACACAGAGCTGTCCCTCAGGCCTGGCTGTAAGGGTCAAATATGTTCTCCAGGTCCACAGGGTAGACACCAACCAAGCAGTCTCTGAGTACTCAAAACATAGCCATGGAGAGTAAGGGGCTGAACTTCATATGTGATTTATTTGCAAATAATTTAAACACTAGTTTAAATAGCCTCGTGGACCTGGTAGCTACTAAATCAACATCCTGGGCCTAGTGATTAATTTCAGTTGTGAAATAAGAGGGAAATGTGAGTGGAATACCTTCTTATACTTTTCTTCTACTTCCAGTCTTTCTAATAATGAACACATTGCTTTTATAATTCAGAAAAATAAGGAATTAAGAGCTGGCCACATTAAAAGAGCAAGAAAGAATAATTTCCTCACTTCCTGTATCCAGTGACTGCCTCTCTGACTCCAGGTATGACACGGCTGCTGGAGCTGGTGAGCAGCCAACAAGGAGCCGCTATGTAATCCCAGCACACAGGAAGCTGAGGCAGGAGGATGTAAATTCAAGGCCATTCTGGGCTACAAAACAAAACTCTATCTCAGATAATAACTAATGAAGATGAAGCCATGGCTGGTAATCTTAGTGGGGTCTCCAGCTCAAATCTGTCTGTCATCCATGACACAGCTGGCTGTAAGCATCATTCTAAGTTCTTCCAAATCTCTTCACTCCAGCTCCTAAAAATTCACTTCTCAGATTAAATGTAGCCCTCACCCTCTCCTTCTCCCTCTCCCGCTCTGTCTCCTCCCCCTGGTTCTCTCCCCTGACATCACCTCACTACACAGCACTTCTCTTGACCTGCTGCCTTCTCTGTTATTATCCTTGACCCTCCAAAATGAACTATAAGCTCCAAGACAGCAGAAATAGTGTGTCTTCTTACTGCCCTATGCCCACAACCAATTACAGTGTCTTCAACTTGTTGATGTTTGATATTAGCTAGAGTCCCAGTGTTTGCAGAGGCTTCTCAGAGGCTCTTTAGATTGTATTTGGGGGAAGGAAAGGCTCTGAACAGCAGAAGCCAAGTCCCATCTGGGCAGGTAATGACTCCCTTCACCACTTACTTGATATACAAGGGGACAGTAATGAGTACTTTATGGGACTGTGAGAACCCATGGCGTAATTGAGGAAAACCATTGAGTGTCTATGTGTGTGGCACACAGAACTGCTCAAAAATATTAGCAAGTATTATGACCTGAAGATTCCTAGTGTGGTGCCTTGAATGAGAATGGCCCCCATAGGCTCATACATTTGGTTACTTGGTCCCCGATTGGTAGAACAATTTGGTAAAGACTGGTAGATGTGGCCTTGCTGTAGGAAGTGTGTTACTGCAGATAGACTTTGAGGTTTCAAAAGTCCATGCCATCTCCAGTGTCTGTCTGTCTGTCTGTCTGTCTGTCTGTCTATAACATCTATAAGCTTGGAGACCATGTCAGTAAAGATCTGACTATCCCAGGCAGCCTTAGTTGAATTTTGTGTGTCCTGTCCACATGTGTGCAGATAGCCCTTTTACTAGACTCTTCTCAAATTCTTTAAGTTCTTCAAGCTGTGACCCAGACTGGGCCTTATGAATGCTCATTCGTACACATTAGCAAGTGGTAAGGAATGGGGAGATATCTGTACAGTGCGTGCTGCATAAGGGCTGAAGATAGGGATGGTGAATGCTCCTGCAACCCAAGGACCAAGAAGACTGAAGCAAGCAGATCCCTGGAGCTCCCTGAGCTGCCAGACTATCCAAATCAGTGAGCTTCAGGTTCACTGAGAGACCCTGTCAAAACAAACAAACAAACAAACCCAACGGTTGAGAGGCATGTCTACATGAAGCCTCCCTATACATACACACATATACATGGGCACACACAGTTACAATTACACATACCATACCCATTTACAACATCACACATACACACTGTCTTGGTTAAGGTTTCTATTGCAACAATGAAACACCATGACCAAAGCAATTTGGGAAGCGGAGTGTTTATTTGGCTTACACTTACACATCACTGTTCATCATTGAAGAAAGTTAGGACAGGAACTCAAACAGAGTAGGAACCAGGAGTCAGGAGTTGAGGCAGAGCCCATGGAGAATGATGCTCACTGGCTTGCTCAGCTTGCTTTCTTACAGGACCCAGCATCACCAGCCCAGGATGGCACCAACCCTGTGCCCTCCCCTATCAATCAGTAATTAAGATAATTCCTTACAGCCAGATTCTTATGGAGATATTGTCTTGATTGATGTTCCCAATGTTCAGATAGCTCTAGCTTGTGTCAAGTTCACATAAAATTAGTTAGCACATATACATAAAATTAATTAGTACGTAGCACGGCCTCTCTCCCGCCTTTATTCTTTGCTCTCCTTAAAGACTACTCACAAGCCGGGCGTGGTGGCGCACGCCTTTAATCCCAGCACTCGGGAGGCAGAGGCAGGCGGATTTCTGAGTTCGAGGCCAGCCTGGTCTACAAAGTGAGTTCCAGGACAGCCAGGGCTACACAGAGAAACCCTGTCTCGAAAAACCAAAAAAAAAAAAAAAAAAAAAAAAGACTACTCACAAGGGTTATGCCTAAAGCCTGTCACCATTAACTCATTTATCCATGGATAATGGAAAGACACTAGCTGGGCTCAGGGGTGAGGATAACCCAGCCTTCAAGGAACTCTTAGGTTTCCAGCACCCTGGACTATAATATAATGCAAAGTACACTCAGAAGCTCCCTGTCTTCATCCACCATCTTAGGCTCAGAAGGAAGCTGAGCAGAAGCCACCTAAGAAAGAAAACCCACAGACATATCATAGTGGTTGGTATACTCCTGCAATCTCAGGAGCAGAAATAGGAGGATTCCTGCAAGTGAAGCCAGACTAGTCTACATAGTAAGTTCCAGGATGTATAGTGAGAAACTGTTGAAAGAAAGGGATGGAAGGAAGGAAGGAAGGAAGGAAGGAAGGAAGGAAGGAAGGAAGGAAGGAAGGAAAAGAAAAGGAGTGAAGAGGGGAGGAGAGAAGAGGAGAGGAGACAGGAGGAAAAGGGAAGTCTTTTATAAAAAAAAAAATTAAAAAGCATATGTTCCAGACGCCAACAGTTTCACTAACTCTTCAAAGCACAGTCATTATTTCTGGTAATTATTGACACACAGGCTGACACGTGTGTATATTTTTGTTTTGAAGACAGATGCTGGTGCTAACTTTAAAAATATACCAAGAAAGTATATGTCAGGCCACACAACCCAATCCACTGGGGACACTTCCACACCATGAGCCTATCCAAAAGTCTGATGGGGAGCTATGCTGGTGTCACAGGGTCCATGAGAGGTGACACTTCTGAATTTCCATAGGTGATGTCAGGATGGGCTTCACCTTGTTCCTCTTATTTTGGAAGACTCCACACTTTGCCAGGCTCCGGTTTCAATACTCACTAGTCATCAGATACTATCATCACCGCTTCTGGGGTGGAGATATTTGGGGTAAGTCCAAAGAACTCATGAACAGGCATCTTATCTGAACTCCACAGTCACATGTATTACTGACCAGCAGATAGCTGGGCTTAAAGGTAGCTCAAAGTACAAAGGGATAGGAGCAACAGGCCACCAGCTGCCACAGGCCTCCCTGTTTGTCCACTGCTCAGTACTACGTAGGCCAATCATCCAGGCAACATCTTGTTCTTTTTCCAAAGACAAGCCTCAGAGGCCTGCTCTCTGTGATCTCAGCTCAGTTACAAGAAGGCCTGACAGAGCACTGCTATCTGGCCACTGCTCCGCCTGTGCCTGCTCCTTATTGCCTTAAGGCATCAAAGGTCTTTGAAGGCATGGGAACTGGGCTCATCTTCATCAGTTCAGGCTGAGATCTGAGGGCACATGGCTAGCCTGCAAACAGCTCAGTAAGATAAGTGTTACTGGGAAGCTTGTAGTTCTTCCAGGAGGGGCTGGCATATTGGGCCTCTGAAGCAGCTGACATCCAGGGAGCACCTCAGGATGGTTACCAAGTGACTGAAGCCACAGCTGCCTTTATACAAGGCTACTGATGATCTGGGATATTTATTCCTTATCTTTCTTGGTACCAGCACAGAGAAAACCTTGAAACCGGCTGCCCTTGACTTTGGGGAAGGATCATACTGTCTGAGCTGCAGACGGTACAAGAGATCTGCACTGAGAAGAGCTAGACATGCTACAATCCCCCTACCATGAGAGCTCTGGCCAGCCATTTACCAATGCAGATATGCACCTGCTTCAGAAGGTGGCTGCCTGATTGAATGCCTCTGAAAATGCATCTGACATTTGCTAAATGATGGATTAATAAGGTTAAAAGCATGAAAAAAAACCCACATCGCTGTGTAATGCTAAATGCTACTGGTAGTACTTTTCTTCGATTCTATTATGTGCTATAGCAATGATAGGTTTTATTTTTCAAATAAAGGACTGCTCTTAAGGTCTCCACATCACATTTCTATTTTTAGCCACTTCACCAGAATTCTGCTAAACATCACATGGGATAAATATTTTTTATGCAAGACCTATAGACATTTATCTCCCAAGGAAAAGACCCACAATGTTCCCATAGGATTTCTAGTTTGTCTATATGCATTTAATGAGCATCAGTAATAAGTCTTAGGCTAAGGAGCTTAACTGGACTAGACTTGCTATTATCTATCTATCTGTAATCTGTTATCGATCTCTATCTATATATATATATAATGAAAAATAAAAATATATAGAAATCCATATTTATAGCTATATTTATATCTATGTTTGTATATATTTAAATAGAGAGATATTAATAAATATAGATAGATAGATAGATCTATATCTATACCTATAGCTATAGATATAGATATATATAGAGATAGAAAGATAGATAGATAGACACATACATGCATACATACATATAAATAGATACAGATGTATAGATGATAGATACAGATAACTAGAGAGAGAAATTATATAAAGATACATACATATGTGTGTGTGTGTATATATATATGTGTGTGTAAATATATATATATGTATATATGTATATATATATATATATATATATATATATATATATATATATACATAGTGGTTCAAATAAGAATACCTACACATAGACTATTATATTTGAGTGCTTAATCCCCAGTTCGTGGAATTGTTTAGGAAGGATTAGGAGATGTGGCCTTGTTAGAAGAGGTGTTACCAGGGGTAGGCTCGGTTTTGCTTTATGTCTCTTGCTTATGGACCAGATATAAGCTCTCATGTAAGCGCTTAGTGACTGCTCCACAACCATATTTGTCTGCCTGCCTACAGCTGCCATAAGCAATCTCCCAATTAAGTTTTAAGCCCCTATGATCATGGTATCTCTGGTCTCTCTTTCCCTCCCTCTCTCCCTCTCTCCATCCCTCCCCCTTCTCTGTCTGCAGAAGCCACAAGGATGCTTTGATGTTCTCAGGCAGTACTCCCTTCCCCTCAATTTCTCAAGGAGCTGCATCTGTCTTAGTTAAGGGTATATTGCTGTGAAGAGACACCATGAACATGGCAGCTCTTATAAAGGAAAATATGTAATTGGGGCTGGCTTACAGTTCAGAGGTTTAGTCCATTATCATCATGGTGGGGAGCATGGTAACATGAAGGCAGACATGGTGCTGCAGAGGTTGCTAAGAGTCCTACATCTAGATCCAAAGGCTGCCCGAAGAAAACTTGAGCTTCTCAGACCTCAAAGCCCACCACCTAGTGACACCCTTCCTCCAACAAAACCACGCCTACTACAACAAGACCATACCTCCTAATAGTGTCATTCTGTATTGGTCTATGGGGGCCATTTTTGTTCAAACCACCACAACATCTCTCTACACTCATCATCTGGTCCATCCTCTCCTGAAAGTTTGGGCCTCTGTTCCTGTCCATCTTCCACCTTCTGGGATGACTTCTTTGCTTGCACAGCTTCTGTCCCTATGCCTCCTTCTCATTTGAAACAGTTCCCTCTGACTGGCCAGGATTCACTTCTGCTCATGGAGGATCTTGCATCTTTCTTAAAACTAATTTTAATATTTAATGTATGCACGTCTGTGGTTCATATGACTGTGTATATATGCAGACTCAGATATATGTTGGTACATGTGTAGAGGCTTAAAGTTGATGTCAGGTCTCTTCCTTCGGCTCTCTCTACTTTTTAATTGAGGCAGAGCTTGCCAAGTGTACCTAATCTAGCTAGCCAGCTTGTTCCAAGGATCCTGTGCATGCCTCCTAAATACTGGGATTATAATAGCCAGGATATCAGGATCCTGTGCATGCCTCCTAAGTACTGGGATTATAATAGCCAGGATATCAGGATCCTGTGCATGCCTCCTAAGTACTGGGATTATAATAGCCAGGATATCAGCCACACCTGTTTGGTTTTTCATGTGGATTCTGAGCATCCAAACTCTAGTTGTCCTCTTGCATGGCAAGTATCTTATGCATTGAGCTATCTCCCTGCACACCCTTTTTTTTTTTTAGTCAAGGTCTCAAAAATGTAGCCCAGGATGGCCTCCCACTTACCTCAGCCTCTCTGGGATGGCAGACCTGGTGTCTTGCATTTTCATTCAGCATACCCCCCCCCTTGTATCTTCCCACATCGTAAACTGTATCGCTCTGTTGCAATCTGAGGTGCAGGTAGCAATTCAAGTTCTCCTTTCGCCATAGCTGTCAAGCATATTTTAAAGTTCCTAGTCACCACCTTCACTTGCTTTATAAACAACACTAAAAACTCAGAACTGAAAGAAAGAGGCCCAGGAATCATCAGGGAAGAGGTGGTAGAGGGAATGTAAGGGCCAGAAGTTCTCTGGGCATGGCACAGACACTTGGTCCTGGTTTCATAGCAACCCTGGCTATATGCAGTAGGACTCTATCCACGCCCCTCCCCCTGCTGAACTCGTAACTCCTGATGGTTTCTAGAGGGCAGGCCACAATTGTCTGCTCTTGTATAGCCACTGAGAAGCCCACCAGGCTCCCCATGGGTAGTTCTGAATCTATAGTCACATAGATGAGCCTCCTTAAACTCAGGAGGTCTCAAAGGTGAGTTGGGGGAGAAAAGTGTATGAAGGGAAATTGTAAGGAGGGGGTTTCATCGGGGAGGGAGGCAGCTAGAGTGGGGAGTCACAGGCAGCAGAATGCACTTTATGCATGCATGATTGTCAAAGGACAAAGTCAATGATAGCCGAGGCGGGGTTAGGGGAGAGGAGGGGGTGGGAGTCAAGCTACTTGCCAGCTCCCGTTTCTCACAGCTCTGGACAGCCATAACTGTGAGAAGCAGAGTAACTCTGCTCTTATAAACACACCATGTCTTAATACTCCACAGAGTACGTGAAAGATCACAGTGTGGTTTTATTTTGTTTTTTTTTTTTTTCAAATCTATATTCAGTGTACTATTCAAAGGTAGAGTCCCTGGGGTGTGATGTAAATGTACCTGTCTCCTATACACGGGGCAAAGACAGCAACACATGATCACATTCACATGAGTATTTTTAAATTTTTGGAAGGATCAAAGAAATAAGCAGGTATCTTGATCTCACGTCGATTGTTTCCTGACCAATGAAAACAAACAGAGCCGTGACTTTCATGCCAGTGTAAGCAGGAGGACTTGGCCTGGCTTTCTATGGAAGCTCAGTTAACTGATAGCTGGTGTCCCCCTTGAGAGCTCCTGTTAGCAGGAGTGTGTTGACCTGAACTCAGCATTTACAATCCTGTTTACCCTGCACTTATGCAGTGCGGGTGAGATTGGAGTTCCTTTTCATGAGTTTTCTATACAACCCAGCAAATATCAAAACCCATGCAAGCCAGAGTGATTACATTTCCTTCATCCACACCATCCGGGATTATACAAGTGGCAGCCACTTGCTCCTCCTTAGTCATTTACTAAGGGATGCTGGGGCAGCGGTCTTTGTGTCCTGCCAAGCAGATTGTCCAGTGACTCCTAGATTCCTTTTATAACATAGCGGCAAATACTACAAATATCTCCCTTCAATTTCATATGAATACAGTTGGGAAGGTGTTATTAGTTGAATGGTATCCGGCATGCAAACAATGTTAGTGTCCAAACTGCCAATTGCTCAGCATATGAACACATTTGGAGATAACAGATGAATGAGACTGTATCCAATGTGAAGGAGAAAAAAACTGGATACAAGTTAGATAAGCACCCAAGAAGGACAACATAAAACCACTCCATGAGATTGTAAAGGGTGAGGTGATACCTCTAAGGTGGCCAGAAACTAGCAAGCAAGTGAGGCGTGGTCCTCCCATAGCTCTCAGTAGGAACCAACCTACTACATGCTAGCATTTTGATTTCAGACAGAACGTCAAAAGCGATCGGTTTCCGTGGTTTCTAGGCACCTGGTCAGTGTTATAGAAGAAAGCACCCCTGGGAAACTAGTCTTCCTGATTGGGTTCTGATCGTGTTTACAATAACGGCAGCAACAGTACCTTCCATAGCCTAGTTGATCTTGGAGAGCTACAGTGGTGCCCTGCCTAATCTCAGTGAGTCCAATTTAGTTGGACCAGGGGAATGGAGATGTCGTGGGATGCTGCTGTGGTTAAAGGTACCCAGGCTGCAGGGAAAGGCCACACACATAGTGAATTCTTCAGGAAAGCCACATTGCAGCAGGAAAGGCCCCAGGTTATAATGTTTTCTAATTCTTCCTTATAAAATTTTTCAATGTAGAATTAGCTGTAAGTGATGTTGGGGAATAAAATTATATTCTTTAAGTAGAAAGCTTGAACTCAGGCAGATATAGTCAAAGACCCTTGGCAGATAAGGATAAGGAAGCGAGTCACCAGGATACAATAATGGGCCATTTATGTGTTGCAAAAGTGAGACCAGAAGCCAAGCGTGACGATACACACCTTTAACCCCAGTACTCAAGACGCAGAGGCAGGTAGATCTCTATGTTTTCTGGCCAGCCTGGTCTATATAGTGAGTTCACCCAGTAGTATCCATCACAAAAATAAGTGAGATTGAGCCTGGGAGATACCTTAGGCAGGAAAAAATTTGCTCTATGAGCATAAGGACTTGAGGTCAAGTCCAAAAAACCTGTACCTAAAAAGTCAGGTGTTAGCCAGTGCTGGGGAGGTAGAGACAGGCAAATTTCTAGGGATCTCTCACCAGCCAGCTAGAGATATCAGTGAGTCACAGGCCAATGAGAGAAAGAAAAAAGATGGCTGGCACCTGAGGAACAACACCCAAAGTTGTACTCTGGCCTCTACATGCACACACACATAAACACACACATACACACAAAAAGTGAAACCAGCATCCTTGAACCATGAGGTATCAAATCCCCCTCAACATGTTCTATGTGGTTTGGGGCACTGGACCTTAGTACCACTCATCCAGACCCAGGTCTCTGTCTCTGTCTCTCTGTCTCTCTCTGTCTCTCTGTCTCTCTCTGTCTCTCTCTGTCTCTCTCTCTCTCTCTCTCTCTCTCTCTCTCTCGTGTATCAACATAGTTTAGTACCCATAGACAGTACAACTGTATTTGCATAATCTAGAGGGTCCCAGCAAAAGAGGGAGTGATTGACACAGTGAAACCAGAAGAGAATGCTAGAAAGACATGAAGCATAGTTATGGCATGAACATGAGATGCCCCCAGTGGCTCATGCCTTTGAACACATGACCCCCAGCTGGTGATATAGTTTGGAGGGGCTGTAGAACCTCTCCGATATGGAGCCTAATTGGCAGGTATAATCCATAGGTACAGGGCTCATGGGTTAAAGAGCAATCTATCCAGCTTAGGCTCTCTGCATCCTAACTCCCAACAAGATGTAAGCAGCTGCTCCATGCTCGAACTGCCCCAGCCTAAGTCACTCTTCTAGGCATGTCTTCACAGCTGTAAGAGGAGTAAACGATGCAAATATGCCCCACAGCAAACAACATGGAAAAGTGCACCGACGGCTACTGGGGACCACACCTAGCATCCTCGGGCCCGTGTGTAGCCCCTTCCTCTTGAACATTGACTGGTACTCTGAAGTGACAGTGTGTATCAGTGCTAGGTTTCAGCTTTAAGAATCCCTAAAGTTGTCTAATGAGATTTTTTTTCCCTCTGTGGGAAACTAATCGCTCTGTGGAAAGTACACCTACTGTGAGTCCACCCTTCCCTAAGAAACCCTGACCCAGTGGAGAAGTCACGTGACAGAGGCAGAGGGCCTGGCTTGCAGCCCTGGCTGAACTTCCAGCCAGAAGCTAGCACCAGCCTTTCTTTCATTCCAGTCGCCAGCCTGGAAGCTAATGCTTCAGCCCTGTCATACCTTCCCACCCAACACCAGATGCCCCTTTCATCCCTGCCAAATTATAGGCCCATTTGTGAATAAACAAAATGATTGTTGGTTTGCGTTACTGTGGTCAGTAAGCCCAGAATCCACATGTGTTTCTGGAATGCTCCAAAACTAACCAGTGTCTTCAGAATGAAACACAATGTGTGACCCTAAGAAATAAAGCTCCCATCATCTGGCCACAGATAGCCTTTTTGGTCATACCGACTACAGCAGCTTCTTCTAAAGCCACTGCAGATCCATTCTACAGATGAGCAAATCGAGGCACGGGGGCAGTCTGCAGTTCTGCCTGGAGTCACCCAGAGTGTCAGGGTGTGCACACCCAGATCCATTCTGCAGTTAAACTTCCTAGCAAATCTCGTCTTCATGAATATGACCTAGTTACTATGGGCCGTGTCTTACCACAAACCGCACAGTGGCATGGGCTGTTTTCCAACTGAAACTAATTTAAAATAATTCACATTTTTTGAAGAATTATAATGAGAATCCATAGTTACAGATAATTGAGATGAAAGCTGCTCTCATGACCTAGTAAAAATAAAGAGACAGCTTATGCTTAGGAACGAATGTGGTTCTTAAGGATGCAATCCAGATAATTACTGAATTATTATAATCATTCTAGGGCCTGTTTTTATCTTTGTTGATTTTTTTCCCTCTGTATCCACTGGGACTGCAGTTGTATAATAGTAACACAAGTTTAGAGGACTCTCATCTCCAGTTGCCTAGCAACCCACAGCTTTGAAGAGAATGAGGGATGAAGGGTCAATGGCAAAATAATGCTGCTTGCAATCCAACGATGATTTAAAAGTTTTAGCACTATTAAAGCTGTCCTAAGTACAGATGTGCAGAGGAATGCCTGACTGGATCAGCTGCCACTTGGGTTTCTTTCCCACCTTGACTTTGATGTTGGAGCCAATGATTACATAATGACATCTATTTATCAGTCTAAACAAAGACACAGTATCGTAGCATTACCTTCAAAGCAGAGTTCATAACCTTGTTGGGGTAAAAAAAAATGAAAATTTTGTATAAATTATAATGATGTTGACAAATTGCTAGCACCAACCCAGAAAGTATTAGCCAGCAATGCCAGGATTATTATTGCCATAACCAAGGTGAACAGATAAACTGACCTGTGTGGAAAACTTAGCATAACACCTGTTCCATGTGAGTCATTTCATCATTCATTCTGGTGGTGGGAAGAATAAAGTCAGTCTATGGTGGTGCACACTTTTAATTCCAGCACTCAGGAGGCAGAGGCAGGCAGACCTTTAGGAGTTTGCCACCTACTTCTACACAGTGAGTTCCAGGCTAGTCAGAAAAAACAAAAAAAATCTTCCCCATAGTCATTTACTATTTATCTGAACAGCAAGTGGACATAGAGCAACTGCAAGCAGAGAGAGACCATCTGGAAACATCATGGATTTGGAGACTGTCTTTGTAGACTCTCTAAATGGGAGAGCAATGGCAAACAACTAATTATAAGCCATAGTAAAACAGGAAGCAACCGAGAAACCAAGCTCAGCTGATCCTTAGTGTATAGGTACTGAAGGACAGCAGGTACCTAGCCATGGAAAAAGGAAACTGAAAAGGGATTAAAGAATAAAAAATAAATTTAATTTTAAAAATGAACAAAAAATAAAAGGGGAAACTGGAGGAAGATCACACATAAAGGGCTGAGACACAGAAGAACACGTGTGGGTGTTGGGAGCCCCTCGAGTCATGACAGACCTGGAGGAAGAGGGAGACTGTCAATGGAGATGGAGTATCCTTAGAAATTAGAAGCTACGCCTGAAGCACTTGAATCTCCATTAATTCTTGTTTGCTTGCTTTGTTTGTGATGAGAATCAAGTTCAGGGCTTCATACATTCTAGCCAAGCACTCCCTCCCCCACAGCCTCAGCCTCTCAAAGTCACATCTCTTGTGTCTGTGTCCGTGTCCGTGTGTGTGTGTGTGTGTGTGTGTGTGTGTGTAGGGAAGGAATCCAGATATCAACCTTGAGTGTTGTCCCTCGGGATCTACCCATTTTTTTGAGGCAGAGCTACTCATTGGCTGAGCGATCACTGCACAGCCTATGCTGACTGGCTCACAAGCCCCAGGGATCCTCCTGTCTCTGCCTCTCCAGGACTAGAATCACAAAAGTGCAGTACCACAGTTGGCTTTTTATGTAGGCTCTAGGGGGGCAAATTTAGGTCTTTATGCTTGTGTGACAAACACTTCGCCAACTGGGCTATCTTCTCAGCCCTCATAGGCCCATACACCCTAATCCTCAGCATTCTCTGGGCCACCAGTGTCACCTCTGACTGAAGTATCAGGAAAACTGGCTTGGGCTGTCCTCTCCAGCTATGTCTCCAAACACTGTGAGATCCCACTCAACCTGCTTGCAGTACTCTCATAACAAAGAGCAAACTGCTATAATGGAGTAGCGATTGCTGGTGGCTGGATCAACATTCCTAACACCACAGTCCATGTGGTGACCTTCTGGATGTGCTCAGAACCTTAGCCTAACACATGAGTGACTGAAATTTCCAGACATACTAACACATGGGAAAAGAAGAGTCCTGTAGATTTTGTTACTACTTCCTTTGAATCTCAATACAATGTGTACAAGCACAGGCAAACAAAGCACAAACCTTTAAAGGACTTCAGGGCACATATATGTGTGCTAACTACTTAGTCTAAGAAAATACTGTGTTCCTGTCCCAGTTTCTTCTATGCACTTTATTAAAACCATGATTATAGTACTGGACCAATTTTGTTTTCTCATTTAATCTCATCAGAACAAAACATCTTTTGCAAAGGCTATTTAAAATTCTGTCACTTAGGGACTGGAGAGATAGCTCAGTGATTAAGAGTATATATTCTTCTTGCAGAAGACCAAAGTTTGGGTTCCAATTCACCTCCCAACAAGCTCACAACTTCAGGGCAATCTGACACATCTCCCCTCCATGCACCTAATCAAATGTGTATATATCTGCACAAATACATGCACACAAAAACACGAGTTAAAAATAAACTAATTAATCAATTAAAATTCTATCACTGAGCTGTGCTATTATTTTAACTATGTGTTAACAATTATTCTACTATTACATTGGCCCTTAGGAGCTGTCCTATTTGGGTCTATAATAAGTAATTCCTTGATAACTACCTCTATTTATAAAAACTTTGTTCAAATTTCTAACTATTTTTATAGGGCAAGCTCCTAAAAGAGGTCCTGTGAAGTCAAAAAACTTCAGGATTCTTGATCCATAGTGTCTAATAGCTTTCCAGAAAAGAAAGAAAAAAAAGAACCAGTTTTCATATCCAACTTTGATCTAAGTGCCCATTCTGCCTCAAAGGGTATATTTTCAATGCAATTTAAAATTACTTTAATCTGTCATAATATTTTAATATCAGCTAGCTGCCAAATGCAAGCACGAGGCTAATAGAGTGATTTTGCTCAATATTTATATATCTGGCAGTGCTCTGTGCCATAATGATTTCCAGATGGATCCTCGGTTGCCTTTACCTTATCTGTCATCATTTCATTCTTTTCTTTCTATTCTTATAATCTGGCTTAATTATTAAAATCAGGCAGATGTTTGGCAAGATGTAGATGCGACACAGAATCAATGCTCATCCTCCAGAAAAGCAAGCCCACATCAGCATCACTCCTTCTTGAAAGGTGATTAAAGAGTATCTTAAACAACAGTTGTATCTAACATTCTGTGCCATAATAGAACACTCCAAATGTTAAGAGGACCTCCCATGAGAGAATACACCAAAGGACCTTCATAGAAAGGACATAGTCAGAGACCTGTCACCTAGAAATTCATGTATCTCTGAGAACCTGTGGACAGCTACCCACCCACTAGGGCTACCCTGAAGCAATCAATAGTGAACCCATGGCTCTCATGCAAGTTTGGATGTCAATAATCTCAACTACACGGACCAAGCCACTCTCCTTTAATTATGGAAATTTGCAGAAAGAAAAGAATGTCACTAGAATGCACCTGAGAACTAAGAAGTAACAAAGAATGGGTTGTGGCCACCAGACACCCTCTTGGAACCTTCTCCAGGATTCCCAGGATCCTGTCTGTTGTGTGTGAGATATTCTGTCTGCGGTATATGAGATACACCACTAGACAGTATACTTGATTCTCTTCAGGATCTTGACCTTCTAGAAGGCAAGATAGAGCCTTCATGAAATACCATGCTTTGCTCACTGTGACCTTTGACGACATGTAACAGGACTTAATCTACAAAACTGAATCTTGGAAATATTTTCTAAGTTTACACCACCTAAGGTCTAAGGATGAACTCACAAATCTAAGTTTAACATACGGGTCTTAGCCCATAGTACAAGCGATCTCCATCATTGTGCCCAGGGATTTTGTTGAATTACACCTTGTTTCTACCAAAGTCATCAACTGAGTAGCTTTGGTGGAACCATACATTCTTAATGATGCATGAGTTTAAACATACGTCTCCTATTAAAAATCCATTCAAATATATGCAAAAATGTAAAGCCATTTTGCAATGTGTTTCTGCATACAATTTATCTTAGCTCAAAAGTATACAGGAGGGCAAGAAGCAAGCTAAGTATGTCCATGTCAGCATACTAGATAGTACTGGACTAGATGTAACTTGGAAGGACATCAAAATGTCAAAAAAAAAAAAATTTGTGTTTGACCCATTGAACTCAGATTGAATGGAAAGGAAATACCACCACCGACCAGTGTGAAAATCTCTTGGTGCATCCCACATTCTGAAAGCATGTATACAGTCATGAATATTCCTTTGGTTGGGGCAGTATGAGAAGCAGTGAATGGTAAAACCACCCATAGTCCTTTGCAACTCCTTGGAGAGATTCCAGAGTTCCTACCATTATAGGGACTACAGCCTTCCAAACAAGCACAAGGAACATTCTAGACTTACCACATACACATGATATAAATAATCCCCAAAGGTTAGGTCATTTGTCCAAGGACTTCCTTCAGGCTATGAGTCTGGCTTCTAGATGTCCTACCTAGAACTCTCTCTAGCATATCACTCTAACACTCAAGACTTATTAGACAAAAAGGTTTATTTTTTCCATTCAAGTGAGGGATTCCTAAACATGACAAATGTTGGCAAATATAATTTGAGTAATTATATCTAAGGCTACAGTTGTTTCATTTCAGTGGGTCATTGGAGTCCCAGATTGTTGACAAATTTTCCAAAGTGTAAAATTTCTTCTCTCCTCTCAGACATTAACTGAGTAGTTAACTATTTAGCCAACTAATTCCTCCAAAGAAATAGATGCCAAATAAGAATATGTCTGGTTCACTAGACATTTGTCAAAATCCACAAAAAATAATAAAACTGCCATGCAAGACCCATTATAATCCAGACAATGTTCAATAAATATTCATATAAATAATAAATATAAATAAATATAAATAATATCCTTGAGAGGTCCCTAGGCCCTAAAACAATACAAGCAATTACTACTGTTGTTAGTTGCCCACCAGAACAAGATAATAGAAACCTACTGCTGAAAACACCGTATTCTCTGGTCCCAGGACATAGGGAAGTCAACTGGACGCGACTGGAAACTCTTGTCTGCTGGTTAGCCTGCATAGAGATGGAAGGTGATATGTAGACTACAGTGGGCAGAGGATGTTGTCATCAAAACTGTTACTCAGCTGTAGAGCTTTTTCACTACTCCATGAACTAGCCAAGCTGTGTCTACTGGTGTAATTGTGGCAAGGCTGTTACAGGAGTAACTAACGGTTTTCTGCTCAGATTTGAAGCCTACTTCACAGGAGGAAATTCTTGTCTTGTACCGGAAACATGGTCAACAGTCCCATCGTTAGGCAAGGCATATAGGCCCTAGTCAGGAAGCTACAGCTGTTGTTTTGCTGAAATGTCAAGATGTGCTTGTACTTTTTCAAAAGCCTAGCTTGTATCTGAGGTGTGGGGAGAACACAAACATTTCGTGGAGTTTTCATTTCAGCAGCAAAGTTTGCAAAGTGAACAGACGGCGACAAGTGTTACAGGACAAACATGGCAGAAGAACAGAATTACATCCTTTCTTTGTGTTTATATGTGTGTGTTCACGAACCTGGAGACTGCTATTTTATCTTTTACTCCAGTGTTTGTTTATTGCATTACAATATTAATGTTTCTGATGTATCTAAGTCTGTTCTTATCAATGCCCATTAATTAAGAATGAATGCCAGCTGAGTGTGCTAAGACATGCCTAGAATCTCAGCACTCGAGAGTCTGAGGCCAGAGCATTGCATGGAAGGTTTAAATGAACCTTAGCTGCATAGTGAGATCCTGGCTCTAAAATGTTTACAGTGGAGATGGGCATATGACTATGCGCTTATTGAGCATATGTGAAGCCCCGAGTTGTTCCAGAGAACAACACATTAGGGAAAGACTCAATGTGCCATACACGTTAAGATTCTCTTGGTTCTTCCCAGAGCTGCTTTCCTATTGCAGGATCCCACACTACTTAGTCCTCGTTCTTCCGCCATCTTCTCTTTGAGGAGACAGTTTCTGCCACGACCCTTCCCTTTTTGAAGACCTTGGTCATTGTACGGAACAGTAATCCAGTATTTTGTAGACTGTCACGCAATGAGAATGCATCCAGTGTCTTGGAGTTTGTTTGTCCATTTGCTTGCACTGGGATGTGACCACAGGTTTAGAGGTAACAAAAATGCCCCTCGCATCTTGTCATAACAAGAGATTAGGGAAGGGAGAGATTTTCATTAGTGGTGTAGTCTCATGTGATGCTGAGCTATTCCATCATTGCTGCTTACTGTATCCTTAATAAACACACCCCTGTGAGAGGTCTCAGCAGACCTGGGGTCAAATGCAGATGGGTGTTCATTTTTGCTGAAATGGCACCCAAATATGAAGCATGTGCTCAATGAAGAAAGCAGGAAGGCATATCAGCCATTTCCCGTTCCATTTCCTGATTTCCTTAGGAAAGACTTCCTGCCTGACTCTCCGTGGATTAGTGCTTTGTGCACAGACCAAATCCCGACAGAACAACTAAGGAGAAGAAAGATTTGCTTTGGTTCCAGGTTTTAGAAAGGTCCGGTCTATATTCAGTAACTGAGTCGTGCAGCACATTATTGCAGTGAAGACCATGACGATAGCAGGTAACAGTGGTCCACATCACAGTAGACCAGGAAATAAGGAGACAGGAAGTGACCAAGGATAACACATCTCTAAAATTTACATCCCTCCTCAAGATGCTGCCACTGGAGTCAGTACTTGGACATGGCCAGTGGAAGTCAGATCCCTACACGGTTTAACTTTGCATTGAAAAACCAGAGAACTCTGTGTGCTCCCGTCCCCAACATTCCATAGAGCTGAATGCTATAGGGTCAGACTGTGAGTGAGACAGACCTGGGGAACTCAGAGCCACAGCAGAGGAAAGAGTGGGAAGCAGGCATTCTGTTGACTCTGACTGAAGATGCGAGTGCTTTGTGAGAGTCTCTGGCCCTCGGGGGCTGAGGAGATAGCTCAGTCTGTAAAGTGTTTGCCACCCAAGTATGAAGACCTGAGTTTGATTCTAAGCACCCACATGAAAAGCTGGGTGTGGTGGAGGCAGAGACAGATGGGTCACTGAA
This sequence comes from Mus minutoides, assembly GCA_902729485.2. NCBI lineage: Eukaryota > Metazoa > Chordata > Mammalia > Rodentia > Muridae > Mus > Mus minutoides. The sequence goes on along the minus strand of LR750082.1, from coordinate 176,473 downwards.
ACTTTCTGGTCAGTCTAACCTTGGCAAGTTTGTGTGCAGCTTTGATGCAAAGGGAAGGGAAGGGAAGGGGAGGGGAGGGGAGGGAAGGGAAGGGAAGGGAAGGGAAGGGAAGGGAAGGGAAGGGAAGGGAAGGGAAGGGAAGGGAACCAGAATGAATAGCACCTAAGGTTTAACACCCAAGGTTGACCTCCAACTACCATAGACATAGATGCATGCACACACACACACACACACACAACTCTGAGCATGAGAAGACAAACTGAGCTTCTGAGGTCCAAATCCTAATTCCCCAGGAATTAACAAGAATCAGTAAAGCAGCCAGAGTCTAGAAGTGGTTGCTAAGCAACAGGGGATCTCCAGTCCTTTCGACCTATTTTGGTGCATCAGCAAGGACAGGGGTCCTTCCCCACCCCCAGCCTACCCTGAATTCTCATTAAACAGTTACATTGTGGATACTCACCACCAACCCACATGAAGGAGTCCCTTAACAAACAAGGCAGCTGAGATGGTATTACAGCTGGAGCTAACCATTGGGGAGTCTCTACTCCTCTTGAGGTATTAAATGTACTTGATGGGTACCGGACAGGAACTGTACAGAGTTTCAGAAAACCCTATTAGCTATCAAAGCACTTTCAGGAGCCCTGTGTAGCTGGGCACATGTGGAAATCAGAGAAAAACCTTGAGTCTCAGTCTTCAACCCTTCATTTCGAGACACGCTTTCTTGTTTGCTGCTGCTTAAGCCACACTAGTGGGTCTTCCCATCTCAATTACTGTAACCAATATAATCCCCTCACAAGCACGCCCAGAGGTTCCTAGGTGGTTATAGATTATGTCAAGTGGAGAAACAATACCAATTATCTCATTCTGGAACTATACTGGGAATTAAATGTTCCTAAATTGTTCATTTTAAAATAAGCTTTGTTTAGGGGGTATTTTTATTGGGGGGAGGGGTAGCTAGGCATCAGTACTAGTTTTTCTATTATGTGACATTTGCTTCAATTAAAAAATCAAAAATCATGATGAGATATCCCAGATCTGCCTTGCTGTGGAGGGGATCAGGAAGAGTACAAGTGTTCCAGGGCTCTGCCCTGCCTACTGCCATCCACCCAGAGGACAACTGCTGAAGGTCGTCACTGTGTCCAAAGCTCCTGTCCAATGCACCGTAGCCAGAGCCCTAAGAATAGCACTTTAGAACTCTCCACATCTTTCCATAGGCAAGCAATTTTAATCTGAAGCCCTCAGAGGACACATCTACTGATAAACCCTGGCAAGAACATAAAACTCCTCTTTCTGAGAGAGATCTACATTTTGCTATAAAAAAGATCTTTAGGGACACCCAGGGAAGGCAAAGTAAGGAAAAGGATTCAACCAACGCAAGGTTCCCTGTGGGTTCGTCTCCTGGAAAGGTATTTCCACATCAGTGTTGTCCCGGGTTCTGTTTCCAAAAGTAAAGTACGGGATGGAGAAGAAGCAAAGAGCTTCTTGTAAGATAAATGTTAAATACCACGACCTCAGCTTCCCCTACATTCCTATGGACTCTTCTCAAAACAATAATAATAATAGCTTTCTAAGCATACGAAAGATTAGCAGTGTCCATTGAAACCACAGGAAGCAAGCTGAACATGGTGAGCCACATCTATAATCCCAGGAGGCTGAGACAAGAGGCTCACCACAGGTTTGAAGCCAGCCTGGGCTACAGAGTGATACCGTGTCTCAAAAATAAAATGAAGAGCCGGGCGTGGTGGCGCATGCCTTTAATCCCAGCACTCGGGAGGCAGAGGCAGGTGGATTTCTGAGTTCGAGGCCAGCCTGGTCTACAAAGTGAGTTCCAGGACAGCCAGGGCTACACAGAGAAACCCTGTCTCGAAAAACATAAATAAATAAATAAATAAATAAATAAATAAATAAATAAATAAATAGACAGATAGATAAATAAATAAATAAATAAATGAAAATGTTAAGTATAAAAACTTTGCATGATTTTACCAATTTATAGTTTTATTTAATCTGCTGTCATATACTACTGAACTTGAACACATCAATATTTCCTGTGTGAGAAATAAAGTTAACTAACCTCCCTTTGGATCAGAATAGCTCAGAATAGATAGTGCCCCATCCCTTCCCCCTCCTGTAAAAGGAAAAGAAAAATAATATTAAATCTACTTTTCTCCAGCTGAGAGCTTATTTTGGGCCTCATAAAAATGCTAATATTAGCTCTCATTTTTCTGTCTCTCTTATTATTTCTCTCATTATGAGGCTTTTTGCACAGAGATAAAAGAATTCTCTCTTGCACAACGAGAAACCAAGAACAAACACTTAAAATGGCCAATTTTAAAGCGTGAAAATAAACACAGAGAAACCCAGAAGCCTGATGGTCAGGACTAGTGAAGTTGTTCTTGAGAAGAAAAGAGCTAAGAATCCTTGTGAGGAGTGAAACCCGGGGCTGCTGCATCCTACTGAACAGTAGGCCGACCTTTCCCTGTACATGAGGGATGGAGAAGAACCTTCTGGAACCAGAACATTATACCTGTGATCAGGCTCATCAAAGAAAAGCTCTCTTCACCAATGATGACATTAAAATTAACTTGGAAACTTTAACAAAATACGAAGGTGCCAGGTCCTTTGGGGGGATTGGAGCTAATCCCCAAAATTTGTATTTTGGGGCAAAGGAGCTAAATAGTTTTTTTTAAGAATTAAAAAGGGAAACATCTCTAATTAAAAAGCACTTGCTTTATTCCAATATTAATAAAGAATACTTAAATATGATTTATGCCAGCTTTTTTTTTTTGAGAAAGGGTTTCTCTGTACAGTCCTGGCTGTCCTGAACTCACTTTGTAGACCAGGCTGGCCTCAAACTCACAGAGTTCCTCCTGCCTCTGCCTCCAGAGTATTGAGATAAAGGAATGTGCCACCACTGCCCGGCAATGACAACCTTTCTTAAAACAAGCATATGCTAAGGCTGTACCAACAGTGAATTATTAAAAGCCAGGAGGGTCAACTCTAGCAGTATAAATTTTGGCCAGGATGTAATCCTTCAATAGTGCCAACACCACCACAGACAAAGGGCTACTTTCCTTCATTAGTAAAGAACTACTATAAATCAATGAAGTGAAAGAAACATAGTCCAAAAGAAAATAAGTCAAAAACAAGAAGAGAAAACTCATAAGAAGTGTTCTCCCTCATTTTAAAACATATCCCAAGGGACCAGGAAGATGGCTTTATACATAATCAATCACCAAAAGCTGATCAGCAACCAGATGACATCAACCAGCAGAAAGATAAATAGTGGCAAGGCACACAGTGAGTCTAGCCAGGTATGGCCATATATGCCCATAACCTCAGCTTTGGGGAGGCTGAAGCAGTAGAATTGCCACAGGTTTGTACCGAGCCCTGGCTACAGAGTAAGTTCAAAGCAAGCCTTGGCTACATTGTTTACAAAATATTTTGTCTCTTATTTGTTTGTTTTTTATCAAAGGTGGCTAGCCCAAGAGCCATGTTCTATTAATTTCCCCCATTTTATAAAACTGTTATGCAAATCTTCTCATCTCCTCTATCCTGGAAAACTTTTGTTTATACAAAGGCCACCGCATTCCCAGGACTTGATTAACCACAGCCACACTCCCTCTCTTCTTTCCTTCATTTCCTTTCTGCTCCTCTCCAATCACTAAGTCGAGCTGACCATCAACCAATGAGAAACAGCCAAGGTCTCACCCCTTATGTTAGGGATAAAACACAGAAGCCAGCACGGTTATATGGGCTGTTAACCAGCCTAGACTGGGTCATAGCACACCCTTTTTACAAAAAGAAATTGCCTTGTCTGAGTGTTCCTTTGTGCAACACCAGGAATATTCTTTTCCAATAATAGTCAAAGCCCATCTCAAACTCTCAAAAACACACACATGAAATTGTATTAAGTGGGAGGAAAGGACCCTACAAACTGGAAAAGCACTTAGCTTGTGATTTTGTTTTTGTAACATTCTTTAAAAGGCCACCGCCTGCCTGAGCTGGGGATGGAAAAGGGTTGACAACAAAGAGGGCAAACGGATATTTGGGAAACAAGATAATTGCAATGATGTGTCTTAGTTTTGCTGCTGTGAGCAGACACCATGACCAAGGCAACTCTGATAAAGACAGCATTTAATTAGGGCTGGCTTACAGATTCAGAGGCTCAGTCCATTATCATCAAGGCAGAAGCATGAGAGCTTCCAGGCAGGCATGGTGCAGGAGATGCTGAGAGTTCTACACCTTCATCTGAAGGCTGCTAAGAAGAGACTGGCTTCCAGGCAGCTAGGTTGAGGGTTTTAAAGCCCATTCCCACAGTGACACATCCACTCCAACAAGGCCACACCTCCTATAGTGCCACTCCCTGGGCCAAGCATATACAAACCATCACAAGATGGTTTAAAATTCACAGGAACAAATGACCAAACAAGTGAATTTGACTATATGCAAATTACACCTAAAAAGAAGTGTCTGGAAATCCAACAGGGGAGCACTGGTTTCAAGATGGAGATCTTGGGTTTCTTGCTATTGTTAAATCATGCCTTCCGGAAGTAATATGGGACACACCGAGCATTTTTCTTGCTCTAATATATCCAACTAAGCAAGAGATTTTCTTGTACCTTTGCAGAAAGCTAAACAGAATGAGGGGCTAGGGGAAGAGGGGTCTGTATTTCAAGCTCCACTGAGCGGTCCTTTTTAGCTTCTGACCTCCCATGGAAAAGAAGGCCCATGGGAGGTGAGTTGGTACATGGGATAAAGGTACTTGTCAACCTGGATTTGATGCCTGGGGTCAACATGTTGGAAGAAGAGAGTGAATGCCCAAAGTGGTCCTCTGACCTTGGAAACACTCAGTCCTAAATGAGATGTCTGTATCAAACCCCTGCCCTCCGAGTTCAGGGAACTAAGCAGAAGAGGAGGTGGAAAGACTGGAAGAGCCAAAGGGATGGAAGACGCCAAGGAAACAATGCCTTCTTCACACAACAAGGCTGACGCACATATGAACTCACAGAGACTGTGGCAGCTTACACAGCCTGCACAGGGCCAGACCATATGGTGTCCCAGCACTGAGAGGGGGAAATGGACATGAACCCCAGCTGCTAACACAGAAACTATGACCAGTTGACAGCTGCTTGCAAAGAAAACAATTAGTTATTTTATGCCCCAGTGGAGTCTCACTGGATATACAGATCACACTTAAGAGCAGGGGCCATGCCCAGCAAACGGCCAACACAAAACAAACCCAGTGGTGTTTTTGGAAATTTCTTTGGTCTCATCTTGTTTTGTTTGAGCACTTCCCACCCTACTGGTCTTTTGCTTGTATGTTATGGATTCCAACTTTGTGTTTTTGTGGTGTTGGCTTGCATGGATGTGTGTCTTGGTAGGTATGCGTTTCTCATGGTTTTTCTTTGTTTTCAACATTCTGCTTGGTTGGTTGGTTGGTTGGTTGGTTGGTGGTTGGTTGGTTTTTATTTGTCTGTTTGTTTTTTAAAGAGAAAGAGAAAAAAATAAGTCATGGAGTTGGGTGAGTGTGGAGAATCTGGGAGATGATGGAGGAGAGGGGAAATCCTGATCAGAAAATATCATTTTTTTTTTATTAAAAAAAGATCGTCTCTGAATCCCACACCTGTACTATGCCATGTACATACAAACAAACAAACAAACAAACAAATAATGTCATTTTAACATCTTTTTAAAAGAAGATGTCAAAAGAAATTAGGGACTTGATACATTCCTTTCCTTGTAATTCCACCCGGCTCAGAAAATTCAGCCCATAGAGAAGTTTCAGTCTGCCTCTGAAACCCAGAAGTAATTACAAATCCTTCTTTAAATTAGCTACAAGAACCAGATAAGTGCCAGAATTGGAACTCTTAAGGATGTTCTTGGCTACATCAGCTGTGAGCAGAAGACAGCGGTATCTCTTTCAAAGCAGCCCCTCTTGCTCGATTCCTCCCCCTCTTTTAAAAGTCAACCCCTTTTCTTTTTCTTTAAGAAAAAAAAAACTTTTACTTTTTTAAAAACCAGCTTGAAGCATCTATCCCAACCACTAACCCCCACTCCCACCTCTACCCGTTTCCTCTGAAAGCCTGACTGTACTCTGAAAGTTATACGAAGCAGGTCAAGACACCTGAGCTCAGGCTGTCTGTCACCAAGTTAGTTGGGGTTCATGCCTACTTTTATATAGACCAATATGGTTAGGGTTATGGTTAGGGTTAAGATGGGGCTGATATTGACAGGGCTTCTTCAAAGACCTCCCTTAATCCTTCCAACCATCTTACTAATGAATGACAAGATCACTTTTAAGCTAATAGTATCTTAGCAGGGACCCCACACACACATAACAAAACCTTTCAGGCTACCATTTCTCTTCTGATACACAGGCCTTCCTAGAAACAGGCCATTACCAAGGTGTTCCAAGCACACCCACCAAGGGCAGAGATAAGAGAAAAGGCTACAGCCTGCCCTGGAGTTCTCTGAGCTCAGGAGCTGGGCAGATGGCTCCATCAACAAGTTTGAGGAGCTGAGCTTGGATCCCAAGTGCACATGGAAACAGCCGGGCACGGCATCTGTGAGCCCAAGGCTATGGAGGCTGAAATGGGGGAACGCTGAGATCTCACTGGCCAGCCAGCCTAGACAACCAGGAAGCTCCAGCTTCAGAGAGAGATCCTGTCTGAAAAGAAAATGCAGTGTAAAATAATTGAGGAAGACCCTTCTGGCCTCATGGCCTCATGTTCTAAGAACTCCTTCCCTTGGGAGATATAAACAATGTCCACCTACTTCATGTAAGGTCCTAAAGGCCAACTACAATATGCTTCCTCCAAAGTTCCACCTGGAGAACCAGTGAGATTCCTGTTTTACTTACAGAGTATAGGTAATGGGTTACTTACAGGAACCTTGGTGACCCCAAAGTACCCACACTGGAAAGTCTTTGCCCAGCATAATGGTTTCCACAGCTGCATAGGTAGACACCCTCCCCACCCCAACCCCTTAATTAACTTGTGGTTTGATAAACAGGAGTCCCTTACTCCTGTCCGAATGCTTGTCCCATGGGAAGTGGCACTATTAGGAGGTGTGCCCTTGTTGGTATAGGTGTGACCTTATTGAAGGAAGAGGACGTGTGTCACTGTGGGGTGGGGTTTAAGGTCTCTATGCTCAAGCTCTGCCCAGCGTGGCAAGAGAGACTCCTCCTGGATGTCTCCTCCTGGTTGCCTTCAGATCAAGAAGTAGAACTCTTGGCTCCTCCAGCACCATGCCTGCCTGCTGCCATGCTTCCTGTCATGATGATAGTGGACTAAACCTCTGAAACTGTAAGCCAGCTCCAATTAAATGTGTGCCTTTTATAAGAGCTGCCTTGGTCATGGTGTCTCTTCACAGTAGTGGAAATCCTTAGACACCTAGGCTATAAACTCTAGCACCTGAACCCTGGTGGCTAAAGCTCTGAATGGTTAGGGCAAAATTCTATACAGCTCAGAGGAGTGTGTAGAATCTCAGGTGAAATCCTAGTAACCTTCACCACCTATTCTTTCTGTGAGTTCATGTCAACCATCTACAGGCATGGCCCTGCTGGTCTGACAAAAGATGATGGCTGTTTTCCTCAGTGGGCTAAATTCTATAATACCCCCACATATGAACATATGAGCAAACACATCAGAGAGAGAGAGAGAGAGAGAGAGATGAAGATTTACAGCAAGAACACTTCCTCTTTTTTTTAGACAGGATCTTGCTATATAGCCCAGGCTGACTTCAAATTTACAGTGATTTCCCTGCTTCAGCCTCTCCAAGTGATAGAACTACAGGCATGAGCCATTCAGCTAGGGACTCTGTTTCTCTTTCTGTACACCAGGTTAGAAAGAGCAGGAGGTAAAAACAGATCAGGTGCATAGGTCAGGGGCCCCCAAAGCATACCTGTGTGTCTGCTCCAGACCGAGGAGGGTATCAGGTGTCCTGCTCTGTCACCCTCTACATTATTCCTCAGAGACAGAATCTCTCACTGAACCAGGAGCATGGCTGGCAGTCAGCAGGCTCTAGTCATCTTCCTGTCTCCATCTCCCAGAAATCTGAAGTTACAGATGCGTGCAGCCCCAGCAAGCTGTTTCTGACATGGGGGCTGGGATCTGAATTCAGACTCTCACAATTGAGCATCAAACTCACTTACCTACTCTGCCATCTCTAATTTTAAAGGGTTATTAAAAATATAAAAGCTAGGGCAAATATTCACAAGCACACATGAACACACGCATGCACGCACGCACGCACGCACGCACGCACGCACGCGCGCACAGAGGGGTAGAGAGATGGCTCAGTGGTTAACAGCACTTTCTGCTTTTGCAGTGCATGCACACACGCACGCACGCACGCACGCACGCACGCACGCACTCACGCACGCACGCACGCACACGCACACGCACATGCACACAGACGGGTAGAGAGATGGCTCAGTGGTTAACAGCACTTTCTGCTTTTGCAGTGCACTTGCTGAGATTGGTTCCCAGCACCCACATCAGGTATCTCACAACCACCTTTATCTCTGGCTTCAGGGGATTGGACACCCTCTTCTGGACTCCACAGGTATCACACAAACATGCATACACATGCACACAAACAAACACATACACATAAACAAAAAAATAAAATCAGTCTTTTAAAAATATTGAGATTAAAAAAAATTTTTTTTCAAGAATATTTTCTAGAACAGACCTATTAAGAATCCTGAGGCACTGACCAAAACATGGCTCCTGACCTCATGCTCAACTGTTCAATGGGTCCCACAGCTATGGCCCACCTAGATCAGCCACTTATGCAGCTGTACTTGTAAAGCACCTCTGAAGACTGAGGGGAAACCTGAATAATTCTCTAGATTTAACCCATTCCACCTGCTCATAAGTACTTTCTCCAACTTTACTGAAGAAAAAAAAAAGACACCAATTTTAGAGCTAGAGATAATGCCTCTGGTTGTGTGGGTCACTATGGTAACCACTGGTGAAGTGTGGCACCATGTATGCAGATCACCAACTAGCCCTGACCTAACTTCGACCATCACTCACCCCATAAAGATCCCAACGCCCTAGCCTTGAGGAAGGAGATTCGAGAACAGCTCTCTTGTCTTTGCATGTGACCACTTCAAACTTGCAAAACGCATCCTCTCAGCAATAAGCGTAGTACACGGGGCAACATAGGCTCTGTTTGTTAACACTACTGGACATGACTCCTGCGTGGGTACAGAAGTGCCCTTTTCTATCTGGGATGGAACTGCTTTAGCTGGGAGGACGGGAGTCTCCTGGTCAAGATAAGAGCTCTAAGATGCACACCATGATTGGTGACTGACAGTAGCTTAGTGAGTTCAGTCCAAACAATCAGTCGGGGCGGGAGAAAGATGGTTCAGTTGGCTAAGTGCTTGTCTTGAGAGTACAGAGGACCTGAATTCCAGCCCCAGAAATTGGGAGACGTAGTACATGTTTATAATCCCAATGTCGAGAAAGGTGGACCCCTGAGGCTCGTGGGCCAGCCAGACTAGCCTATTTGACTTGGCTAGCTCCAGGTCAGTAAGAGACACTGTCTCAAGAACAAGGTAGATGTCAGCCAAGATCATCCTCCATCTTCCAAGTGTACATGGACACACAGGACAATCAGTTCATGCCCCATTCGCCCTGTCTCCTTGCTGTTGGGTGGGGAAGGTCAGAAGAGAAAACTACTGGAAGTGAATGTCTTTCATCAGTGTCTTCTCTGGGCACCTCATGGGCTAGAGTTTCCTAAGCCATAACTACCTTCAAGACTGGCCTCTGGATCCTAGCTTCCCAGGATAGGAAACCAAACCTCAGAATAAGGAGTAACCAATGCAGAGGGCACCCAGGTTCTGACCCAGGGACCCCCACACTTGCACTCTCTCCACTCAAAGTCCACCAGAGAGCATATACCACTTAAGGAGCCTGTCTGGGAACTCCTAGATTCAGAAACTGACTACCTTTGAGTGCAAATGACAAGGAGTGGCTATGAATGTCTTCTTCTCTCTGCTTCATGTTATATGCTCGGGAGTTGGGGGGTGAGGTCATCTCAAACCTGACAATACAGCAGAGCATGTAATATTACCAGTGTCCAGCCCTGACACAGAACCAAAGGATAAGTCAGAGTATGGAGGACAGAGAACACTAAAACCTAGACACTCATACTTGTTAAAGCTCCATTGCAGTTTAATAAGAAGCCAAGACTGACCTTCATTGTAGGTGAAAGGATTGCAGGCGGGGTAACTAGGAAGACTTCTTGTCTATAAAGCTGTCATGCTGGTGGATGTTCCACTGGGGGCCTGGATTCTGCAGCGACTGTTCTGGGTTGAATAACTGACCACAGCTGCCTCCTGAGCTGGAGAGGACGTCTAAAATTACAGCCAGACATTCTGCTTTCTAACTCAAATGCCCTTCAACTGCAGGCTAGGTTTTCTTCCCCTGTGGATGCCCATGAAACAAGGACACAAGCAAAGCCACCCTGGATGTTGGGTACCATGTCATGAGATACTTAAGCAAAGATGCTAAAGACAGGAATGTGTTTTGTCAAGTGACCAGGCTGTGGAAGGTGATGTTTCCTATGAATGGCTGAAAATACCATTCACAGATATAAGAAAAGCATAGAAAAATCAACTGTTTCCTTCTTTTCTTAAAACTGCTACAAGAATTTTGACACTTTAAAAAAAAAAATTCTTTCATTTCAGAGGAAATATCAGCTCACTGGAAATTTTTCTCAACAAACATTTGTTTCAGAATAAAAGAGCAAAAGTTATGATAATGTGCAGTTTTAAAACCTATGACATGGTAGCCCTAGTAGAAAGAAAACCTTGAACCTGTTTAGTGATGGAAAAGAACCACAGACACTGATTTAACTGGCAAAACTGGATCTTCTACAGAAGAAAAAAAAAGTTCTTTTTCTTAGACTTTCTGTTCATGTACCACTTTCCATTGTTCCAAACATTTTAAACCGTCATTCTTATGCCTGTAATGCACGCCTGTAACCCAACACTAAGGAGGCTGAGACAGGAGGAAACCAAGTTCTTACACAGTCTGTGCTATGTAGAGAGACTGTATCAAGAGAGTAGCAGCAACAATGAGATGGCTCAATGGAGAAAGATACTTGCCACCAACACTGACAACCTGAGTGTGGTCAACCCCTGGAACCCACATCGAGCGAGAGAACTGACTCCTGAAAGTCACCTTCTGACCTTTCCGCCGCCACAAAAATGAATGAATGTGTAAAAATTGATCATTATCTCTATTGTCATGCACGTCTTTATTCTTCTGAGATTCTCATTTGCGATTTCACAGTTCCTAGAAAGAAAATATGGCAGGTAATAGTAGTCCATTTCAGAGACAGGAACATTGAGGTTTAGGGACAGTGAGTACAAAACAATTCATAGAGAAGCCAGAGAGAGAGAGAGAGAGAGAGAGAGAGAGAGAGAGAGAGAGAGAGAGAGAGAGAGAGAGAAGAGAATTTAGATGCTATAATTGATTGCTGTTAGTTTGCAGATACCACAATAAAGGGCACAATAAAAGCGCATGTGCGCGCTCTTGGGCTCTCAAATGTGCAAGTTGTGTGTGCATACCAGTATACCAGTTTAAAAGTCCAGTAAAAGGGCTGATGAAGTGCAAAGAATCAGCCCTTTAGTTACAGCAAATTTGCAAGACTGTTTACATCCTCAGCAACACCAAAAATGTTGTCAGTCAGAAGTGGATCTGTTCATCTGAAACATTGTTTCGAATTAGGATGCATGATCGGAAGAGGAGATTCTAGAATCAGCTTAATGAGTACCATTAACTTAAATAAAAAATGGCTATTAAGTGTCCCCCTATTTCTCCAAGTGCAGAAATTGATACATTTCTGTTTTCATTTCAGAGGTAAGTTCCTTAGGAACTGTGTGATTTAAAAACAAACAAACAAACAGGTGTCTAACTACTTGCATATTTGGCAAAGGAGTCTTTCATTAAAATAAAATAAACCTTGCAAACAAATAATCCCTAGTTTCCGTGGCTACGCCAGTAGAAAGCAGATGAGAATTCTACCACTGAACCACCCATGTGCTTAGGGCCAAGAAGGCAGATGCCTCTGTACCTCTCAACAGAAGAGGATGACAGGCCAGACACTGGCAACTGCCACCTTCCTGCATCCCTAGCCTCTTGGGGACTTGAAGGGGGAGGGTTTTGGTTCATTGGTTGGTTTGGGGACAGGGTCACTCTGTAGCCCAGGCTGGGCTGGGCTCTCTGCCTCCACAGCAAGAGTGATGGGGTGACAGGTGTCCACCACGATGCTCAGCTCATTTCTCTTATTCAGTATCCATTCAGTTGCCATTGTAGTAAGGTATCTCATTAGGACCTGTAATCATAATGATTTGAGCAAGCAGGAAAAGGAGGATACCAGCCTGGGATAACGGAGTTAAGGGGTTGAGCTGCGGATGCATCATTCAGGGGCCAGCATGTGAGCCTCCCATCAGCAGGCATCAAAAGAGGGAATGCCAGGTTGCTTATCAGTTTGCCTGGATATAGAATGAGGAGGAAAACCAGCAGGCAAGCCTCAAGAGCTGCGGGCAGTCAAATGCCGTGGTCAACAGGCTCCTCATGGCAAACATAGCAGGGCAGTTTGATGAGGAGGAAGCTGCACCGCAACCATCTCCATCACCTCTTCTCATGGTGTAACACAAGCAGTTGGACTTCAAACCTGCACCATCCCATTACCAGATCCTCTAAGGGCTCAGGAACAATGAGAGACAGCAGATTCGTGATTTATGAGGTTTTGCTATTGTTGTTGTTTTGTTTACATTTCTCAAAACAAAATGAGACCTCGGAGATAGTTTATAATGTATCACAAAATGAGACCTCGGAGATAGTTTATAATGTATCCATGGGCATGAATTATCTTTGGAGGTAGAGGAGGACACTGTTAAAGAGACTCTTCACAGACAGGTAAATTTCCAATCTAGGTGTTATGTGGTGAGCATTAGGTTCCCACCAAGCACTAGGTAACATCTGCCCTCTTATCTGTCACTAACCATGCATATGTTTCTGGTTTGATTTGTTTTTTTTTAAAGATTTATTTATTATTATATATAAGTGCACGGTAGCTGCCCTCAGAGGGCCTCAGATCTCAGGACAGGTGGTTGTGAGCCACCATGTGTTTGCTGGGATTTGAACTCAGGACCTTCGGAAGAGCAGTCAGTGCTCTTACCCGCTGAGCCACCTCACCAGCCCTTGGATTTGGTTTTTAAGGCACAGTCTATTGTGGTCCAGGCTGGCCTTGAACTTGCTAAGTAGGCACAGTTGACCTTGGACTCCTGCTCCTCCTGCCTCCAACTCCCGCGTACACCACCACACCCAGCACTTCCTTGTATGTAGGTTTCTGTTCTTTTGTTTTCTTTTTCTGTCTTCTCCGCTAAGGCTGCCTTCTGTGTATTGTTTTCTGATACCATAGAAAATGAGAATAATGAGTCTTACTGTGAGCTCATGAAAGATTCAATTAAAATTGCCAGGAATCAATTTTTTATGGGCTATAAAGCTCTGAATCATCTAGTAAGTTCTTCCGAGTAACTGATTCTAATCAAGTTCCCACTTTGCTCATCTTTCTTGTTAGACTTGCAGATGCCTTCCTCTCCCCACTCTGCTCTCGGAGCATGTTACGTTGCTTCTCCTTGGGTGGGCAGACTCACACAGCCAAACCCGCCTTGAGCGGGAGCTGTAGAAGAAACCCCACTCTGTTGTGAACCAATTGCTTCTGGAATAGTGATGACCCTTCTGGATTAATTACCAAAGATTTGTGCTTCTCTGTTACCATCTTTGGGAGAGCAATAGAGTTCTTTCCCTCTTTTGAATATTTTCTACATCCATTTTTAGAGTCACACAAAAATGTCAGAGTTGTATTAGAGGCCCAATGTCTAATTAGCTTTCTCTTTTTACCTAAATTGATATTTCTCTTCTCCTATCACTTCTACTACACCCTGAGTCTAAATCACCTATTTCTCTCAAAGAAGGAACCCAGGCATGCAAACATAGAGGCAGTCAGACATCTCAATTCTTCAGGAAAAGCTATCATCTGCCAGAAGAGAAAAAAGAGTATAAATCCATCCTCTGACTTCAACCTGCTGGTCTCTGCTTTACAAAGGCCAGATTTTGTCCCCGATGGTTTAAGCAGCTCTACGAGTCTTTTCCCCACAAGACTGCCCATGTCTAAAGTCCGCTGAATGTTCATACCATACAATAGCCCATCACCACCCTCCCCTTTCCCTTGAGGGAATTAAAACCAGTTAACAAAGAGAAGAACTAGAGCATTGATAGAGTAGTAGGTCTCCGGTTTGGGCCACTATAGGGGAAAATTGTAATAGAAAAAAAAAAAGCTGTCTGCCAAGGTCAAGCCTCTTTATCCCACTCACTTCTATTTAAACAAATAAAAGCCTATCCCACTGGAAGGGTGCCCGCCTCCTCATTTAAAAGTAGAACTGCTCAGAGCAGTCTTAAAGTCTTCCATCGGTGCATTAATTTATACAAAACAAACTCCTCCACCCTCAATGTAATAAAGAAAACCGATCCCAGATACGTTCCATCTTCCTGTGGTTTAACCTAGCTGTTTCAGATCAATGTGCTGTGTGTATGTGTGTGTGTGTGTGTGTGTGTGTGTGTGTGTGTGTGTGTGTGTGGTGTGTGTTTCATCTTCCTAAAGGATCAGCTGTGTGCACACAATGAGCTACCAATTCAACACTGAAAAAAACGTTTGTAGGTTCTTTGGGCTTTAACACCCTAGTCAAAGCGGTGTTTATTTTCTGTCAGATCCCTCTTGGACGTTTCCAGTTCAAGGACAGTTACTGGCCACCTCCCATCCTTCACAGCGTCACAGCTTCCTCAGACTCCCCAGCGCCCTGCTTGTGTCCTGGCTGCGAGTGCGGCCAGCCAGAAGGGCGACTCGGCAAGCCCCAGCTTGGTGCCCTCGAATGTCTCCACCTGTTCCAACATCGCCACCACCTACGCTCAGAAAGGGTTGGCCACAGGCCAAAGGAGGCAGCTGTCCTCTCAGCCTCCGGCTGCCTTCCGGGTGGAAGAAAGGAAAGAAAGTGCCCCACCACCTGGCACAGAACCCACTATCCTGCCCCCCACCACCACAAAATGCATTCTTGACTCAGGCCTGGTCCTGTAGAACCAGGGACACAGCTCAGCTGGACATTGAGCCCACAGGGAACTCCCAGAACTGACTTCTCTGCTCTTCCTCAGTAGGCACCAAGCTGGTGCCCAGCCTGGGCCTCCAGGAAGGGGCGCGCCACTTGGTGGCCAATGACAGATCCACGAGTACCAGGGATAGGGTGGCTGCCGGGCCCTGGAGCCCAGGACACGCCCCGAGAGCCCCGGTTGGCATGGCCAAAGAACTGAGATGGACAGTAGAACCTCACTTGTAGGGTGGGCCCCGGGTCTACGAACTCCCTGCCTAAAGTAACAGAGGCTATTATCTGGAGTACTGGAGCCTGAGCGGCCAAAGTGTCTCTGAGCGGTCGTAGTGTCCACTTACCTGGCAATAGGTTCCAGAGACCCCAGCGGGACAGGTGCAGCTGTAGCGGGGCTCAGCATCGGTCGCAGGATGCTCTTGGTCGGTCACCGAACGCGGAGTGCACACGCCCCCGTTCCGACAGGGCTTCAAGGCGCACGGTCCTGAAACAGGCAGGGGCGCGGCGGACACCGGGCTAGCCAAGCAGCCGCTTTGGGGCCCAGCACCCAGCAGCAGCGGCAGCAGGGCCAGCACGGGCAGCAGCGGGGCACCGGGCGCCTGGGCGCGGCGGGGAGGCATAACGAGCGGAGAGAACGCAGAAGCTGGAGAGGAGCTGGGCGCGGTGGCGGCGGCGGCGCTGCTAGCGGCGGAGATGGCGGTGGCAGCGGCGCCAGCGGCTGATGCTGCTCAGCGGGACCGGACGCCTCCTGCAGCTGCGGGAGCCCGTGGTTCCCCGGGCAACCGCGGGCGGGGCCGGGGGCGGGGCCCACGGAGGCTGGGCGCCCGGCAGGAGGACCCGGGATGGGAACCCTTCTGCTCCTCGTCTCAGCAAGTTGCAGGAAGGCTGTCTTCGGTCCCCAGCCTTAAGGGGTCAGAGTCGTGGGTGTGTCCAAAGGAAGGCAGGATGGCACAGAGGTGGGAGCCCTCGGCTGAGAGAGGGGAGAGAGGTGATGCTGGGGTAGAAAGTGAATGGCGAGGCCCCGGGAGCCTGAAGATGGCTCGCAGCTGCCACTCGCGACCTTTTGGCGCAGAATCTGTGAGACCGCAGCGGGACCGGCCTGACCTTATTCTCACGAGTGCTCCACCCGCTCCTATAATACTTGTCCCTGTCCCCAGCAATCACAGCTCTCGCGCGCCACCAGCGAACCCAGCGGACTTCTCAAGGACCTGACCTTGCAAGTCCAAGACCGGGGCCCTTGTCCTTGGTGCTGAACCGGCAGTTTCTTTGCCTGGCCTTGCCCAGATAGCAGCTCACAGAGCTGAAAGAGACTTGGGGTGGCAGAAAGTGAGAAATCAGAGTATCCAACCCTATTTTAAGATACAGGATGAAACTGAGACCCAGACAGGCTGGGTCCCAGGCTGGAACCCAGAGGGTCTCTTGATTTCCCTCCCAGAACACTGTGGGTACCCCTCGTGCCCTTTCAGCAGACATTTGCTACTGAACTGTTCAGGGAAGGAGATTTCGCGGTGACCTACTTCTAGGGCTGTTGTATCCTCCCAGTTAGGCTGCTCCTGGTGTGGCAGAGACGTAGATCAAACCCGCTGGACAAAACTCAGTCGGCTTTGTCTCCACTCACAACCGCCTTTCACAACCTCTACTATGAATAGACTCTAAAACCAGTTACCCCTGTCTAGACAAAACTTAAAGCAAGGAGGAATAGCTGGCCCAGATGGCTCGCATCGTCGGTATCCCCAGTAGTAAGAAGCCTGATACAGTAGGGTCAGCAGTCTCAAGGTGTGTCTTGGCTACATAGGGAATTCAAGACTAACTTGGGCTACGTGAAACCCTGAAGAGAAGAGAGAGGAAGAGATGGAAGGAAGGAGGGGGGAGAGAAGGGAAAGAAAGGTGAGGGAAACAGAGAAAAGGAGAATAGGGAAGAAGAGAGAAGGAAAAATGACTCTTGCATTAACAGGCTGGGCAGAATTTCTAGAGAACACAAAAGGTAGTTTAGTAAAACACTGGGCTTAAAAAAAAAGTAGAGACTTCATGAGAGACTTAAAAATGCCGCAGATCTAGCCACCAGGAGCTGTTGAAAGCCCTCTAGTGGAAGCAGAGGGCGAACTGCCTGGCCTCAACCGCCTGGTTAGATCTCAAATCTCAAACCCTTTGTTTAGAAGATACCTAGAATTACTGTGTTATAGGGTGACCCCCAAAACCTAAACAGATCTGTGCCCAGCAGGGGTAACTCATAGAGTGAACCCCAAAGGTATGTGCATTTCCCTCCCACCTACTTGAAACCTCTTCTTAAAATTCTAATTTTGTGCCACTCTAGCGCCCTCTGCTGGTCCTGGTGTCATTCAGGTGGTTCTTGTGCTCTCTTGGCCATTACCAGAAGTTAGAGGAACTTCTCCCTCCTAGAGTAACAGATAGGGCTGCTCATTTCCTTCTATCAAGACACAAACAAATAAAGCCAAAGAAAATATTCTTTTAATCAAAAGGGTTGTGAAAAATTAAAGGAACATTTCTGTTTGTTAAGTTTTTACCTAAGTAAACCCTTTTTAAATTTCTTAACACTTTGAAATAGGGGGGGCTAAAGAGCTTATATTCTGATACCAGTTTCTGAATTTTCTAGGTAACATCATTGGGGTTTGTCTGGTTTGAGTATTATGTCTTTAATTTTTAAGGGCATATTGCAGGGGTGAAACACATTGTCATACCGTTTTGTCTAGAGTACATGCTAAGTCTTCCAGCTCTCAGAGGATTCTTCCAGCTTTACCTATTAACTAAATTTGCCTGAAAATATAATAAAACATTGATTCACTGTGGATAAAAAGAACTGGCAGACCAAAGAAAAGATTCCATCCAAGTCCAGCTTCATGAAGCAGTGAATGTGTTGAGGTTATTTACAGGGAAATCAGTGGCACAACTATGCCACCAGCAAGTCACCTGAATGGCAGCTATACCACACAGGGTCCCCACTCACTTTGATCAATTGTCCAATTCTCATACAGTGGTAATTGGGGTCTCAGGGAGGGTGGGGCTCATGAGCACCCCATGCATCTTCCCTTCCTCCATGATAGACTATGAATAGGTCACATCTTATGTGGGATAGCACAGCTGGTTTACTTCAAGACACTGAAAGTCGTGTCCAATCCAGAGCAGACAGTTAGGCCTGTGAACCACATATGCAGAGTCATGTGGTTAGTTCTGGGGAACAGAGCATGAGCTTGGAGCTCTTGACCCCAAAGCACCCATGTAGTAATCACCATACAAGTATTGCATGACTATTATTGTTCTGTTCGTTACAAACTTTCCAGAGTGTAGCACAAAATGGGCTGAGACAATGGAGGAGACTGGAAAACCATCATTTTGTACATTTGGAATGGCATACACTAAGACATGTGGTCTTAATCATTGTTCTATTGCTATGAAGGGATACACTAATCAGGGCAGTTGCTTATAATTTCAGGTGTTAGCTCATTATCATCATGGCAGGTAGTACAATGACTCACAAGCAGGTATGGTAATGTAGAAGTAGCTGAGAGTTCTACATCCTGATCTGTATGGGGGATGGAGGGAGGGCTTTTGGAACCTCAAAGCCCAACTCCAGTGACACATTTCCTCTGACAAGACCTCATCTCCTAATCTTTATAATCCTTTCAAATAGCATCACTTCCTGATAACTAAGCATTCAAATATATGAGCCTACGGAGGCCATTCTTATTCAAACCACCACATGTGGGCTACTGAATTTCTAGAGTTAGCATAAACAAAGCCAATACTATTTTAATCTATTCTGTTGTTATGGTAAGGCAATATATTAGCTGTTTTTTAAGTCAAGAATTAGGAGATAAGGTGTATAGTTAGAAAGTGCCAGCCAAGTACTGCATCAGCCTTCTAAGTTGTATTACATTTGTGTTGTAACCAAATTCCTGACATAAACAAGGGAGGAATTTACTGTAGTTCAATTTTAGAGAGATTTTGTCTGTCAAGGTGTGGAGGCGTGGCTATGGAAGTGGAGCCATCTGCAGTGTAAGGAGCACTTGGGCATGTAGAACCAGGAAAACCTATCTCCCTAGCCACACCCACCTTCTAAAGGTTATGCAGCCTTCAAAACAGCCCCACAAACTGGGAACTCAGTGTTCAAAGCATGAGCCCAAGAGGAGCACATCAGATTCAAAACATAACACAAGTTATAAAAATATGTAACTTTTGGGCTGGTGAGATGGCTCAGCTGGTAAGAGCACCCGACTGCTCTTCCGAAGGTGATGAGTTCAAATCCCAGCAACCACATGGTGGCTTACAACCACCCGTAATGAGATCTGACGCCCTCCTCTGGTGCGTCTGAAGTCAGCTATAGTATACTTATGAATAATAATAAATGAATCCTTGGACCGGAGAGAGCAGGGACTGAGCAAGTGGGACCGACCAGAGCGAGTGGGGCCGACCAAAGGAGCGAGCGGGGCCAGCAGGGGCCAACCGGAGGGAGCAGGGTTGACCAGACCGAGGGAAAAAAAAATGTAACTTTTAAAAGCAAGGTAACTAATACTTGTTACATTGTTTTCTTTTATTTTGGATGTTCATGTGCCACACCATGCTGTGGAGGTCAAAGAACAAATTGCAGGAGCTGATTCTCTCCTTCCACCATGTGGGTCCTGGGAATTGAACTCAGGCTCTCAGACTCGGTGGCAAGCACCTCTATCCCACATAACTCTGGAGGCTGGAAAGTTTAAGAGCAAGGTGCCAGTATCTACCCAGGGCATTCATACTGCGTCATCATAGGATAGAAAGTGAAAAGGCAAGAGAGCACAAGAAGGAGCCAAACACACGCTTTCACAGGAAGGGAGGGAGGGAGGGAGGGAGGGAGGAAGGAAGGAAGGAAGGAAGGAAGGAAGGAAGGAAGGAAGGAAGGAAGGAAGGGAAAAAGGAAGAAAGGAAGAAAGGAAGAAAGGAAGGAAGAAAGGAAGGAAGGAAGGAAGGAAGGAAGGAAGGAAAGGAAAGGAAAGGAAAGGAAAGGAAAGGAAAGGAAAGGAAAGGAAAGGAAAGGAAAGGAAAGGAAAGGAAAGGAAAGGAAAGGAAAGGAAAGGAAAGGAAAGGAGACTGAGCAAGCCATGAGGAACAAGCCAGTAAGCAGCACCCTTCTATGACCTCCACATCAACTCCTGCCTCCAGGTTCCTGCCCTGTTGGAGTTCCTGTCCTGACTTTCTTTGATGATAAACTATGATGTGGAAACATAAGTCAAATAAACCCTTTCCTCTCCAAGTTTTGTTTTGATTTGGTTTGGTTTGGTTTTCCTTTTTGTTTGTTTATTTGTTTGGGGAAGTTGTTTGTTTGTTTGTTTGTTCGCAATGGTGTTTAATCACACCAATAGAAACCCTAACTTGGCAAAGGGGAAGACAGTCCACTGAGGAAGTCGATCATTATCTCAGGCTGGGCAGGAGCAGAAGCAGAATATACCCCTAATCTCTAAATTTGCAATTAGTATCCCATCTCTCTCTCTCTCTCTCTCTCAGCACTTCTTCTGTGCTCCCAAAGTATTCACAAGCCAATCAGACCAAAACCCAGCCCAGAGATAAAAATATGATACTGGAGTGGGGAGGTGAAATGTAATTCAAGGCCTTCACTAAAAAATGCTACAGTCAGAGGTACCGTACGTAACAATTATCTCACTTCCATACCAGCCACTATCTGATTTGTCATTTGAGCATCTTAGCACAGTCAGGTTAGCTCATTCTGAATTATCATTGAACGATTCCTCCGTGCTGTCTAAGACAAATTCCCTCTTAATGCTCTTCCTCTCTGACTTGAATTAAACCACTGTTCTGGCAGCTGTTTAAAGTAATTTCTTGTACATTATCATTCTCATATTGATTAGATCTTGGGTAGGTTTAAATGTGAAGTCTTGAATATAAAAGAGTTGAAGGAAGAAGACCATCCCTATATAAATATTTCATAAACCACTTGAAGTTCCACCAAATGGAAATCAGATCTTTCCAACACTCAAAAACAGGGGAGTTACTTTAAACTCCGTAACTGCTTTTAATCCCAAAATCTTACCACAAGAGGTTACAAAGTCTTATTATACCTACTAGAACAGAGAGTTTATTCAGGAAAGAATTAATCCTGGTGTCCTGCAGAGAAAAAGTCACAGTTCAAGCCCACCTTTGCTGGGCTAGGAATGACTCCAGACTTTGGATTTTCCAAGGTCTTTGCTGCCATGGAAAACAGTTCATGCTTTTATTTTTTTNCTCTCTCCGCTTCCCCCTCTCCTCCCCTGCTCTCCCTTCCCTTCCCCTCCACTCCTCTCCTCCCCTCTTCTCCTCCCCCTCCCCTCCTTTCTCCTCCTCTCCCTCTCCTTCCTTCCCTTCTTTCCCTCTCAATAAAAATAAAATCTTTTTTGAAAAGAGAAGATGGTTTCTAGCTAAAGTAAACAGTGACTTCTAATTATTTTATCAGTAAGGACAAGGCAAACTGTCACTTTAACCCAACAGAGTCACTTCGTTTTCATTTGATCCACGCAGTGTTTTCTCTCTGGGCATTCTACAGTTAGAGAGCTGCTGTGGCCCAGCATTGGTGTTCTTGAAGTAGCCTTGTACTCCCACAGAAAGGACACTGGTCCCTCCCTTGCTTGAATCTTTCCAAAGGCTCTTGGGGTAAGTAAGAGGGTGCGGAGCTTTAAAAGGAAACCTGGATCTGCCGGTTCTCCGAGCACAATAGGGTGCTCAGAGGACAACCAGTGCCTTTCGGTTTGCTTTAACAATGCACGAGAGAATGCAGCTGTATTTTGTGGAATCTAATTAATTACAAGGAAGAGCTTAGGTGTTGAAAAAGCGCAAAAGCCTCCCCACTTCCCTTCTCCCAGTGCAGGCTCCAGCTTCCCCAAGTTGTCAGGTCACCCTGTCTGATGGTGTTCTAAAGCACTGGTCCCACGTCACTACGAGATGTGATTGTGGCATCACATGATCCTTCGTGCGTCAGGAGGCGAGGTGAGATTTGAGCATCCTCGAAAGAACGAGCTGTGAATATCAAAGACTTTTGGCGCAGCGCCATCCACAGCGCCTACAATCATTTACCTCGGATGAAGCCAATTTATTTAGAAGCAGATGTCACCAACTGATTAAAAACTTCTCAGCAGAGTAAATTCCATTTGCTGCTAAGATGAAAATTAATAGACACGAGGCAGACGACATTTTTACGCACGTGACAGCTCATCAGGGACACTCAGCACGTGCCCAGACATCCACATTGGCCAAGGTGAACCCACTGCTCGCCCATGCAGCCTCCCTGAGTAAATGCATGGGACTCCCTCCACCTTCTTCTACTATGTCCCTTAATCCTTAAACTGTCAGGATTCTTTGTCACTGTCGTGCTTACAACGTATGTTGAATTTCAGAAAGCAAATATTTAGGAGAACTCACCCCAAGGTCCATTGGACCATTGAATAGTTTTTTAATTCCAGGGGGAAATGATAAAGTTTTTTTTTTCCTCTTGAATCATTCATGGCTTTAAGGAATAAAAAAGACCAGAGACGGGCCGGAGAGATGACTCAGCAGTTTAGAGCACTGACTGCTCTTCCAGAGGTCCTGAGCTCAAATCCCAGCAACCACATGGTGGCTCACAAGCATCTGTAATGGGATCTGATGCCCTCTTCTGGTGTGTCTGAAGACAGCTACAGTGTACTCATGTAAATGAAATAAATAAATCTAAAAAAAAACAAAAAAAAACAAAAAAACAAAATAAAACAAAAAAAACAAAAACAAACAAAAAAAAACCATAGACAAAACAAATTGTTTCAGAGCTGGGAACTGTGGGCAGGGAATGGGAGTAAGAAGAAGCAAACCCGCTCACAAGCTACAGGAACTGAAGACAGGAACTGAAGACAGGAACTGAAGACAAGGCAACAGAGCTGCCAGGGGTCAGCTCAGGATGGCTGAGCGAGAGGCAGAGACCAGAAGCACAGAATGGCAGGAAAGGAGCAGAGCAGAGGAGAGGGACAGAGGGCCTGTGAGTGGATCGATTGATCACCACATGGCTCTGTCACACTGCTGCTCACCTCCACACAGTGAAGGCTTCTGTCAGACGGATGGCAGCAAGGCAAAAGGCAACCCAGACTGGAGACTTAGCTGGGCAGGACATTGTTTTATTTTCTCTTACTTATCTTAAAATGATTGCATTTCATTTATTCTCTCTGTGTCTCTGTCCTCAATCCAACCCCCACACATACCTGTTACTGTCTCTGTCTGCCCCCCACAACGGTGGGGGGCCGTGAGGTATGGGATGTGAGGTGTGTGTGTGTGTGTGTGTGTGTGTGTGTGGTATGTGTTCCTCCTGTCACTGTGTATGTGTGTAGTCAAAAACAGCTTGCCATGGTGTATCCTCTTCATCTCCTATGTGGGATCTGGGAAGGTCAGAACTTGAGGCTCTGGCCTTCGCCTGCCGAGTCATCACAATAACCCTTGTTTTACTTAATGGTAAATCTATCTTTAAAGTATACAATATGAAGTTCTTGAGAGCTGCTCCACAAGCATGGCTCTCCTTGCAACTGAAGACTCAGAGAAAATGCTCTTAAGTGAGGGCCTGTCTGTTTAAAGGAAGCTTAGCTACATAGTTCTTAGGTGTCCTGAACTCTAGTCACCAAGCAGGAACCACCAAGCCCCATGATCTGAATTTGATTCCCCAGAGCCCATGTGGTGGAAGGGGAGAACCATAATCATAGCATGCTTTGACCTGTAAATTAAACTCTCCCCACATCCAGCCTTGGTCTCATCCCCCTTTACCCCTCTCTACTATTGAATAACTATTGTGGAAGCAGTTTTGATGTGAAGTAAAAACTTCTAAAGATCTAATCATTCTAAAGATAGTAATAACATTAGCAACTCTTAGAAAAGAATTTTTTAAGAACTTTGAAAATCAGCCAGGCAGTGGTGGCACACACCTTCAATCCCAGAATTTGGGAGGCAGAAGCAGGCAGATCTCTGTGAGTACGAAACCAGACTGGTCTACAGAGTGAGTTCTAATACAGCCAGGACAACATGGGAAAACTCTGTCTCAAAGAAGAGGAGGAAGAGGAGAAGGAGGAGGAGGAGGAGGAGAGAAGAGAAGAGTAGGAGGAGGAGGAGGAGGAGAGAAGGAAAGAGGAGGAGGAGGAGGAACTCTGAAAATCAGGAATTAAATGGCTCAGTCGTTAGATTAACACTATGTTTAGCAACTCACAACACCCTGTAGCTCCAGCTCCCAGGAGCACCCTCTTTTGGCCTCCAAGCATACCTGCATTCATGTGCACAAATCCATAAATAGACATACATGCATACATTTAATTAAAAAAAATTAAACATTTCTGGAAACCAACTGAAGTTATCCATCTATCAGAGAGACACTTATTTAGGAAAATGAGCTTAATCTTTTTTTTAATAAATTTCAATTTAAACATTTTTTTTAAGTAAAACAAAACTCAGTGAACTCTCAGAGTTCCAAGAGCTCTGACACACCTGGCAGTCTAGACAGGCAGCCATGTACATATTCTGGGGTTGTGTGCACACCTAAAAAGTATTGAAAAGGCTATGAACATCTTACATCTGACTGGCAGTTTCTTCATAAGCCAGAAGTAAAAGCCAGGACAGAGTCTCACCCTGCCTCCAGATACTGAAAAAATGACAGAACAGAAGGGTGCTTCTATACAAACACAGGGTCCCTTGGGAAAGTCTAGAAGACCTAAGCAACCCATGCACTGAAAGAGACCTTTGTCTAATTCTTAGGTCTGAGAGGAAAAATCTAGACTTCACAGAATTGATCTAGGAAAAAAAAACACTAAATCATAACAACCATAACAGCAACAAATTCCACAAAGGGAGAAAAATCTGATTTCCAGAATGGATGCATTGCACTATCAGAATTATCCAATTAAAAAATAAAATTACCCTTGAGAAAGAATGTTCTGGGACAGGGATTTTACAACTCAATTGAGACAGAAACTTCTACCCTCAAGAAAGAAAGGTAAGGGTAAAATATAGAGTTGAAAATTGTGGCTTTAGCTGGGCGGCGGTGGCGCACACCTTTAAACCCAGCACTCGGGAGGCAGAGGCAGGCAGATTTCTGAGTTTGAGGTCAGCCTGGTCTACAAAGTGAGTTCCAGGACAGCCAGGCCTATACAGAGAAACCCTGTCTCAAAAAACCAAAAGAAAAAAGAAAAAAAGAAAAAGAGAAACGAAAAACCAAAAGAAAAAGAGAAAGAAAGAAAATGGTGGCTTTGCTTTGATAGCTTACATACGTTTTCTGTACTTTGGTGGAGGAATTACCTTAGCCATGAATCCCTTGACTGTCTACAACTGGAGAGTTGGTATGCCAATTAAAAACGTCATCTAGGGCTGGTGAGATGGCTCAGCGGGTAAGAGCACCCAACTGCTATTCCGAAGGTGATAAGTTCAAATCCCAGCAACCACATGGTGGCTCACAACCATCCGTAACGAGATCTGGTTCCCTCTTCTGGGGTGTCTGAGGACAGTTACAGTGTACTTACATATAATAAAATAAAAATAAATTTAAAAAAAAAACCGTCATCTACTGTGCTTATAATGTCCTTTTTGAGAATATGTTTGATGGAAACTCTAATATAAGGTTTATTTAAAAATTCAACTAAAAAAAAAGATATATAAATAGTTAGAAAGGAGGCTTCACACTAGGGTTGAGTGAGGAAGCAGCCAAAATTTGAATATTTTACTTAGCAAAGACTTTTAAAGTTACAAAGGGTACATTCAAATACCCAAAAGAAAAACTATATCAAAAAATTAAAGAAAGTTCTAAGAAAAGTGTCTGATCAAAGAGGGAACAGCAGCAAAAGAATGGAAATTATGAAGGAAAGAAGAACAGAATTTCTAGGGTCAAAAAGTTCAGTAAGTGAAATAAAAAGCTCAGTGGAGGCAGAGAGGAATTTGGAAGCTTACTAAAACGAGCAGAATAAGGAATTACTGAACTCTAAAGATAAGTCAGTTATGAGGACTAGGAAAAAAAGAATAAAGAAAAATTAATAGAGACTCAGAAACCCTAAGGCCTCATAAGGGTCCAATATGTATAATGTGAGTCACGGAGGAGAAAGAGAGGGGAGAAGACAGGGTATTTAAAAGAACTGTCTCAAACATGTTAAACGCTTTGCTTCTAAGTCCACACTAGTGGGAGATAACAGACCTTCAAGAGATGGCACCAAGGGAGAGCTTTGGGTTATTGGAGATCATGCCCTCACAGGGATTTTGGACCTTTCTCTTTTTAGCCTCTGACTCATGTTATAAGCAGGTGTGCTCAGCCACATTGTCACTGGGCATGCCCAGTGCCTAGCACAATGGATCCACCCAATCATAGACAGGAATGTTAAAAAAAAAAAACAAAAAAAACAAAAACAAAAAACTATAACTCAAAATGAACCTTTCAGTTTAAAATTTTCTTCAGATGTATTGTTATAGATAATAGAAAGTTTACTAACATGATGGCTTCAGAATCTATACAGAGTGGTGGATAGGTCATGAAAGAAAAAGAAAAAGAGGAACTAGAGAGATGAGTCAGGGGATAAGAGTATTGGCTACTCTTGCAAAAGATCTGAGTTTGGGTCCCAACACCCACATCAGGCAGCTCCCAAACTGCCTTTAACTCCAGCTCTAAGGGATCCAATGTCTCTGGCCTCAGTGGGCACCCATACTCATAGGAACATACTCCCACATAAACACATACATTGCTTAAATACATTATTATTATTAAAATAGTAAAAGTAAATCTCCTCCCCATTGGATATTTTCTTTATTTACATTTCAAATGTTTCCACCTTTCCAGGTCTCCCCTTCCAGGTCTCCCCCATCCCATCCTCCCTCCCCCTGCCTCTATGAGGGTGCTTCCCACCCACCCACCCACTCCCACCTTCCCATTCCAGCATTCTCCTACACTGGGGCATCGAACACCCTCAGGCCCAAGGGCATCTCTTCGAATTAATGTTCAACAAGAGCACCCTCTGCCACATATGCAGCCAGCACCATGAGTTCCTCCATGTGTATTCTTTGGTTGGTGGTCCAGTCCTCTGGAGCTCCAGCGTGTCTGGCCTGTTGACACTGTTGCTCCCTCCATGGGGCTGCAAACCCCCTCAGCTCCTTCAGTCCCTTCTCCAACTCCTCCATCAGGGACCCCCACGCTCAGTCCAATGGTTGACTGCAAGCATCTGCCTCTGTATTTTTCAGGCTCTGGCATAGTCTCTCAGGAGACAGCCATATCAGGTTTCCATCAGCAAGCACTTATTGGCATCCACAATTGCGTCCAGGTTTGGTGGCTGTATATGGGCTGGATCCCCAGGTGAGGCAGTCTCTGGATATCCTTTTCTTCAGTCTCTGCTCTACATTTTGTCTCCATATTTCCTTCTGTGAGTATTTTGTTCTCCCTTCTAAGAAGCACTGAAGCATCCACATTTTGGGCTTCTTTCTTCTTAGTCTGTGAATTGAATCTTGGGTATTCTGAACTTTGGGGCGAATATCTACTTACCAATGAGTACATACTGTGTG
Source organism: Mus minutoides (assembly GCA_902729485.2). Taxonomy (NCBI): domain Eukaryota; kingdom Metazoa; phylum Chordata; class Mammalia; order Rodentia; family Muridae; genus Mus; species Mus minutoides. The sequence continues at coordinate 148,776 of LR750082.1, read as the reverse complement.
TGTTCTTTTGTGACCAAGTTACCTAACTCAGAATGATATTTTGAAGTCCCACTCATTTGCCTGCAAATTTCATGAATTCATTGTTTTTAATAGCTGAGTAATATTCCATTGTGAAAATGGTACCACATTTTCTGTATCCATTCCTCTGTTGAAGGACATCTGGGGATCTCCCGGGTCCCTCTGAGACCAGTGTGCACAGATCAGCTTGCGGACTATGGAGGGTGAGCAAGCAGAGTGCAGAAGCAACTGAACTTCTGGGACAGGCAGAAGCCACTCAGCGTCTGGGACAGACCCCCATTTCTGGCTGCAGAAATCTGGGCACCTTACCAGCCAGAGGAGAGGTGGCCGCCTGGGAGGGCTGTGACCCCCAGAGCAGGTAAGGGAGCCATCTTGTCTCCCAGGTCCTTCTGAAACCAGTCAGCGCAAAACAGCTCGCGGACTGTGGATGAGCAAGCAGAGTGCAGAAGCAACACAGCCTCTGGGACAGACCCCTGTTTCAGGCTGCAGACATCCAGGCACCTTCCCCACCAGAGGAGAGGTGGCCGCCTGAGAGAACTATGACCCCCCCAGGGGAGCGCGCAGACTGCGGAGGCAACCCATCTTCTGGTACAGGCCCCGTTTCGGGCCTTCATCGTCAACCAGGAGGCAGGTCTGAACACCAGACCTCTGTGCACTTTCCATGCAAGAGGAGAGCTTGCCTGAAGTGAGTACTCTGACCACTGAGACTCAGAAGAGACCAGGACTCTCAGGACAACTGACAGAGGCTAACAGAATCATAAGTGGAACAGGCTCCAGCCAGAGACAACTATAACAACTAAATCCAGGGATTACCAAATGGCGAAAGGCTTACCAACAGAAACCAAGATTGCTCACCATCATCAGAACCCAGCACTCCCACCTCAGACAGTCCTGGATACCCCAACACACCCGAAAAGCAAGATTTGGATTCAAAATCATATTTCATGATGCTGGGAGAGGACCTTAAGAAGGACTTTAATAACTCACTTAAAGAAATACAGGAGAACAGCACTAAAAAGGTAGAAGTCCTTAAAGAATCACAGGAAAACACTGCTAAACAGGTGATGGAATTGAAGAAAACTATCAAAGACCTAAAAAGGGACATAGAAACAATAAAGAAAACCCAAAGTGAGACAATTCTGGAGATAGAAACCTTAGGAAAGAAATCAGGAACCATAGATGTGAGCATCAGCAACAGAATACAAGAGATTAAAGAGAGAATCTCAGGTGCAGAAAATTCCCATAGAGAACATGGGCATAACAATCAAAGAAAATACAAAATGCAAAAAGATTCTAACTCAAAACATCCAGGAAATCCAGGACACAATGAGAAGACCAAACTTACGGATAATAGGGGTAGATGAGAATGAAGATTCTCAACTTAAAGAGCCAGCAAATATCTTCAACAAAATTATAGAAGAAAACTTCACAAACCTAAAGAGAGAGATGCCCATGAACATACAAGAAGCCTACAGAACTCCAAATAGACTGGACCAGAAAAGAAACTCCTCCCGACACATAATAATCAGAACAACAAATGCATTAAATAAAGACAGAATATTAAAAGCAGTAAGAGAAAAAGGTCAAGTAACATATAAAGGCAGGCCTATTAGAATTATTCCAGACTTCTCACCAGAGACTATGAAAGCCAAAAGATCCTGGACAGATGTCATACAGACCCTAAGAGAACACAAATGCCATCCCAGGCTGCTATACCCAGCAAAACTCTCAATTACCATAGATGGGGAAACCAAAGTATTCCATCACAAAACCAAGTTCACACAATACCTTTCCACGAATCCAGCCTTCAAAGGATAATAACAGGAAAACACGAACACAAGGATAGAAATTACACCCTTGAAAAAGCAAGAGAGTAATCCTTCAACAAACCTAAAAGAAAACAGCCGCAAGAACAGAATCCCAACTTTAACAACAAAAATAACAGGAAGCAACAATTGCTTTTCTTTAATTTATCTTAACATCAATGGACTCAATTTCCCAATAAAAAGACATAGACTAATAGACTGGCTACACAAACAAGACCCACCATTTTGCTGCTTACAGGAAACCCACCTCAGGAAAAAAGACAGACATTACCTCAGAGTGAAAGGCTGGAAAACAATTTTCCAAGCAAACGGTCCCAAGAAACAAGCTGGAGTAGCCATTCCAATACCGAATAAAATTAACTTTCAACTGAAAATTATCAAAAAAGACAAGGAGGGGCACTTCATACTCATCAAAGGTAAAAACTACCAAGATGAACTCTCAATTCTGAATATCTATGCTCCAAATGCAAGAGCAGCCACAATCATTAAAGAAACTGTAGTAAAGTTCAAAGCACACATTGTACCTCACACAATAATAGTGGGAAACTTCAACACTCCACTCTCACCATTGGACAGATCCTGGAAACAAAATAAACAGAGACACATGGACACTAACAGAAATTATGAAACAAATGGACTTAATAGGTATCTACAGAAGATTTTATCCTAAAACAAAAGGATATACTTTCTTCTCAGCACCACATGGTACCTCCTCCAAAATTGACCACATAATCAGTCACAAAATATGCCTCAACAGATACAAAAATATTGAAATTATCCCATGCATCCTATCAGATCACCACGCACTAAGGCTGATCTTCAATAACAGCATTAATAATAGAAAGCTAGCATTCACATGGAAACTGAACAACACTCTCCTCAATGATTCCTTGGTCAAAAATGAAATAAAGAAAGAAAGTAAAGACTTTTTAGAGTTTAATGAAAATGAAGCCACAACATACCCAAACTTGTGGGACACAATGAAGGCATTCCTAAGAGGAACACTTACAGCCCTGAGTGCCTCCAAAAAGAAACTAGAGAGAGCATACACTAACAGCCTGACAGCACACCTAAAAGCTCTAGAACTAAAGGAAGCAAATTCACCCAAGAGGAGTAGAGGGTAGGAAATAATCAAACTCAGGGCTGAAATCAACCAAGTGGAAACAAAAAGAACTATTCAAAGAATCAACCAAACCAAGAGCTGGTTCTTTGAGAAAATCAACAGGATAGATAAACCCTTAGCCAGACTAACTAGAGGGCACAGGGATAGTAATCTAATTAACAAAATCAGAAATGAAAAAGGAGACATAACAACAGAACCTGAGGAAATCCAAAACATCATCAGATCCTACCACAAAAGACTATACTCAACAAAACTAGAAAACCTGGATGAAATGGACAACTTCCTAGACAGATACCAGGTACCAAAGTTAAATCAGGATCAAATTAATGATCTAAACAGTCCAATTTCCTCTAAAGAAATAGAAGCAGTCACCAATAGTCTCCCAACCAAAAAAAGCCCAGGACCAGATGGGTTTAGTGCAGAGTTCTATGAGACCTTCAAAGAAGACCTAATTCCAACTCTCCTCAAATTATTCCACAAAATAGAAACTGAAGGTACTCTACCCAATTCATTCTATGAAGCCACAATTACTCTGATACCTAAACCACACAAAGATCCAACAAAGAAGGAGAACTTCAGTCCAATTTCCCTCTTGATTATTGATGCAAAAATACTCAATAAAATCCTCGCAAGCCGAATCCAAGAAAACATCAAAACGATCATCCATCATGACCAAGTAGGCTTCATCCCAGGGATGCAGGGATGGTTTAATATATGGAAATCCATCAACTTAATCCACTATATAAACAAACTTAAAGACAAAAACCACATGATCATCTCATTAGATGCTGAGAAAGCATTTGACAAAATCCAACACCCATTCATGATAAAAGTCTTGGAAAGATCAGGAATTCAAGGCCCATACCTAAACATAATAAAAGCAATATACAGCAAACCAGTAGCCAACATCAAAGTAAATGGAGAGAAACTTGAAGCAATCCCACTAAAATCAGGGACTAGACAAGGCTGCCCACTTTCTCCCTACCTATTCAATATAGTACTTGAATTCCTAGCCAGAGCAATTCGACAACAAAAGGAGATCAAGGGGATTCAAATTGGAAAGGAAGATGTCAAAATATCACTCTTTGCAGATGATATGATAGTATATATATAAGTGACCCTAAAAATTCCACCAGAGAACTTCTAAACTTGACAAACAGCTTCAGTGCAGTAGCTGGATATAAAATTAACTCAAACAAATCAATGGCCTTTCTCTACACAAAGGATAAACAGGCTGAGAAAGAAATTAGGGAAACAGCACCCTTCACAATAGTCACAAACAATATAAAAATACCTTGGTGTGAATCTAACTAAGGAAGTGAAAGATCTGTATGATAAGAACTTCAAGTCTCTGAAGAAAGAAATTGAAGAAGATCTCAGAAGATGGAAAGATCTCCCATGCTCATGGATTGGCAGGATTAATATAGTCAAAATGGCTATCCTGCCAAAAGCAATCTACAGATTCAATGCAACCCCATCAAAATACCAACTCTATTCTTCACTGAGTTAGAAAGGGCAATTTGCAAATTCATCTGGAATAACAAAAAACCTAGAATAGCAAAAACTATTCTCAACAATAAAAGAACCTCTGGTGGAATCACCATGCCTGATCTCAAGTTGTACTACAGAGCAATTGTGACAAAAACTTCATGGTACTGGTACAGTAACAGACAGGTAGATCAATGGAATAGAATTGAAGACCCAGAAATGAACCCACACACCTATGGTCATTTGATCTTTGACAAAGGAGCTAAAACTATCCAGTGGAGAAAAGACGGCATTTTCAACAAATGGTGCTGCCACAACTGGCAGTTATTATGCAGAATTCGAATTGATCCATTCTTATCTCCTTGTACAAAGCTCAGGTCTAAGTGGATCAAAGACCTCCACATAAAACCAGAGACACTGAAATTTATAGAGGAGAAAGTGGGGAAAACCCTTGGAGATATGGGCACAGGGGAAAATTCCTAAACAGAACAGCAATGGCTTGTGCTATAAGATCAAGAATTGACAAATGGGACCTTATTAAATTGCAAAGCTTCTGTAAGGCAAAAGACACTGTCAATAAGACAAAAAAGCCACCAACAGATCGGGAAAGAATTTTTACCAATCCTAAATCTGATAGGGGACTAATATCCAATATATACAAAGAGCTCAAGAGGCTGGACTCCAGAAATTCAAATAACCCCATTAAAAAATGGGGTACAGAGCTAAACAAAGAATTCTCGACTGAGGAATACCGAAAGGCAGAGAAGTACCTGAAAAAATGTTCAACATCCTTAATCATTAGGGAAATGCCAATCAAAACAACCTTGAGATTCCACCTCACACCAGTCAGAATGGCTGAGATCAAAAGCTCAGAGGAGGCTGGTGAGATGGCTCAGCGGGTAAGAGCACCCGACTGCTCTTCCGAAGGTGATAAGTTCAAATCCCAGCATCCACATGGTGGCTCAAAAGCTCAGAGGACAGCCGGGCGTGGTGGTGCATGCCTTTAATCCCAGCACTCGGGAGGCAGAGGCAGGCAGATTTCTGAGTTCTAGGCCAGCCTGGTCTACAAAGTTAGTTCCAGGACAGCCAGGACTATACAGAGAAACCCTGTCTCAAAAAACCAAAAAAAAAAAAAAAAAGAAACAAAAGAGGACAGCAGATGCTGGTGAGGATGTGGAGATACCTAGATACCTAGATACCTCCACCTCCATTGCTGGTGGGATTGCAAGCTGGTACAACCACTCTGGAAATCAGTCTGGAGGTTCCTCAGACAATTGGACATAGTACTACCGAAAAATCCAGCAATACCTCTACTGGGCATATACCCAGAAGATGTTCCAACTAGTAATAAGGACACATGTTCCACTATGTTCATAGCAGCCTTATTTATAATAGCCAGAAGCTGGAAAGAACCCAGATGTCCCTCAACAGAGGAATGGATACAGAAAATGTGGTACATTTACACAGTGGAGTACTACTCAGCTATTAAAAACAATGAATTTATTAAATTCTTGGGCAAATGGATGTATCTGGAGGATACATCCTTAGTGATGTAACCCAATCACAAAAGAAGTCACTTGATATGCACACACTGATAAGTGGATATTAGCCCAGATACTTAGAATACTCAAGATATAACTTGCAAAACACAAGAAAATCAAGATGAACGAAACCAAAGTATGCAAACTTCATTCCTCCTTAGAATAGGGAACAAAATACCCATGAAAGGAGTTACAGAGACAAAGATTGGAGCTAAGACGAAAGGATGGACCATCCAGAGACTACCCCACCCAGGGATCCATCCCACAATCAGCCACCAAATCCAGACACTATTGCATATGCCAGCAAGATTCTTCTGAAAGGACCCTGATATAACTATCTCGAGTGAGGCTATGCCAGTGCCTGGCAAATACAGACGGGGATGCTCACATTCATCTATAGGATGGAACACAGGGTCCCCAATGGAGGAGCTAGAGAAATTATCCAAGGAGTTCAAGGGGTCTACAACCCTTTAGGTGGAACAACAATATGAACTAACCAGTACCCCCAGAGCTCGTGTCTCTAGCTGCATATGTAGCAGAAGATGACCTAGTCAGCCATCACTGGGAAGAGAGGCCCCTTGGTCTTACAAACTTTATATGCCCCAGTACAGGAGAATGCCAGGGCCAGGAAGTGGGAGTGGGCGGCTGGGGGAGCAGGGCAGGGAGAGGGTATAGGGGACTTTTGGGATAGCATTTGAAATTAAATAAAGAAAATATCTTTAAAAAAAAAAAAAAAAAAGGAGCCGGGTGTGGTGGCGCACGCCTTTAATCCCAGCACTCGGGAGGCAGAGGCAGGCGGATTTCTGAGTTTGAGGCCAGCCTGGTCTACAAAGTGAGCTCCAGGACAGACAGGGCTATAAAGAGAAACCCTGTCTCGAAAAACCAAAAAGAAAAAAAGCAGACTGGGAGCCAGGCCTGTGGTGGCTCAAGCCTTTAATCCCAGCACCTGGAAGGCAGAGGCAGGCAGATTTCTGAGTTCGAGGCTAGCCTGGTCTACAAAAGTGAGTTCCAGGACAGCCAGGGCTATACAGAGAAACCCTGTCTTGAAAAACCAAAAAAAAAAAAAAAAGAAAAAAAAAGAAAGAAAGAAAAGAAAAAGAAAAGAGGGCTGGTGAGATGGCTCAGCGGGTAAGAGCACCCAACTGCTCTTCCGAAGGTGATAAGTTCAAATCCCAGCATCCACATGGTGGCTCACAACCATCCTTGGCGAGATCTGGCGCCCTCTTCTGGTGTGTCTGAAGACAGCTACAGTGTACTTACATATAATAAATAAAATAAATCTTTAAAAAAAAAAAAAAGAAAAGAAAGCAGACTGGGAAAAAATAAACCTGCTTCAGCCTCAGAACAGGCTGGGGCCATGCAACATTGTTGTCTAATTGTCTCTTTTCTTTTTAATCTTCACTCCCTCCCTGGAGAACCCATTGACTGACTGAGCTGGCTTGGTCACTTGTCACTGAATGGGACAAAAGCGGGGTTGGTGCCTTGGCCACCTAGATACCTAGGGAAAGTAGAGAGAACCTAGAGGGCCAAATCTACATTCTGGCCATGGCTCTGCTGCTCACACCAGACCCACACAGGCCTTTGAACTTTCCTTGGCCTCTCTACATCTGCAACACAAGACTCCTGGATCAGGTGACAGTTCCAGTAGCTTAAAGAGACAGCATTCAGGGAGGACTAGCCAATACACATCTGCTCCAAACCCTTCCACGTTCTTTCAACAAACTAGACCAATCCTGAGGCAGCTGCTATTCCACCAATCTACCACTGAAGAAGGCAGACAAGCCAGGATAAAAATCACACTCTATGTGAGAATACTTACACATACCTTCAGAACTCATGAGACTGGAAAGGACAAGCTCTAGACCTAGATAACCCGCTAGTGTCACTAACCTGAAACTCCCAATTGTAACCAGACCCTTTAACATAATAGCTTCTTTCTGGTTTTGTTTTTAAGTGATTCACAGCCACAGAGAAGTGTCTCTGAATATTTAAATATGCTTCTCAAATGTTAAGCAGATCCTTTAGGCTATGGAAGTGGCATGTTCTCTCTCTCTCTCTCTCTCTCTGTCTCTCTCTCTGTCTCTCTGTCTCTCTCTCTGTCTCTGTCTCTCTCTGTCTCTCTCTGTCTCTCTCTGTCTCTCTCTCTCTCTCAGCACCACCTTCATCTGACCTCAATTCCCTGCCAAGTTTAAGACTTTTAACCAGGGACTGAGACACGCTCAAATTTATACTTGCTGCTCTGGTAGAGGACCCGTGCTTAGTTCCCAGGGTCCACCCATGTGGATGTCACATTAAAGTAACTCCAGTTCCAGGGACCAGCAATCCCCCAACAATCTCCTGTCTCAAATCCTTAGAACTGGAGTTACAGGTGCATGGAGCAGCTCTGGTTTAACATGGGTGTTGGGATCCAACTCTGGCCCTCTCGAGTGCTCAGCAAGCACTCTTAACTGCTGCCAATTAATGTTTGGAAAGCAGATTGAGAAGTACTCTAATGCAAAGCTTATGTCAGAATACAAGCCTTAAAAGTACAGTGTTGTAGTATAGATCACTGCTTATTTTGACACAGGTACTTGGCTGGATAACCCAGATTGGCCTCACTTTTAATCCTCCTTCAAAAGCCTTCCTAGCACTAAGATTATAAGAATACACCGCTGTACCTGGCTATATGTAATGAAGGAAAAATAACATTTGGGGAAAATGTGAAAATTTCAATCATTTAATACCTTTTTGTGCTAACTGTACGTTGAGAACCTGAAAGAATATTGCCAACCACAAAACTCAAGGACTGGGGAAAAGCAGCAATGAAGCTTATTTTGTCTCCATCTCCAAAATGGATACAGCTGAGATATTATATGAAATCATTGCCTCTCAGCACTGGGGTCATACACTCAGCCTGATGTGAAAGCTTCCTTTCTACTGAATGCTTCTGGATGCCCAGCTTCTTAAACTCTAGTGTTGCTCTACCATATTTTAATCAGACCCACATGGCCCCAGATTGGGCAACTCTGAGAGATGTTGTGGTACTTAAAAATAGCAACCTTAGCTGGGCAGTGGTGGCACACGCCTTTAATCCCATCACTTGGGAGGCAGAGGCAGGCAGATTTGTGAGTTTGAGGCCAGCTTGGTCTACAGAGTGAGTTCCAGGACAGCCAAGGCTACACAGAGAAACTCTGTCTCAAAGGAAAAAAAAAAAAAAAGCAACCTTAGAAGTGGAAGAAATCAAAGAGCATTAGAGGCTTCCAAATCCCACATTTGTGAACCTTGTCTATGCCATGGTGAGGGAATGATAAACCCACAAAGCTGTCAGAACCTGGAGATGTTACCCTAGATGACAAACTTATGACCTCAAGCCCATCTTCATACCAGTTTTACTTCAGTGGTCCATAAATTCACTCACACCGGTCTCAATGAGCACAGTAGAAGCTGATTAACCTTACCAACTTGAACAAGTCTGAAATCACCTTGGAAACCTAAGCTTATACCCATCTATGAGGGTACTTCTAGAAAGGCCTCACTGAGGAGGAAAGACCCACTCTTCCTGCAGCTCTGTTCCATGAGCTGGACAGAACAAAAAGAATGTGAACTGAGCATCAGATTAGCATCATCTCTCTCCTTCCTGATTCAAGATGCAGTGACCCATGATCCTGCTAACTCACCGCCCACCATGGTGGGCTATAGCTCTTCTTGAAGACCTTCATGAACCAAAGTAAATCCTTCCTAAACTGTTTTGGTCAGGCAATTTGTCAAAACAATGAGATAATTAACTACAGCCAGGAAAACCATAGGGATAATATCCCAGGCAAAAAATATCTAGAAAATGTAATGGATTCCCCGCTAGAGCCTTCAGAGTGAACTAACCCCTTTAATTTGGCCTCATCTATCAAGGTTATCTTCAGTCCCACGGCAAACTTTTGAGGACTGAGTTGCAGATTCCCACACAGGATGGTATAAGTCAGCACTGACCTCCCAGTCTTACTTACATAAATTGGAAGAAATAACACAGGGAACTGGATCACCTCAAGTTCATATACCTGGCTAAGACTAGTGCAAGGAACAGCATGAGTAAAAAGGGGCATAAGAACTGCATGGCTGCCCACACCACACCCCAGATGTAGCACACAAGTACATTGGCTTCAAAAGGGATAGTGTGCTCTCTATTGAATATTGGCCCAACAACTGCTGATAAGATTTTAAAGGAAAGATTATGGAGCACAAACTCCTCTTGTAAGTGCTCTCCTACTGTTCTAGGAAATGTCCCCAATATTAAGATCATCCCCTGCTACTTAAGTTTGGCTCCTAGCATTCACATCAAGCAGCTCACAACCACCTATTAACTCCAGGGAAAGCTGACATCGCTGGCCTCTGTGGGTACAAACCCACACAATGAAAAATTAAAACTAAAACATCTGAAAAGTCCATTAACATGCTGATACCAATTCCAAGAACTACTTCAACCCCAAGGTGCTGCTTCCCAACAGAGCCAGAGTTTGTTTTACTGCTAAACTCTTATTTAGCAGCACCTCTCTAATTTAACGACAGCCTACCCCTCCCCCACACATCCAGATTACTGTTTCAGAAATAAGACCCATTGTCATGGGTAGAACAGTCAGACATGACAGGCAAGGACAGTGATCTCAGAGCATTCCCCATCTATTGTCTCTGCACATTAATGTCTTTCAACAACTCCAAAGACACAAAGGCTTCACCATGCACAAGAGCCCTTAATGGTGAACACCTTGCTCCAGAGGTTAAGTGCTCTCCTAGTGTTCGAGAAAACCTGCCCCCAGTACTGTTAACACCATCCCTGCTCCTTAGAAGTAGCTTCTCAAAATACCATCCACACACTTCAGGAAACACCCTCTGGTTGTACATAAAGTAACAAAACTAACCAAGAAGGACAATGCTGTTTATTAAAAATATAGTCAGGAAGTCAGGGCATCGATGCAATTTTACATACACACTTGGTAGTCTGAAGTTCCATTATTCCAGCAGTTCATATAAATGTTTCAGATCAAAAGAGAAAGAAAACATTTTATAGAGACCAGCTGCTTATCAGTTTGGTCATGAGTCCACTTGTATTAAAAAATAAAACTCCCTCTTCCATTACTGAAGAATGTCTCCTTGATACAGAACAAGTCTGTAAGCACTAAATTTCTTCTTTGCACTAATAATTGTTCGTTTGAACTTCTTAGCATATGCCAACTTTTTGACCCAGTGAAAGCTGTGAGTTGTGCCAGAGCTACGACTTGTCTGGGTAACCAAGCAAGACTTTGCAGTGGCCTGTTACTAGGTCCCTCTTTACTGTGGATGCCAGCTACTGCTGCAGCAAACCTAATCCCTGTGTTAACACCTTTCAAAAGAATCACACAAGGCAAAACAGATCCAGAGTATAGTCTCATTACAATGGAGAAAACAAAATGGGTCAGAAACCCAAAGCATACAAGAAATAGAAGGCATTCCTATTAGTAGAACACCCAGAATGCAAAGGAAAGAGTAGGCATATTAATGCACTTTCATATATTTCCTCCCAACAAATTGTTCTTGACAATCGTTCTTGGAATGCCAACCTATTTCCTAACCTTGTACTGATTGGTAAGAAATGAAAAAGGAATCTCAAGACACACTAAACTTGAGAGAACACCACAAACTCAAGTGATGCCCAAGTGATGGCTGGGAAGATGGCCTAGTGGGGTTGATGCTTGAGCCAGAAGCATGAGGACCTATTGGGTCATCACCAGCTGCATTAAAAAAACAAGAAACCCCACAAATATAGGTGTGGCTGCACAGTGTTGGGTGGGTGGGAATAAAGGCATGGAGGATCCCTGCTAGGAAGGGGAAGGGATAGACAATGCCTGTGAGATGCAGAAGCTGGTGCTCTGTCCTTGCTCTTCATATGTAATATGCCCAAGGAAGTCACTCTTGAAGCAGAAGGCACCCGTTGGCTACATGACTCAAGAGGTGTGCTTAGTTTCACAACCAGACCCAAAACTCCTTACTGCTTTCCTAGTGTTGGTGGCTATATGAAAAATGCTTTTGCTGAACTGAATGTAATTTACTCTCCTGGGACCAGGAAGAGGTTCTGTTAACATCCTGACAACGGAAGTAACTGAGTGTTGAAAGCATACCAACCGTGCCTGTTGGTAGGTCCCTGAATCAAACCACTGAAACACAGCATGCACACCCTTAGTGTGCCTCTGCTCAGAGAGTGCTTAAAGTGTGATCTTCCTGACCCCGCACTAACCACAGGTCCCACGTATTGAGCAAACTTAGTTGATGACCAAAAGCTGATGACTGTGGACTCTGAACTATTCCAGTCAGAACCATAACCACCATTGGATACAAGGAATCAATGAAGTCAAATCTGTCAGCACCACAGGTGTAAAATGCAAATACATATTATTTTAATATGAAACATCACTTTGTTTTATACAGATGTCTACATTTTAACAGATCTTTAAAAAGTGAGGGGAAACAATGCTATTTTCACACAAAAATCTTTGTGCTCAGTTTGTAAAACAGGAGAACAGGAGACAAAGGGGCCCAGAACCCATTGCCATCAAGGTGAGGCTGCCGAACCCAACTCCTCCAGATAACACTGCTCATTTACAGGCCTCTGTGAGCAGAGACTTCCTGGCCCCAACTCCTCCTCACTGACTGGGCAAACTGTCAAGAGATTTCTGTCAGCAAGGGATGTTTCCACATAAGGCAAGGTCAGTGTAGAATGACAGTTACATGAGTAAACTAACCCACTACCTTCCTTTTGGGTGATGGAATAAAGAAGGCAGCTCTATGTCAGTACAATTATTTTCTTCAAAGTTCAGGTTTGTTTGTTTGTTTGTTTGTTTTTAAATGATGCATCTCATATTGAAGGAGATGAAGTCAGAGTTCAAATTTATTAGTCTTCATTTGAGCCTCAGGAAGAAAGCTCTGCTTCCACTTCCTTTCCACATTTAATGTTCTTCAAGAAGCTGTAAACAGCAGCAAGACCTTGCTTGACTTGTGACCACAGGACGACTTACTTGTACTGTAATGTAAGCAATTAGACAGAGGTGTAGGTGTGTGTGTGTGTGTGTGTGTGTGTGTGTGTGTGTGTGTGTGTGTGTGTGTTACAGCACAGAACTATAAACAAAAATGGTGAAGCAAATCTGTTTTATTTTTAGGTAAAAACATTAACCTGATGGATTATTGCAGATCTGAGAAATGAGCACACAAATGGACAGCATTGCTTACAGATGCTTTGATCTGTGTGGAGACAAGGGCTCAACAGTTTGTCTGCAATTCACGCTGGGAGAAGACAAGAATGAAATAAAGACTGAGAACAGAAACAAACAGGAACAAAGGAGGGGGACGGACCTAATTCATTTAAAACTTTACACCAATTCAAAATGGTTTGGCCATAGAATAAATACTGGCCAGCCCACGATGTGGACCTTTTAACCTATACAGAAAAACGAAATGAGCTTTCCTTCCTCCTTTCCAGAGGACAAGGGAAATACCATGTAAACAGACCTAGTGTATCACCTGGCAAGAAGCCAAGCGTGCTCTGTAACTATTTTAAAACTAAACTATAAGAAAAGCCTACCTGCCTAGTTACAAAGGCTGAATTATATTTCAATTCAATGAATTTTAGATTGTATCTTAATTTGAATGAACACAGGATGACAAGGCCCGGGGTTAATGAAACTGTTATGTGTTGTATTTAAAAAGTAAAACAAACAAACAAAAATCAAACACCAAACCTGTATGAACTGCAGAGGCAGCAATGAGCTGGGACAAGAAAATTAGAGGTGGAAGGCACGCAGAACCCATTTACTAAACTAGAGCTGTCAAATACACATGAATTTAATGTCTGTACTTATGTACAAAAGTTGTCTTTGGAAGAAACAAACTGCAGACTTAGCTAGATGGATACACACAGCCCAGAATTAAACTGCACAGCGACATTTATTGTTCCAGCCTGAAAAAACATCCCTTTGAAATTTCACACAGCAAAGCAAGTTAAAAACTTCACTCATCAAATAAATGATAATTTAAACAAGAACTTGCTAAAGAAACCTCATCACAACAATGCGTTAGGGCCTGATCACTTAAGTCCACAGGGCCATTATGAATTATAATCTGAAAGCCGTTTTCCTACAAGAGGGAGGAACATGTTTCCTTGACTCAGGTGACACAGAAAAGAAATCATGATTTTTTTTTCTTTTGCTGTAACAGGCAGACACTGATTTCTTGTTGTGATCAGGAAAGATGGAACGACTGTTGGCCTTCTCTTGCTGCTATCAAGAGTTTGTCCCGCATTATCTCAATGCTCGAGTAGTCCGGCAACTTAAGATAGTTCACACAAGTCATTACAGATGGTAAGAAGTCATCTGGGTTTTCTGTTGATTCAAATGTCTTCCGCACAATTGTCAGAGGTGGATTTAAACTCCGAAATCCTAATTAAGAGAAAAAGTTCCAGAAAATTATGGTCTTTTTAGATGCCATTATCACAAGATATAACACTTGTTAAAAATTGCCACACAAAGTATTCCTCTCTTCTGCCTAATGATGGCCCATTGGTTAAGATCATTGCTATTTTTCCAGAGGACCCAGGCTCAATTCCCATCACCCATGTGACAGCTGACAGCCATCTATAACTCTAGTCCAAAGAAGGATCCAACACTTTCTTCTGGCCTCAGACATACATGACAAGCTAAACACTCATACACAAAATAAAAATAAAAAAAAAAACAAAACCCCAAAGTAGACTAATTCAACTTATTTTTAGAATCTACTGTAATTTAACCATGAATTTAAAACATGCAAAGACTCTAGAATTTTATCTAAGCAACCAACATTCCTGACCATTAGCAACTATTAACATTTAAGGCAGTCTCTGAATTTCCTAGCCAGTATTATTTCTTTACATATTCATAAGCAGATAGATTGGCAGCTCAGAAACAATCATGATGGAATAACAAATAGTGTACACCAAGTAATAGACTGTCTCCAGAGACAAGTGATGTTTCATTCCCAGAATAAAGGCTAAGCACGGACACTACCCACCTCCAACTGGCAATCGTGGGCTACCAGTCACAAACTGGAGAAACAACCTCTGCTGCTCATTATCAAAACTACTGAGAATCTCAAACAAGAACTTCACAGCCCGACTAAAACAAAAAAGTAGAACAAAATTACTTTGTGTTAAGATGCAACTGTAAATATACCAAACCTCACTTATAATCATGATGATATCAATTTTCAGATATCATTACATATGAACTCTCATTACAACACACTTTACAAGTTTATTTTGTAATAGCTGAAATAACATACAATTTTAGAATTCCCACAAAATTCCTAAAACTATTAACTGAAGAACTAACAGCCTATATTTACCTGTCGTGAGTATAGCCATGATCAGGCCTGCAGCATTCCATCAATGTCTTTGCATCCCAAGTGTCTGCTTTACTGCCACATAGGAGCTGGTCCAGCTATGAGATGAAATAAGGGTAAAGAATTAGTACAGAAATAATCTCCAAGCTTGGGTGACAGTAGCTGTCTATCTAAGAACATGGCTTCCAGTATGCAACACTACCAAGTCCCCTTCACACTGAACAGCATGGCCACAGTTTGGGCTAGAATGCTGCTGCTGTACTTTACTTCACACAAGATTCTACCTCCCCTCTACAGAACTACTCCCTCATTTAACTAACTTTCTTAACCAGCTATTTCTCTAACCTTCCCAAAACACTCCAAGCCCTTACTCCAAAATCCTATAGACTGATGGTTTTAAAGCAACAGCGTAACTATTCTGCTGTGGTGACCACACAGACAACAAACAATGGCCCCTGTATAGTTTAGATGTGCTGCTCACCTCTTCTGGGTAGAAGTACTGAAGATGGCTGAGTGGGAAGACCGATTCAAATCCATCTCTGAATGAGTCAAACTGCCGACAAACACCTTCATTTAGTGCCCAGAATATCACCAACTGCAAAAAGAAGTCAGTTTAAAACAAGATCCCAAATCTATTTACTACTTAATATGTGACAAATTATAGTAAGTGACTTTCTAGAATCACTCTGACAATAAAATTAAAAGGTGGTGGTAGTGTACACCTTTACTCATAGTACTTAGGAGGCAGACAAATCTCATGTGAGTTTGAGGCCAGCCTGGTCTACAGAGTGAGTTCTAGGACAGCCAGGATACAGAAAAACCTTGTCTCAAAACAAAATACATTAAAAGGAAAGGGGAAAAAAAACTATTAAATCCCCATGCTATATCAGTAAAAAGCCAGTCAGAACTTCTAATTTGGAGATCGGCCAAGTAAGACAACATCAAAACTGCCACATGCATTTTTTACATTGTGTTTTAAAACTTCATTCATAGAAAATTTTTCCTCCAAAAGAGAATCACATTGTCCTAGGAGATTAAAATGTTATTGAAGTTAAATAACATTTCAAGATCTTTAATGAGCAACTAGCCACTTTTTTTTTTGTTTTGTTTTGGTTTGGTTTTTCGAGACAGGGTTTCTCTGTGTAGCCCTGGCTGTCCTGGAACTCACTCTGTAGACCAGGCTGGCCTTGAACTCAGAAATCTGCCTGCCTCTGCCTCCCAAGTGCTGGGATTAAAGGAGTGCGCCACCACGCCCGGCTAACTAGCCACATTTTTAATGTGAAGTGTTTTCTAAATCCTGTCAAGGTCTGAGAACCATCGTCTGCAGTGTGCCTAATCTTAGAAAACAGATACAGCCTGAACATGCAGGAGAAAATTTGATAAGAAAAAGTAGCTCTAAATTTACTCAGTCACCAGTAGTCTGGGTTAATTTGCTGGTACAGAGAATATTCAGATAGATGAAAGAAAGTGTTAGTTTCAAAACTAACAATTATTAAGTATTTTAAGATAAGCAAGAATGTGAACACATAATTTGTTGGAAAGCTAGAAAAGTAGTACAAAGAACAGGTGATAAGCAATCACCTATGAGGCACGGAACTGCTGGGAAGGCAAGGGTTTTGGATATTATCTTTTAAGGAAGATAGAGAGACTAGAGCTGAAGGTTTCAGAGCTCTAAAGTCCCACACAAGTTAGTAAAGTCAAGGCTTCAAAATGAGTACTCTAGCTTGAATCCAATGTTCATGTGAAGAATAAATCCAAGCAAACTTTTAAGCACTGGAAAATAGACAAAGCTTGTAAATAGTTTCACCTATATTTAACAAGTGTAGGTCTAGAGTTGTGAATACACTTGAGTACATATACTGGTGTTTTTAAAAGCAATCTGCCAGTCAGCTGCCTTCAAACAAGTGATGACTCCTTTCTGCTGGTATTTTTCCTTAGAGGAGAAAATTGTGGTGTACTGAACTGTGGTGCACTGTATTCAATAAAGTTTAAAAATGGGTCAATATAAGATCACATTCGTATGGAGAAATAAGCTCTTTACACAAACATGTTTGATAGAGCTCTTCTCAATCTGGAAGGAAGACAAAGTGTGGAGAGAAGTAACTTCTTAGGGTGTTCTGTTGCTTTAGTATAAAATATCTGTGTGTTCTCCACAAAGCACACAGAAGCTTAAAAAAGCTAAAAGGACCTCCCAAGAGTGGCCCCAATGGTATGCTAAGTCTTTAGAAAAGATTCACACAGGTAAAAGCTAAGGAACCAAACCTAAGTCCCCAATCTTAAGAGCACAACAGATAAACTCCTTCACTGCTGAGATCAAATGGGGGGATGGGGGGGTGGGGAGAGACAATACATACTCTTAGGTATTCTTCCAAATTGTGGATAGTAACTGGAATATCCTTCCCTCCTTTCTTCAATTCAATGTTGGGAAACCCAGGCAGCGTAAAATCCAATCCCAGATCTTCCACTGAACAGCCATTCATAGTAAGAGTTTCCAATGCATATTGTAGACTCTCTTTGGTCTTTAATGGGGGGATAACAATGGGAAGGGAAGCACAAAATACATGCAAAATTATACTGTATTTATAAAACATCTTTTAACAATTGATGGTTCCGTTAGTGCCTAGTTACAAATTTTGGTCATATTCAAAATAAGTCACTGGAATCACAAAGGAAATAATCTTAACCTCAGGATCCATTATATTTGTGAAAGGAAACAAGATTGCTGGGATATTTCCATATGGAGTAGTTATTGTTCCCTGTAAGCATACTCAAATCACATAATAAAGTTCTTAAATGTCTTTGTTAAGCTTTAATAAAATAAAAACAATCTTTTTCTAAATTCTAGGCCAATATTGATGGACCAAACTAAGTATATACTTAAGACTAAAATATGTAGAAAACAATATAGATAATGTACTACCTAATAATGGTAATAAACTTTTCCCTGCCCCCTACAAGGCTCAAGTGGAAAGCACACACTAGAGGTGTTAATTTTTTGGTCTCTTGTGCATTGGGGGGTGGGGGTGGGGGGTGGGGTGCTTCAAAAAAGCCAAAACAAATCACATCAAACACAGGGTATTCTTAATAGGCCCACAATTTGAAAGGTCTATACAAAATGTTATTATTATTATTTTTTTAAGCAGCAAGGATCAATGGCAAACACAAAAATATAAGTGCTATTAAAATTGAAGGCATCTAACTAATGCTGAGCCACTAGGAAGCTTTCAAACTGTCCTTCATGACTATGGATAGGCAAATGAGGATGTTATAGGAGAAAAGTCAAAGAAGGAGAACATTGGAAATACTGAAGGTTTGCTTTCATGAGTAATCTAGAGAGTTCTATCTAATACATTTACACCTGCCCATATAGTTACACACAACAAGGAAGCAAAGAGTCCTACCTTGGGGGAAAGAAAATTATTAGTGGAGAGGGGGAAGGAGAGGGAAAAATGCATAAACTCCAATGATGCATATAAAAACATCCAAAAGATGATTTTGTACACAAACTTTTTTTTAAAGAAATAAAACAAACTCGTCTCTAAACAACCAGTCACAGACTGAAGTGATCCAAACTCTCTTCCCCTGATCACACAGCCATCTGTAACATGCAGTAACATCCAGAACATGTTTAAAGAGTAACTGTTAGTTTCTCTGGCTTTTATACTAGATGACTATACTAGATACATTGCCATTCATCTTGGAAGAATTTAGTCTACCAGTTCAAGGGCCTAGGAGTATCTACCTCTGTGGTGGAGTGCTTGCCTAGCCGACAAGCAGTGGCAGGTGTGGTCCCTAGCATTGGGAATAAACAGGTTAAATCTGAGCCAGGAAAATGGCCCAATTTGTAATGTTTTATAAAACAAAGAGACAGTGGGCAAGGGGTATAGCTCAGCTAGTTGTACACTTGGGACTGTGACAAACACCTTTCATTCTAGCATTTTGTGATTTAGAGGCAGGAGGATCAGAAACTTAAGATAATCCTTGGCTATATATCATATTTATGGAATATCTAAGAACTTGTCTAGGAAAGGAAGGAAAGAGGGAGGGAGGGAGAAAGAGGGAGAAGGAGGGAGAGGAGAGAAGAGAAAGAAGGAGGGGGAATTAAGTCTAGTACTTTATACATGCTAGTTTAAGTGCTTTACAATTGAGCTGTATAGCCCCAGCCTATCAATAATCATTAAAAACCAATTTCCAAGCTGGGTGTAGTGATACAAACTTGCAATTCAAGCACATAATCTGATGGGGAGGAGGGGAGAAAGAGAAACAGAGAAACACCTTTCTGAAGAATTCAATGAGAAGGTATCTGCTTATGCCTATCTAAAATTCAAGACAAGTGCTCTTGAATTATAAAGACAAAATTACAAGACAAGTGTTCCACTAGAAGTCTAATTTACTTGGAAACATGACATCTATTTGCTATTATTAAATATCACAGAGGGTATATTAGCACACATTAACACATTTTAACAGAAAGCATCTCTCTATTAAAATGGAATGTTGCTGGGTAAAGAGATATCCCTGTGCTTAAAAGAGTGCTTGTTCCTCTTGCAGAGGACCCAGGCTCATTTCCTAGCACCATAAGGCAGGCCAGCAACTGCCTGGAATATACAGTCCAAAGAATCTGATGTCACCTTCTGGCTTACAAGTGATGCACGTTGTACACAGGCACACATGCAGGCAAAACACTCATCAAGATAAATAAATCTCTTTTTAATTATTAAAAAAAAAAAAGAAATTAAATATTACTATAAGATTAACCCAATCAAATACAAACCACTTAATAAGCCTGATAATTCTAGAACAAAGAACTAGTCTAAGGCCCTGGACATCTCTCCAGACCTACCTGGGATTTATCCTGCTCCAGTCTTTTCTTCTGTCTGACAATGTCTTCTAGGTGATATACTGATCTGGCTACAACAGGATCAATGTCAAATAAATCATGAGATGTCAATGAAGTTTCCTGCCGCAGCATCCACTTATAAAAGGGCAGGCCAAGAGGAAGGTCCACCTGAAAGGGAACATGCAGCATACTTTTTACAGCAAGCTTTAACAGGTACTTTATAAAATGTCATTTGGAAAAGGCAAAATAATCTCCCTCCAAGAGAAAAGTAATTTAGGAACTATTTCTCTCTTTATGTAAAATTAAAAATCACAAACTAAGACTCAAATTTCTGCCAAGATTTTGGAATGCAAACACCAATAATGAAAACACAATATCTATAAAGTATTTTACATGAGAGCCTCTGAAACAGTAAAGTGCTCCTCCGTGGAATTTTGAACCAACTGAACTCAATATAATTCTACTTACATATTTAATATTCTGAAAGGAAAATGAAGTACTTACAACAAAAAATGAAATTGAATGAAGCTTCTAAAATAACCAATGAGCTGTATGGACCTCTAAAGAGAATGTACAGTTGTGGGTCTATCAGCTGAAAATGTCTTTCCCATACTAATAAAGTATCTCAGAAAATGTAAGAAGAGGAAATAAAAGTCCAAAAATATTCAAACCTCCATAAATATTGACTATTTTCACAAGAGTATTCTAATAGATATTCAATGAGTTTACCTACATGCTCATGATTTTCCTATTGAATGAAACTGAATCATAGCAAAAATACAATTAATGTCATCCTTATGTTGCCTGACTCTGGCCCTGGCAACTAAGGAGTTCTACATGGACTAGAGGATGGCCTTACAAGTGTGCTGCAGAAGCAGAACTGGCATTTTAAACAAAATGTTCAAGTAGTTCATGCACACATTCAAAACAGAGTAGCAGTGCTCAAAAACACAGCACTGAGTGCATGGGACTGAAATACTTTCACAGAACATTGTACAACTACAGATAAGCAAACAATTCTAAACTTACCAATCTGAAATCCATGATAGCCTTAGCCATTAATTTTCCTAAGAAGCGAAACTTCATCTTAACCTTTGCGATGTGAGCTGGCTTAGCTGTCCTACCAAACGGAAGTGCAAACAGGCCCTGGAGGTTTTGAATATACTTGGTCCCTTCTTGGCTTCCTATAAAACAAACAAGTACCACACTTCAGATGAGATTTTTCCAAAACAAAACAAACCAAAGCAAAGCCTGGTAAAAGTAAGAAATTCAGTATTCAGAAAACTGAACCAATGGCCTCCAGAGCTAGAAGACCCTCCCACTGGGTAAATGAGAAAATACGGTGGGAAGAAATGAAAGACAAAGATCCCGTCCCTGCGGAGACTACCTGGTGGAAGGGTTCCCTTACCTCATCTGAATAATAGAGACTGACTCACTCACAGCAGAACCTTACCTTTTGGATTGCTAAGAGTTACTTCTTCACCTCTCCAGAGACCCAAGTCAGCTCTCTGTAGTTCCTGAGAAACAAGTGCATAAAACTCCAGTGTTGGCCCCAGACCTGTACCAACCTAGAAAAAAAAATAAAAATTTTTAAAAATTCTGGTGCCTTTTTTGCACAGCAACCTCTTGGTGACATGGATGCTAAAGCAAGAGTTTCCATAAAGCTCAAGAAATGGTTTTCCAAAATGTCCTGAACAGTGGGCACTAGGAACCCTATCATTCCCTCTGCACAACATTCCAATTGTATGGCTCAAAATTCCTGCTGTGGTTATGCATCTTTCCTTTAGAGATAAAAACATAGTACTATCTGTATGTGTTCATTTCTTCTTTAAGGAAACTATCACCCCCGAACCAACTCAGGAGAAGCTCTGCAACCTCCTCCAGAGTTAGACTTTTTCCTATGACATTTTAGGGCTTTAACACTATTCCGTTGCATACTTGTAGGTTTTAGATGTAGAATTATTTTGACTGTCCTAGAGTCTAACATACATTTAATAAAAATCTTAAGTGATAAAATTCAAAGTCCAAATTCAGCAACCAGCAATAAGTCAGAGGCTCCTTAAATCCAAAGGTATACTGGAACTGCAAGATATTTAACAGTGTGACACACACTCTATCGTAAGTCTAGTTTGGAGACTGGGCTTTGCTACTTAAAAATAAAAACTCAAAGGTTACTGTGCAGCTTTGCTACATGACCAAAATATTATCAATATGCTTAGAGCACTGTTCACAAACCGAGGATTCAGATTCGGCATTCCTCCATGTTGGGGACTGTTTGCACCGGGAAACCCCTTTCTGATTAGCTCCCACCCCTTCCACACAAGTCCACATGAGTAAATGAATAGTTACTACTGAATCACAGTAAGTGCTCTAACTGAAATCTTGCAGTCCACCTTCAGCTTTTCTTACTCCTCACAATCTAAACCAGTCACTACATAATATAAACTCTGCCTAAACTAGTGATTCTCTACCACCTTCTCTTTTATCTGCTTGGGATTTCTGAGCAACTACTTACACTACTGTTCCCTGTGGGGAACTGCAGGCTGGTCTCCAGTCGAGCTGAGGTCTGAACCCCGATAGTCATAATTCACCTACATGACACGGTAGGCGTTCCCTCATGCTCCTGGAACTCCAGCCCCTGCCTAAGGTACCACCTCCCACAGCCCCCACAAGAGAAGCTTGGTAGGTGGTCACTTAAGCAATGGCCCAAGCTTCTGACCTTCAGGCTAAATTCCTCCCCAGTTACCTAACAACAGTGAAGACCATAAAAAGGGGTGCTCAGCCCACACCTCGCTCTCTTACTCTTGCTCTCTTACTCTTACCCTTTTTCCTTTGCCCTCTCACTCCTCTCTCTTCTCTCCTCCCCCCCTCCCCCCCTCTCTCTCATCTTCTCTCTTTCCCCTGCATTTCTATAATAAAGCTCTTAAACCATAGACAGTCTCTGTCCTTCAAGTTCCGCTGCACACTCTGGTTATTGTTGGGAACTTCCCCTATTCCCTCTCTCCCACAACCCTGGTGGCTTTAGAAGTAGCTCCAGGGGGGTCCCCAGGCAGGGCTGACCCTTGACCACCCCCTGAAGAGTGGGTTAGAGGAATGCCCACCCAGGGACGAGTGGATAGGGTAAGTAGCAGCCTTCCCAAGCCTGACTGACCAGAGAATAGGGAAACTCTGGCGGGGCAGTGGGCTTCTTTTCCTCCCCTACTTTGCCTAGGGCCACCAGCCCCAGCCCCTTTATTTTGTTCCCAACAGTTCCTCATACCCTATATATTAACAGTAACATTTGAAAAAACTTCTTGTTCGCTCAAAGCACAGCACATACATGCTTTTATCGTGGCATGACATCTTATATGATCCCTATTTCCAGCATCGCTGACCTTGACTGCTACTGTTCTATCCTAACTTACTAGTAGCTCTAGTCACCTTGATCTCATGATAGTTGGGAGATGTCTGTTCTGCTGTCCATTCTCCCTGATATCAGTGACTTACTTCCAACTCAAAGGCCACCTTAGAACCACATTACCACCTTATCCAACATGTTCCATCTTCTTGAAACTTTTTTGACCAGTTTAACATGTGTGTGTATATGTATGTGTGTGTGTGTGTGTGTGTGTGTGTGTGTGTGTGTGTGTGTGTGTGAGCAAATGTGTCAACCTTCTAAAAATAATGGTAGGTAGAGACCTTGTTATTTTGCTCTCCACTCATTTCCAGACACTGGACTAAAGGGAGAGAAAAAGATTAGACACACAATTACAGATGTTGTCCACAAGGTGGTGATCCAGAGCCATTTCTCTTTCACAAAATTATCCCAAATTAGGACAAATCATAACAGTCTTTTACTTTCTCTTAAATAGTTATTTCTAAAAGTAAAGTGGATTTAACTTAAAGAATTAAATTCCTCAAGTAGTACTGAAAACCACAACCAAAGCCAACACAACTCCCTTCTGAGATTGGTCAGGAGTGTCCTAAATATATCTACTAAATGTACAGCTACTTAGATGGTCTGATTTCATTTCCATTTTTAAAGAGAAGAAAATATGATATTCTAGAAAAAAAATTAAGAATAGGAGACTGCCTCAAATAAGCAAATATAACAACTAAAACAAGAGCAATAACAACAACAACAAAATAACAACTTGGTTTAAAATAGTCTTTTTATCTATGCCAGGCAATATTTTAGTTTGCTAGTCATTCTAGAAACACGATTTGGTGGACACATTTTCCCAATGACTTAGAACCCTTTTCAGAGTTAAAAGGGAAGAACTATTGATTTCTATAGAACTATAGGCAGTTCAAACCCTAACTCTAAGAAGAGACTGTGAAAAATTGTTCTGAACTCATAGAGGTTTCATTTAATTAGAATCGTCTACTAATTAATGCCTATCATGTGTGAGTTTAGATTTCAAGGGACAATTTGTGTTACACATTTCTCTTTTCATCATGTGAGCTCTAGGAATAAAACTCAGTTTATCAGACTTGGTGGCAAGTGCCTTTACCCACTGAGCCGTCTCATCAACCCTGTTTACAGTCTTGCAAATAAGAATTCTGAGTACTGCCAGGTAGTGGTGGTGTATGCCTTTAAATCCCAGCATTTGGATTTCTGAGTTCAAGGCTAGCTTGGTCTACAGAGTGAGTTCCAGCACAGCCAGAGAAACCCTGTCTCAAAAAAACAAAAAACAGCCGGGCATGGTGGAGCACACCTTTAATCCCAGCACTCGGGAGGCAGAGGCAGGCGGATTTCTGAGTTCGAGGCCAGCCTGGTCTACAAAGTGAGTTCCAGGACAGCCAGGGCTATACAAAGAAACCCTGTCTCGAAGAAAAAAAAAAAAAAAAAAAAAAAAAAAAAAAAAAAAAAAAAAAAAAAAAAAAAAAAAAAAAAAAAAAAAAAAAAAAAAAAAAAAAAAAAAAAAAAAAAAAACACCACTGAGTACTACATCCTCTAAGTAAAAACTATGAATAGGGGAGATTTAAATAAATAAATGAATTCAATCCAGTACTAAAGGACTTCTAAACTCATTGCCATCCTCCTGATTTTCCATCTCCTATCTCCAAAACTTTCAGAATAGCATTGACTTTTGTCACTTACCACCAAGCCCCAATCCCTTAGTTTAGTCCCAATCTGCTGGATATCTGTAAGCCAGTGAGATGGCTCACATGTAAAGGGAACCTGCTGCTGCTGTGCCAGATTCCCTAAACTTAATCTCCAGATTCTACATGACAGAAGAGGAGGACTGATCCCACAAGGATGCCCTCTGACTTTCACATACGCACCAGGGTACATGGTGCCTACACACAGATGACCATATACTCACGCCCACATGCATGTCCACACAATCATATACAACAGGAATGAAATTAAACAGTAAGATGTAGGTGGCAGCAACCTGTAATACCCAAACTTAAAAGCTGAGGCAGGAAAATATTAAGTTCAAGGCTGCTCTGTATTCCATGGTAATCTCAAAAACAAAAAAGAAACTGGGAAAAACTTTCTTAAATCCTATATGTAAAATTTAATGTGAAATGGTCAATAAATATAAGCTAATATACACATTTAAATCTGAGAAATCATTCATGGAAAAATTTTACAATATAAACACATAAAAATTACAGAGTAGATAAATGATAAAATGGAAGGAAATGGCAAAATATAAAAATTACAAATCTAGAACTTCTAATTCAGTGGCAAAACGAAACCAAACTGAGAAGTAGGGAACAGTGTCAGCATCTTCTCCAAAATGGATGGTGATTAAGAAGCAATCCAAGAACGGGCCACTTTCTCAATGCAAGTAAAAGGCTAATTTATTAAACATATTAAGAGTCTTACAGCCAGGTGTGGTGGCGCACACCTTTAATCCCAGCACACGGGAGGCAGAGGCAGGAGGATTTCTGAGTTCGAGGCCAGCCTGGTCTACAGAGTGAGTTCCAGGACAGCCAGGGCTACACAGAGAAACCCTGTCTCGAAAAAAAGCCAAACAAAACAAAGAGTCTTACAAATGCATTACAACAATTTAACTGAAAAACCAGTAACAGCAAGGACAGAGTAAGAGCATAAAACACTAGACTATGATATAAATATTGGGAAAAATAAAAAAAAAATTGAAGCCAATAGTATAAAGCATATCTTAATAAAATTAAAACATCTGACCAAATGACTTAGTTTAGTATTTAGATATTTATTCAAGAAAGCCACAAATTACAGAAAGACTTGGGCATGAAAGTTATAACAATGTCACTAAGTCAAAAAACAGAAAAAGAATGCAAATGTCCCCCAAACTAGTGAATGGCACATATTAAGCCATCTATGAGATACACACACAAAAATTTTCCAATTTTTTTTAAAAAAGCAAATTGGTGTGCGCTACATGAATGAGGCTCACATGCATGGCAGTAAATGAAAGAGCAACACAACTGTCACATTTTTGCATGAATGCACTTACTTATGACCTTAAGTAGCAAAACAACATAGGAAGCTAGACCAGTGGCTGGAGGGCAGTCTTTACAGAGAGAGATGGTTTTCACTTGCCATGGTGGAGTAGCTCCAGGCTGCACACATATCAACTCTAACTAAAAAAAATGTTTTTATGGTATACACCATATACTCTATCAATAAACTCAACTCTGAAAAAGCAGTCCAAGTGTTTCTGAATTACTGATTCTTAGAATATCCTTTCACTTCATGAACATTATATAAAGATATACATAATTATGCCAGGAAAATCCCACTTATTTTGTATGTAAACTTCTGAAAAACGAAGTACTTAAAAACATTTTATTAAAGAGCAGGTAAATCAATTCTTTTCTATTTTAAGCTACATTTCCCAATGCCTTTCAGAATTTTGTAGTACAACACACACAAATGACATTTTATCAAAAGCATTTAGGTTAAAACACCATTAAGGAGTTCAAAACTTACCTCATTTTCATATTGGATTTCTAACATGGCCCGAGAGCTGCCAAGGTCCTGCATCACAGACTCTGCTTGTTTCAGTAGCTCCTCTCTGTTCACAGTACGCTAACAAAGGAAATATATGTGAACAATAATGCTCCATTAAATCAACAAGTAGCACAAGTGCAAAACAATCCATTTGACTGTTACTCCTTTAAGTACATCCTTAGAAAGGAAAAAAGTAACAAGTCCCTGAGACTGACCAGATCCACCAAGCCCCTCCATGCCAGAGTAAACAATAAAAGCTGAGAATTCCTCTCAGGGAAAGTAAAGCTGAGTTGCACAGAAGACTCTCAGAGGACTCTTGAGACCAGAACAGCTGCATGAAAGAAGCAGAAACTAACTGAACCAACGGAAGTGCCTGGAATAGACCTCTGAAACCTGCAGGCTGCCAGGATGCTCCATGCTATGGGGAGTTTTGGTGATGCAGCTGTAAAACTTAGGGTGGTATCTGTACTTTGTTCTGTTGTGGACATACTAAATGGGGTGAGTAGATGTGTGCTGTTATCTCCCCAGGAAATTTTGTCACACAACACATATTCTCCATATTTGAGAGAAAGCTACATATGTATACTTATCTACATTAAGTTTAGAAAATTAAAGTTGGAGAAAAGATTTTGGTTACTTTGCCAAACACCAGTGTAATTCATGGATCCAGCAACATGACATTTTCTTGGGCACATTTATACTTTGATGACAGAGAAGTAGGTATAAAGATGACAGGAAAGAAAAAAACCTCTAGACACTGAACTGTACTTGCTACAAGATGCCTAGTGAGAATGAGGATGAAAGAGGTCCTGACATATCCAAATATGGCAACACTGCTGTTGATGGAATCCTCAAGAGGTAAAAACTTGGAACAGACCACGCAAAACAAATAGTGTAGGTTGATCAGATAGTAATGGTACACTTTTATCCCAGCATTCAGAGACAAGCAGAGCTCTTGAGTTCAAGACCATCCTGGTAATGGTACACTTTTATCCCAGCATTCAGAGACAAGCAGAGCTCTTGAGTTCAAGACCATCCTGGTCTACAGAGAGTTCTAGGACAGCCAGGGCTACACAAAAGAAACCCCGTCTTGAAAAATTATCAACCCCCCCCCACCCCCCAATCTATCCACAGAGTGGAAGTCAAAAGGCTAGGATTGGTCTCACATGGAAATGGCTCAGGTACAACTGAGATTAAGCTAAGATTAGAAGCACAGGAGATGAAATCAGCAACACTGTAGCTGACTGGGACAGACTCAAAATATATTATCAAATCTCTTTCAAATGGGCTGACATGCTAAAGGATTAAAATTTACCAAATAATCAGAGTTAATTTTAAAAGAGAAGCAATTTGACAAGTTTCAAATATGGGAAAGAAGACATTAAGGTCTTAATAAACATGGTAACTAAAGAAAGAATGTTCCTTAAAAAAAAAAAGGCTATAGTTTTAAGAAGATAACACTTTTAACATATGAGTGATTTTTAAAGAGAATGACTGGATTAGCAATTAATAGTCCTTGCTACTTGGTTCCCAGACCCCACACCAGGTAGCTCACAACCTCCACCTGAAGGGGGTCTAATACCTTTTCTTCTAGGCACATACATGAACACACTCAGGCATACAGACATTAGGATCAAGTGAAGGCTGTGACTCCACAGGCAAAATAGGTCCTGCCTTTACTTTGGAAAGATCAACATAAATACTCTTGGGAAATACTTACTTTTTTTCTATCCAATCTAGGTGCAACTCTGCTGTCTTGAGAATCAGACTGGTTGATTTCTGGGTTGGTATCAAGTAATCGTTGCATTGCCCGGTCCCGATCAAATGCAGTTACATAAAAAAGCATTTGTCGAGTATCAAAAGGAAAGAAAAATGGGCTATAAAAGATAAAATACAAATTTACAATATAGATGAGAATCAGAAGACATTTTTAATCTACATTGAACACAACTTCTAGTATAAACTCCTAGCAAGAATAGTCCTCTTAAAATCTCTCATGTGGACAGGCCCATGGTTGTGCACCATTGCACTATCACAAATGTTTATTCCTGAAATCCCACATACAAAAGTTAATGGCTTTACTCTTCTTTGATCTTCACCACAGGCTTAGCACTGGAAAGTCATTGCCAAGAATTAAACTCCCAGCTAAGACATTCCAGTGACTTTGAGGGGCTGATCCATTTTTTTCTTTTTGAAAAAAGTGCCTGAAATGTCAATTTGAATCTGTTTGGTACAATGTCACACCACGTAGATATGGTGAATCCACATAAAAATCTATTTCTAATTTGATTTTACCATAATTGGTCTATAGTATCTAGTTTCAAACAAGGCTAAAAAACAACAAAAAGCAATCATACATCTGCAGTTCCATTCTTACAAAGGCAAAGGACTTTACTGCTGTCAATCAAATATCCTTCAGTGGGTTCAACAACTATAATACTGAAAAAGAGCTGAACAAATCAATTACATCTTTTCTATCACAAGTCATGATAAAGACCAACATCATGTTAATATTTACAAGCTTATCAAAGAACTGTCTTACCAGGTTTTTCCTAGCTCAGTGAGCCATGTTGGGATATTTCCTGTCATGATCACTAGAGGATCTTGAAGCTGCCTATTAGCTTTTGCTGTTAATTTACTGTTAATAAATTCACTGGTTGGAATAATCTCCTTGCACATCGCATTCTGTAAAACAAAATAAATTCAAAATCTCTTCCTATATCCATAAATGGGTGGGTCCATAGCTCTCATATGTTTTTTTTTAAAAAAACAAAAACAAAAACAAAAAAACATATAATACCCGGTTCCTCAATGGTGTTTCCCAATTTCTCAAAACCTCATAAAGCTGTTTCCCTTCACTATTCCCACACTATATATTTAAGAAATGAGGTGTTCAACTGTTTACTCAATATAAATCTTTACATGAAAAAAAGTGTGTTGGCTTGATTTATGTCAACTTGACACAAGACATCTAAGAGAACTTCAACTTGGTTTTGGTCATGGTGTTTCACCACAGTAACAGAAACTTAAGGACAGAAATTGGCACTAGGATTTTGGAGTATTTCTATGATAGACCTTGACCTTGTTGTCTTTAAGGGGATTGTGGAATGACCTTTTAAACTTTGGGTTGAAAAAGCATTCAAACCCTGGTGATCTGTGCTGTGGAAGTATAGAAGAATGTTGAGAAATACAGAGAATGTAGTAGGCCTGGCTTGAGAAATTCCAGAGGGAAGTTTTGAGAGAAGATTACAGACTTTATCAGGTCCATTGCACAATTTGAATTAAGAACCTGTCTAAGACTCAGCGGTGATTAACAAGATACCAGTACCACTGAAGTGAGACCTTTGCTACTGGGACAACAGATACTGGATAAGTGGAGCTGTAAAATTAATGGTGATGAAAAAACTAACATCACCGAGATGAAATCTTCTGAGAAAGTGTTTCCTTGGAGTGAGCACACAGTTGTGTTCCAGAGGTGACCAAGGTTATTCCTTGAGCTGGCAGCTGAACTTGGTAGTTTAAGTCTCACCCAGGTGGTACTGGTTTTGAAAGCAAGAAGGGGTCATGAAGAGCAGCTGAGGTTTGGTACTATTTGGCAGGACTCAAGTTGCTGAAGAGAACCCAGAAGAGGCTGTTAATGAAAGTATATCACAGTTGCAAGACCCTAACATTTTGAAGGTGCCAATACCATGGCACTAAGAACAGCAGCAGCAGTGGAGTGGAGCTTAGAAGACATGCAAGGAAACCAGAAATATGACTCCCTTAAAGGAACTCCAAAAAACTGAATGAATCCCAGATTTACAGTTAAGAGTTTTGGTTTTGCCTTTGTTCAGACTGTGGCTATGTCCTCTTGAAGAAAGAAAAGTATTTAACATAATTTTGATTTCCACAGGAGGTGACAAATGAAGAGACTTTTAAAAGTTTAAAGACTGGATTTTTTTTCTTTGTCGTGTGTGTGTGTGTGTGTGTGTGTGTGTGTGTGTGTGTGTGTGTGTCTGTCTGTCTGTCTGTCTGTCTATGTGTAGTCCTGGCTGTTCTGGAACTCACCCACGAGACCTTGAACTCAGATATCCACTGTGTCTGACTCCTAAGTGCTAGGATTAAAGGCATGTACAGCATTTTTAAAAGACTGAACATTTAATGTATTGGAATTTGTAAAGGCTGTGGAACTTTAAGTTATTTGTTTTTTTTTTTGTTTTTTTTTTTTTTGTTTTTTTTTTGGTTTTTCGAGACAGGGTTTCTCTGTATAGCCCTGGCTGTCCTGGAACTCACTTGGTAGACCAGGCTGGCCTCGAACTCAGAAATCCGCCTGCCTCTGCCTCCCAAGTGCTGGGATTAAAGGCGTGCGCCACCACGCCCGGCATTTAAGTTATTTGTTTTATACTGTGATGTTAACATGTGATGTTAACATGTGATCTTTGGGGTGAATAAGAATAAAAGATGGTGTGCTATAATAGGGATATGCCTTTGTGTCTAGTTTTATGCCAACTTGACATAAGCTATCCTCATCTGAGAGGAGAGAAGCTCAATTAAGAAAATACCTTCATAAGATTGGGCTGTAGGAGGCCAAGATTGGCAGTGCACACCTTTACTCCTACTACTCAAAGTAGAGATAGGGAGATCTCTGAGTTCAAGGCCATCCTGGTCTACATAGTGAATTCCATGATAGCCAGGGCGTAATGAAAGACCCTGATTCGAAAAAAATGAAATATGGGTTGGAGAGACAGCTCAGTGGTTAAGAGCGCTGACTGCACTTTCTTTCAGAGGTCCTGAGTTCAATTCCCAGCAACCACACGGTGGCTCACAACTATCTGATGCCCTCTTCCGATGCGTCTGAAAACAGCAACAATGGTCTCACATAAATACATAATTTAAAAAAAAAAAATTGGGCTGCAGGCAAGCCTGTAGGACATTTCTCAATTAGTGAGAGATATGGAGGGTGAGGGTATGGGATCATGTCTCAGCCATTATGAGTTTGGCATGGATTCTGTTAAGAAACAAGCAGGCTGGGCTGGTAAGATGGCTTAGCGGTAAAGAGCACCGACTGCTCTTCCGAAGGTCCTGAGTTCAAATCCCAGCAACCACATGGTGGCTCACAACCATTTGTAACAAAATCTGATGCCCTCTTCTGGAGTATCTGAAGACAGCTACAGTGAACTCACATATAATAAATAAATAAATCTTAAAAAAGAGAAACAAACAAACAAACAAGCAGGCCATAGGGAGTGACCCAGTAAGCAGCATCACTCCATGGCCTCATCAGCTGCTGCCTCCTCCAGGTTCCTACCTTGCCTGGACAATAAATGATAAAGGGTGATATGAAATAAATGCTTTTCTCTGCAACTTACTTTTGTTTATAGTATTGTATTTAATCATTGCAACAGAAACCCTAATTAGAACAAAATGTTATTAAAAAAAAAAAAACCTAATCCAAGAATATTAAGTTCTGTAGATGAGTTCATTATAAATATGAATCATTGTGTGTATCTATTTCTAGTGTAACAGAAAATTCATTTACTAAACAGAAAACTGTAAGAGAGAACAGGATTTCATAAGGAGACATTACTCACATCATACAAGTAATACCAATATCGACTGATGGCATGTAAAACTCTTAAAAGAAGTATTACATCTAAGGATGGGTCTTCAAAGGTGATATTTTCAGGTGGTGTGGGAATGAGGTAAACTTCTAAAGGATTTGCTACTGACGGGCACACTCCATCTAGAAGATAAAGAAAGTTTCAGTGTCAATTTGATCAAAGTTTCAGTAGATCAAAGTACCAATAGCATACAGACTCAGAGAATCCTTCACCATGTGAAGCTGCTGTGTTTAACTTCTTAGTATCTCAATGATATTAAACATAGACATTTCTTCCCTTTTGACCTTATGCACATCAACGTATATTAAACGATCACATTTCCCTGAATGCAGACAGCCAAACAAACAGGAGAAAGATAACTTAGTACTAAGCATTCCTGAAAGCGGTCCTGTGAAGTTAAGGGACAATCTGTTGGTCACCAGATATAGACTCCAGCAGTCTATTTTTTTAAGTGAATAATTTAACCCCTCATGAAGCCATGAATTCTTCAAGAAATAGAAATAAGAATTTCCAGGGCTAGAGGTCCTGAGTTTAATTCCCAGCAACCACATGGTGACTCACAAACATCTATAATAGGATCTGAAACCCTCTTGTGCTGTGTCTGAAGACAGTGACAGTGTAATCACATACAGAAAATAAATCTTAAAAGAAAAAAGAAAAAAAGACTTGCTTAGCTTGTTTTCATTTTTTATTTTATAGATATGTAATTCTTATTTTTTAGACATTAAAATCAAACATTTAACTAAAAGTAATCATTCTACAGTAATACATTCCTTAATTGTACCCAAAAATTTTAGAGCTCTAAGTCAGTTAAGGGGCAGGAATGCAGAGAAGACAGTGCCTGGTGACAGTCAGCTTCCCTCAATGCATCACCTTACCATGCCATAACTCATCATGCTTCTTTGCATTTCTGGGGGAAGTTTTTGTTGGAGCTGTTTGGGCTCTCCCCCTTTTGCCACCAACACAATCTTTAGTACTTTCTTCATCCTCCCTCACAGGTTTGTACCTAAGTGGATAAGACAGTATGAAAATCAAATGCAGACTTTAAGTGTGCAAATTATTTAACAAAGTTATAATGTCTAAGTCACAGAAAAGATACAGAAAGAATCCCTAAAAGTTTTCTGAATTATAGTTTTTTCTCCCTATTACCAAGACTTTATCTTCCTTAAAAAAAAAAAAAAAAAGCATTGTATGTAAGCAGGTCAGTCTTTTCAGGAGACTACACTTTGGGAAATGGTTGTTTTTAAAGTGTCAGACACTAAAGGCAGCCTAGGAGGCTGTATCCAAACGTCACAGGACTCAAACCTATATAATCTAATCTGATACCATTTGACTCCATCAAAAGATCTGAAATCAAAAAGGTATACTACTGCCTTTAAGCATGCTTTCTAGTAGACAGAATGAGGAAGCAATATTCATATACACATTGCAGATCATTAAATATTTGAAAGACTTTCATAGTTCAAATGTAGGATTTAGGTTCTTCCTCTCCTCACAGAATTGGGCCATGAATTTAATGAGAATTCTAATACGAAGATTACATGCTACCAAGCAGAACAGAACAAACAACAAAAAACCTAGTTCAGACTTGCCATATTGTATGAGTCTTTGTCCAAATTCCAGCTCTTCCCAGAGGATTGCTCTCATCATCAGTAGATTCTCTTTCATCTTCAGCCTGTACACTGAACTGCCGCACTGCCTGATACACGGTCATGTTATATGGTAGTAAATGTTCTCCAATATAAAACTGTAGCCTGTGCCTTACATTTCCCGAATTTAAGAATTGAGCAGCCTGAATAAAGCAAAGAAAAGTAAGCCCAAGTACTGACATGTGTACAATAGCTGAGATTTATCTGCTAGGGCAACAAGTCAAGATCAGTGGTGAATATTTCAAACTACAGATAACTCTTGAACGCTATATATTCTGAGCATTATTTATCTGTAATGCTTCAAGTCAGTGTGCTCAGAAATTCAAGCTTTTCTATGTGATGTATAGAGATACTAGTATCTATACAAAGATGGGACCCAAGTATAGACTATTCACATTTTGCACAAAAGCTTTGGAGATAATTGAATATTGGTATGGTTAGTTTAACTTCCACTGTTTATACATCCTATATCATATACAGACAAATGTGAATTTTCTCTCTGTAGCTTCCTGGGGGAGATTTCATATTCTGGATATTGACTTTAGTGATACTCAATATACACTGGTCTATTTTTTTCCTTTACATACACAACTCTAAAAATCTTTAATTTATAAGCAGATGAAATTAGAAATAACTAATAAAATTGTAGAACCATACTAAACTAAGTAATTATTAAAATGTATTAAGTAATTTCTGTGATTTTTCCAATAATGATTGATAAGGGGCCATTTGAATCATAGAAAACTAAATCAGATACAGCATGGTAAGTATATAATACAACACATGTGAAAAGGACCTTACCAGAGACTCATCTATTTCTTCATCTGACCCATCATCATCACTGTCTTCATCATCTTCTCTTACTCTTCCATATCCTGAATAACCCAAAAACAAAAACAAAACAAAACAAAAAAAAATTGCTCTCTAGGAATTTTAGGTGTCAGAAGAAGTAGTTACTGTTACATTCTGATCTATAAAAAAGAAACAACATTCTGATACATAAAACATTCTGCCTATTAAGTAAATTCAACATATGCCTATTTCTGATAGGACCAGGTTCCTACAATCTAAAGTTTATGAAGAACAGCAATAAACAGGGAAATAACCTTTAAGGCTACTTTCATAAACATAGAAGTAAAGTACACATACGGAAAATACCTCTAACCACAAGGTATCTCTCAATAGCTTGCACCAGAGCCAGGGGATCAATCTTGACAGGCCCGCCTTTCCACTGCTTCACATTTGCACAGTCTGGGTGTCTTTGTAACTGACATTTTAACTGATGTGTGTTGAAAAATTTTAAAGCTTGTGATCCTCTGTTGAGAGAAAAGCTCAAGATAATTTACGAAAAAAGGTTATTCTATTATTTTCACAGTCAACTTATGTAACTAAGATTCATCAACAACTCAAATTACTCAACGCACGGTATTACAAATAACAAAATGAGTAGGTTTTCATGCATATGAAAGCATGAAATGAACATGATCTCTAGCCACTGTGAATTCATGTTATCAAGGGTGTTATAAAAACTGACCTCAATGAAATGCTGTACCTACTGGACTATTCCTCGGGAAATAACTCTTCAACTATCTGGGCACACTCACCTCTGCAGTATTTTATCCTTCCCTACTAAATTCTATTCAAAGACCAATGGGGGGAAGAATCCTCTATTTTTTGGCTTATAAAAATAAAAATATAATTTAGTAATATAAAAAGTAATTATTCAAATTTACTTTGCTACATACTTTTGAACAAATGTCATACTTTTAAATATTTCTTCCTGTTAAAAGGTTCCAACAAGTCAGATATTGTCAAACTTAAAATGTAGTTATTTTATACAACTCCAGACACATGTAAATATTAAGCAAGCATAATTAATATGAACTTAGCAAAATGGAAAGCCTTGGGCTTTTTGGGGTTTGGTTTATGCTTTTGAGTTTAAATAGCCCAGTCTAGCTCTGAATTTCAAGATCCATTTCCCCCTCCTAATAGCTATTCATTTAAAGGGATGGAGCAAAGTAAACTGAAGGTTAGTTTTTATTTTGTATTATGTTTTTATTTGTAACTAAAATCTAAAGTAAAAGAAAAAACACCAGTATCGCCTCTCCTTGGGTTTTTCCTTGGATTATAGGAATACCACCATATTTTGTGATGTCCTTTTGTTTCATAAAACTATTCTAAGACAGTAAAATAATATATGTAATAGTTCTAAGTAGAAAACAACTTCAGTCATATTGTGAAGGAATATTCATAGTTTTGATTCAAAATTTTAGAAGTGAGAATGTGGATTAACTTACATTAGATTTTCAATAAAAGTACTCCAGAAAGCTTACAGAATTCCCTAACAAATTAATTTTACCTGTCTCTAGTATCTTACAAGTCCTTAAAATCAGTAAGAATAACAAATTTTTATTGGAAGTCAATCTTGAAAATGGATACTTACATGCTATAGCCCATCAAAATAGAACTGATCAAAAGAGTCAGAATGTTTTATTGCCAATATACAAAAGCAAAATTAGAGAATCATGACATATTAAAACATATCAACTTAGAAATTTTGAATGTTTGTCTTCCCAGTCACTGATTTACCTATTTTAAAAAATACTAGTTGTTAGCCAGGCAGTTATGGTGCATGTCTTTAATCCCAGCACTTGGGAGGCAGAGGCAGGTAGATCTCTGTCAGTTTGAAGACAGCCTGAGCTATAGAGAAAGTTCTAGAACAGCCAAAGACAAAAAATTAACAAAATTAACAAACAAAAAATTTAGTTGTTAAAATACATGGTATGGGCTGAGCATGGTGTCACACCTAGCACTTGGGAGGCAGATGCAGACAGATCTGAGTTCCAGGACAGCCAGAGATACACAAAGAAACCTTCTCTCTCTCTCTCTCTCTCTCTCTCTCTCTCTCTCTCTCTCTCTCTCTCTCTCTCTCTCTCTCACACACACACACACACACACACACACACAAAAACAAACAAAATAAATCAAATATATTGCATGATCTTAAATTTAAAAATACATTTAATCAATTGACACAAATTAATTAAGTCATTACAGAACGCTGTTCCTAAAAAAGACCAACACCTTACCACACCTCTCACCACATTTTCCTTCACAATTCTTGTGGCAAGTGGACATACCCAGGTAATGGTCCTTACCTTCCTCCAGCTCCATTCCCACTAGGGAAATCATGTACTTTGACTGGAAATTGCTCCATTTGGCTGAGACAGTTGTTCATCTTGTGAACCAATGCCAGCAAAGGTGCATGGCCCACTGGTTCAACTCTTCCAACAGGCTCTTCTCCAGGAAGCTAGAGTTATATATTTAACAAAACAAAAACCATTAAACACAGCCTTCTGAAGTCAACACTCCACAGCAAAACACTTTAATAAGCAGTTTCACAAGTGGAGATTTATCTATTAACTTTCTTATCTCTTATGACAGACTTCAATATGACAGCGATCCCAAGTCCCTTGTTCATTTTCTTCTTCTTCCATTTTATTTATGTGCACTGACTGGTGTTTCATCTACATGTGTGTCTGTGTGAGGGTGCTGGAGCCTCTAGAATTGGAGCTACAACAACTGTAAGCTACCATGTGGGTACTGAGAATTGATCCTACATCCTCTGAAAGAGGAGCTATTGCTCTTAACCACTGATCTATCTTCCCAGCCCCTACCACATAAGTAACTTATTTCAAGCAAAATATTTTTATACATCCCACAATTCTTCAAAATTCATGAAACCAAATGACTCAGAGGAACAGTAGTTACAAGTGGGTAAAATCCAATCCATATAGGTATGAGATTATTTATGCTCTTCCCCCTCTTCTTTTACTAACAATATTAATGTTTTATTGCTAAAATTAATTCTTTGTGTGTGACAAAGAGTACTGAACTGCCACCCAACTGAAGCATACAAAAATTAAGCCTCATTCAGCTTGAAAAGTATCAGGTAACAGATGACAGACAAAATCTTAAATATCAGATAATAGATTATGAACATATACAGTCTTAAGTAAGATATATCCCACATTTGCACCCACGTGCTTGTGAAAATAGATTTAAAAACAACAACCAAAAACAAAAACTTAATAATATCCTACCTTGACGCCAATAAATACCACTTTCTGTCTTTAGGTAGCCACAGAACTTAAACTAATATAAACAGTGTCCAAAAATGTCTATGAACACTTAAAAAGGGCAGTTTTGCTAGTAAGCAGTAATAATTAAGCTCATTACAACACCAGCAATGCAGAAAACAACTTCTTGACTTATGGCTTCTCTAAAACAGTTGCAGCAGGAGGCCTAATCTGCAGTGCCCAAGAATGGTTTATCTCTTGTTCTAACACACCAGGCTCCAAAAGGAAAAGAGGAGCTAACTATAGACCTGCCCCTGTAATCTACATTATAGAAATGTTAAGCACAGTGATACTTTAACTGCCTATCAAACGGCCAATATTGATAAATGAGACTACTATTAATGCTTATCTTGCAAAGTAAGAAAAATAGATAACAAAGTTGATGTGGGCTTCAGGTTTCAAGGAGTGGATTTCTATTTTGTATTTTAGAAAGGGTCTAAAACCCACTGTGTATCTGATCATCTTACCTTGCCCTCCAAGTGCTGAGATCTAATCATGGGTTTCATGTCTAGCTTCATTTTACTACTTATTTTATGACACAATAAAATATTTGGAAGAGCCAGATATGGTAGATTCCCCACAGCACCTGAGACTCAGAGGCAAGCACATCTCTGTGAATTGCAACCCAGTCTCATCTACATAGTTAAGACTCTGTCAATAAATGTCAAAAGAATCTAACTGAATAAGCAACACACAGTATATTAGGACACAAATACACCCACTTGCTAGCTCTGACTCTTAGTAGCCATGAGCATTATTAACTTACTGGAGAAGAAAAAAATACATGAAGGAATCGCTTTAACCGGATCTCTCTGCTGACAGCATCCTTTTCACTCTTAGATGTCAAATACAGCAACAGTTGTTTCACAAACCCACTATGTTGGATTTCAAATGAAGAAACATCTGACTCTGAGACTATGCTACGGATTTCTACAAGGCACTCAGCTCCACCATCCACCTAAAAGAGTGGAGAAGAAGATTCTATAATGACTTTAACAGTACAATTCACATCTTCCCCCCCCCCAAATTTTTTTCAGTACCTTAAAATCAAAACAAACAAAACACACTAGCCAGCTATGAACCCTATGAGCTACAATAGGAACCTGCCAGGCAAGATGTGCCCACTGGTACAACGGTGGCTAGAGCCCTACTGGGCTAATTCTCTGCTTAGATCTGAAGCCCACTCCACAAGAGGAAACTCATTCAAGATAGTGTAAACCTGGTTAAAAGCCAATGGAGGTCAAAGATCCTAAGAAAAAATCTACTACCATTTTGTTAAATGGTGTCAAAATATCTCCTACATAATTGTGTCATTAACTGGAAGGATCACTATGTTAAGCAAATTAAGACATGCTACCTCTACTATGTATAATACATTTAAAAACAGAAACACAGTAGAACAGCTGCTACTTGAGAACCAGGAGAGAGGGGAACAAGAAAGGGCAATGGGTAGAAAATTTGAATAGAATCAATGCACAAAATATACATGTATGAACATATTAGGCCGTGACTTTGTATACCTGATACTTTAATAACTTTAAAAAATTAGAATAAGGCTCTTTTAGAAAGCCAAATTAAAAATGATAAATGGTGATGTGGCTTTAAGTTAATAAGCATGTCTATGAAATAACTTAGAAAACAAGAACAAAAAAATACACTAGGTGCAAAAAGGGGGGGTGGGGTGGACACAATAACGCCTCAAGCCTTTCAATCTTTCAGTCAAGTAAATAAAATGAGTCTGCAGATGGAGGTAGTTATGAGTATTTAGAAAAGGGTACATTTCTGAAATTTTGTCATTTGTCAAGAAATAGGTAACACAAAGAACAGAAAGAAATGGCAAGGTTTCCAGTATGTACAGCAGATGATAAATAATGGAAATGGACAAGGGTCAGAAGAAATTAATTGTAGAAAGCAGTTTCTGCAAACACTACCCAACTGATGTCCCAGCCATGCACTGGATACAGACAGTACCTGGAGGTTGAGTTGTTCAGTTGCAGCACAAAGTCTCTGAAGGACATTCAAGGCAGGGTTGCTTCCATCCATATTCTCAGAACTAAAATAACGCTCAACAAATTTATGTGCCTGCTCCTTAATCCAGCCTTTAATTTTTTCTCTATAAGAAGGAAAAAGGAGATAAATGTCTCTGGATAGGTTAAAAAAAAAAGACTACACCAAAGTCAGATTAGAAAGGTAAGGTATTTCAGAAGGTTATGGTGCTGAGTTCAATACCTGGGAGAACCAACTTCTGCACGTTGTTTTGTGACCAGTACAAGTACTTAATACATGCACATATATGAAAGAAATAATAACAGCCTTAATTAAAACAGCTACACTCAAAACTCTTACTGGCCTACTATCATTATTATGACACAGATGAAGCAAATCCAGCTTCATTCTCAAAATGGACTAAGATGTAGCTAAAGAACAGCTTAGGTACTTGGAATGTATTTCGTCATCAGGTGAACAGTAACAAGATGTTCTACCTTCCTAACTGTTCACACCCAAATACAGATCTAAATAATAACTGGATAAAGGACAAATATATCTAATACTGTCCATCACTGTTCCCTAAAGAAATGAGGTATGCCCAAGCATATGACCTGGCTATTTATAAACTTTAAAAATACATTTGCTTAGCAGGCCTGGTGGCACACGCCTTTGAACCCAGCACTCGGGAGGCAGAGACAGGTGGATTTCTGAGTTCGAGGTCAGGCTGGTCTACAAAGTGAGTTCCAGGACAGCCAGTGCTATACAGAGAAACCCTGTCTCAACAAACAAACAAACAAAGAAAAAAATTGCTTAATTATTCTCCTTAATTCAGAGACTCAGCAGTCAACTCAATCAAATGAAACCTTATCTTTAAAATAAAATGCCACTAGAAAAATGTTTTATTTATAGAGGAATCAGTTTTCACAGTACTCTGTATCCAGTGTATTTCCTATGATCCACTGATAAGCATTTCCATATAACACACTGATAAGAAATTAGTATCTGACAGGGCTCCAAGTACTTTTTTTAAAAGGAGCTACTCTCAGCTACAAATCTTCAAATTAAGAAGTATAAACAGAAAAGGAAAGCACACACAATTCAGGAAAATGTTCCACATAAAACAAAACTAACCAGTCAACTGGCTGTATTATTGCTATGCTATGTTTTTTATAGGGTTGAACACACAGGCAAATGTATATACATGCTCCCAAGAATGTATCTTATCTTTTGGGATGAGAGTAGAATGAACCAAGTCCATGTATCCCTAGTATGGGATGAACATGCTCAACACAATCATGTTGAGACCTTTCATCCCCAACCCCAGCACACACTTTACCTATTATTGGATATGGTATCTTTTGAGGCTGCCCTGGCAAGGCCACTAACTCCTGCAGTTCGTGCTGGTTCGATGTTGTTGCTGTTGGACTGTGCACTTAACCTTCCCCATGTTTTTGGATTCAAGCTTGCCAGGAAGGAAGATTTAGGAGACTGAGTAGTAGTGGGGCTTTTAGCTACAAAGAGAAAAGAATTAAATTCAAATCATTTCAACAAAATTGAAAATAAATAAAAATAAAAAACTTCAATCTTAATATAGAAACTAAATTAAAAACAGCAAAATCACAAAATCAAAAACAGCAAAAAGGAAACTTATTCATCACCTCCTCCCCCATCTCCCAATCATCTCACCAGAGGTCTCACCTTGATTGTCTACTTTGTCATCATCTCTTGGAGGGGAATATTTTGGCCTTCTTGGCCCTCGTTTTGGCAGTCGTTTTCTCTTGAGAACATCACTTAATCGACTGTTGCATGGAAAAACGACGAAGTTAGTAATTACCACACAAGGACCCCGGACTGGACATTTAACTTAGATTTTAAAATGTCCCAACAATTTTCTCTGAATTAATATGGAATCTCGTGGACAGTCATATTCCTTAGGGAATAGAGACAGAAAATACTAACTGCTAAATAAAAAACTAAAGGCCTAGTTTTCTTCATAACCAATTTTATAAAATACAATGCATTAAACAAAACTATGAAGACCAACCTGTTTAAAAAAAAAATGAAACTTGAGTATCTTATTTCTCCCCTATTATAACTGGCAACAAAATACACATGGTACTTAATGTTCATACTATAAAAATATTCTGATTATTTACAGTATCATAGAGAAAAACATGGAGCAATAACATGATAAATACATTCATAACAACTCCCATACCTTTTTTTTTTTTACATATACTGTTAATTGATAATCTATTTGGAAGGAGAACTGCATGTTCATTGAATTATCTGCACAGCTCTTTTTCTTTATGTTTCATTTACCTGTATTGACAGAGTCTCCAAATTACCTAAGGCTGCACCTCCAATCTATGATTCTCCTGCCTCATCCTCCTTGGTTCTGAGTGGAAGGTGGGCTTTACTTCATCTGTCCA
The DNA here is from genome assembly GCA_902729485.2 of Mus minutoides. Taxonomy (NCBI): domain Eukaryota; kingdom Metazoa; phylum Chordata; class Mammalia; order Rodentia; family Muridae; genus Mus; species Mus minutoides. The sequence continues at coordinate 105,825 of LR750082.1, read as the reverse complement.
TAAGCCTTATTCTAAACAATACTATACAATGCACTATATCACACTTTGCAAGCTGCTGCTCGTAACAACATTAAAAATATTTCTGAAATCATTTAATAACAAAGATACAAAAGATGGGCAAATGAATGAACATTCTAGGGGACAGGAAGATGGTTCCATGGGTAAAGAACTTGCCATCAAGCAAGACAACCTGAATTTGATCTTAAGGACCCACCTAATAAAAGGAGTGAACCAATTAGTGCAAAATGTCTGACTTCCACATTGGCACCAGAAACATGAATGAATGAGCAAATGTGATTACTAAAAAAAATGAAAATTAACAAAACTGTTCTAGTTCAGTTATCTACAGCTCAAATAACATGTAAATAATTCAAATAAAAAAAATTTATAGGGTCCCCAGACTGGTATTTTATGAAATAAGCTTTATGTATTCAAATATGTAACCAACAAAAATAGACTTTCAGGAAAGAAATGCACGACAACTTATAAATGAAAACTGTTTCACATGGAAGGACCAAAGAGATCATTTTAACAGTTAAATCATTTAACAGTTTCTCTTCCAGGAATTGGGCTTTATTCCAAGCACCCACATGGAGGCTCACAATCTTAATTCTAGGACATCTGATGCTTTCTTCCAACCTTTGAAGACACCTGCACATTTACAGTGGACATACATATAAGGCGCGCGCGCGCACACACACACAACAAAACAATCTTTGAAACAAGAAGAATGTTTCACTTGGTAATCCTAACACTAGGGGGAGAGGAGTGGCCAAAAGAACTGAATTAGCAACGAGCCAAAACGAGACATTTTCAAGATAGGGCTGTCATGGATCTGTAGAACAGGATGGGCTAATAACTCAGAGCTCCACCTGCCTTTGCCTCCCAAGTGCTGGGATTAACGTTCTAAGTGACCACTACCCAGCCCTGGGTAGTCTTTTGATTAAACTGAAGAACGGAGTTGCCTTATGGAGTGACAGCAAACTCGACTCTTCCCTCAAACACCCAACTCCAGCAATCTAGCCAGCTGTACAGACAATAGTTCTTTGAGGTTTTACTGATTTAATTTTAGGATCCCAGTAATAATGTTTTACCAAGACATATTTTACATGAGCTGGAAAATTGAACTCAGCAGTTAACATTAGCTTGGGCTCCTAGCAACCACTTGAGTTCAATTCCAGGTACCTATATGGTAGCTCACAACCAACCACCTTATATAACATAACTCCAGTCCCAGGAGCCAAGCCTCTTTTGGCCTGCATGAACATGAGGCAGAATCATACATGCAGGCAAAAACACCCAAATTTATATAATAAAAATAAAAGTTAAAAAAAAAACTTTATGATATATTTTGCAGCAAAAGAAAAACATGAACTATTACCCTAGGTAAATTTCAGAAATGAATGTGGATTATCATATACAAGTCAAATGGCAATGTTCTAGTTTCTAAACATAAAAGACATATAAAAGCACTAGTGTGAGCCGGGCATGGTGGCGCACGCCTTTAATCCCAGCACTCGGGAGGCAGAGGCAGGCGGATTTCTGAGTTTGAGAAGCCAGCCTGGTCTACAAAGTGAGTTCCAGGACAGCCAGGGCTACACAGAGAAACCCTGTCTCGAGAAAAAAAAGCACTAGTGTGACCTTCTAATGCAGTGACAATAAAAAGAAAATTAAGGGTTTCCAACACAGTATATAGAACAGCAGAGCAGGCACAAATGAATTTTTACCTTACCTTTAGGAAACAGACATGTTTGCAGAAGGTATTGCCTATAATTTCTAACTTTTTATTTCCTACTACATCAATATCTTGATATCACAAAAGCATATATACAACAGTACAAAGTAAATGCAAAATTATGAAACAGGCTAAGATACTACATCTGCGATGTGTGTAAACCTAATGTGTTTGAACTTTATTTCCCTGGGGTAAATGATATGTATGCATTTCATGTACCTACAAGGGCTCAGCTTTTTAAAAGTTATTTTCTTTCTATTCTAAAGAACAGAAGGGTCAAGTAACTATTTCAGTGGTAGAGGTAATTGACAGTATTTTATGATATTGTAGATTCAGTCACCATCACCAAAAAAGAAAAATCCACGCGCACTTCTTTACAGTAAGAGTCGTGGATATTAGCATAAATACAGGCAAAATACATTAAGAATCACAACAAAACTCACCCTTGAGGGCTCAGATCCAAAGAATCATCTCTGCTATGCTGCAAGCTAGGTGACCCCAGATCAGCAGAGGCGTTGGTTGCTGCCGTTGCAGTCCCACTGCTGGCTGGTGTTGTAGATCCCAGGGATCCTGACCCATTTGTACATGCCTTGGGGGGACTTGTCAACAAAGACTCTGATTCTGCTAAATGTTTTACTTGATGCATCACACCTTCATGGCAATAAGGACAAAAAGAAGTCAGTTTAATCAGGAGACAAGAACAACACCCACCACCACAAAATTACTGAATGTTAAACTAGAATGTAAATGGTAAACTAGAAATAAAGCCAGGAGGTGGGAAGCTGGGGAGAGAAGCAAGAGGCAGAGAAAGGCCAAAGTTTCATCTTGATTCAGATCAAGAAAAATAAAATTAAAAGGTATTTTTATTGAATGTCTTCTAATCTTCCAACCAAACTCATATAAAACGGCTACTCCAAGTAGAAAAGTCAATTAGCTTCAAAAAGACTACTATCCAGAAAGGGCTATGGAAAAGTGGTGATCATCCAACATCAAAATAAGAACAAATTTGTGAGAAGGGAAAGGGTTCCTATATAAGTGATAGGCAGTCTGTCTCTCAGATAACCAAGAAAGTTTGTGTTAAATACATGAAAAATCTGTGGGTGAAATTTGTGTATGAATGTAGAAGCATTTTTTGGGAGTAAAGTCCCAATCTTTCATTAGATTTTTGTTGGTGGTGTTTTCTATGCAGCTCCAGGTTCCTAGATTTTCCATGTAGATCAGGCTGGCCTCAAACTCAGAGATTTGGCTACATCTGCTTCCCAAATGCTGGGATGGACATATCTATTAGATTCTCTTGGTGGGGGCAAAACATGATTTAAACTTGGTTCAAAACTACATTTTATGAAAAAGCTATGCTAGGTACAGAGGACACAGTAACAATAGGCAGACTAAATGACTCAAATGATATGTTTTCCTGAGGATGCCAATAAGTAATGGGCTCACAAAACAGAAATACAGGAAGCACACTACAGGAAAAACAAGCTCAAAATGGAAGGAAAACAAGATGTGCAGAGAAAGAAGTAATCATAAAACTTTAGTCTTTCTATGAGCAGCATAACCTAGCTGTGAGAAGCCAAAGCCCATTATGTATATGCCACAGATATACATTGAGGGTAGAGAAAATAAAATCTGATGGTATAACAAAAATCACTTTGGCATGTAAGAGAACAAGTGGATCTCATTTACTTCTAAACCAGAAAAATAAGAAACAAAAGCAAAACAAAAAGTGGATAAATCTAAAAACAGAAGACAAAAGAGAATCTGAGAGTGAAGACAAAAGAATGTGACTAAATATTTCATGCATCTAGAAAGTGAGTGTATGTGCGCCTGCACATGTACCTGACTTGTTAACAGTAACCTCTGGGTCATGCAAAAAATATTGCTGTATCTTTTTTTAAAAAAAATTGTTATTTGAACAAAGATAATTTTAGTTTCTTAGAGATACTGTCTCACTAAGCTCGGTAAGAAGTCAAGAGATTGGTGCTCCTTTTTGATTTAAGGGTACCACTGTGCCCAAAGATAACTTTAAGTATTTAAAGAAAAAACTTCTATTTCTGTTTTCATTGTGTTGGCCTATCTATCATAGTTTTTAAAAAAAAAAAAAAAAAAAAAAAAAAAAAAAAAAAAAAAAAAAAGATAAAAAATCCAATATATGAAAAAGGGGCTGACTCTAGCAGATCACACCTTATTCAGCCACCATTGCTTCCTCTTAGCCAGCTGTGGTGGATTCGGAGATCAGAGGAAGACAGATTTCTGATTTCAAGGATAGCTAAGGATACACACAGGAAATCTGTCTCAATAACAACAAAAAACAAACAAACAAACAAAAAACAAAAGGCAACAAATAGAGAAACCCATAGCCAGACATTATAGAAGGACTGAAAGACCTTGGAACACTCACAGCCTCAATGGGTTGTCTCCATCAAAACCTCTCCCACTTCAGGCTCAGGGCTCAGGGAAATGAGTGTTAAGAGGTGGAAATAATTTAAGAGCCAGAAAGGATAGAGGACACTAAGCAATTACTGTCCTCTAAATCAGTAAGATCAGCACACACAGAACTCAGAGACTGCAGCAGCAGGTACAGGTCAGCATAGGATGGGAGTCCTATAGCTGAAAAAAGTAGACATGCACCCCAATGCCTAACCCTAAAGCTATTTCCAATTGATAATCACTTGCAAATGAAAACTTAGTACTCCAAAGGAATGTCCCTGAGGAAACTACTCCTAAGGGTAGGCTGATTCCAGCAGTAGACGGCCAACAGAAAGTGAACACAACATCTTTCAACGTTCTTTGTCTCTATGTCATGTCAGAGCTCCTCCATTTTCCCTCCCAATTCTGATTTATTACTGTTTTATTTGTATCATTTTTTTCTCTTTTTATCCTACAGGTCCTTTGCAGAAATAATATGGCTATTGCTTTAGTGTTTTTATGGGATTCCTAAGTGAATGAATGAGTCTCTGCATGTTTCTTATACCTTTTGTTTCTTATGCCTATTTCTTCTCTTTGTTTTGTTTTCTTCTGATGTGTTAGTTTTATCTTATAATTTATTTGATTATTATCCCTTTGAAGCTTATTTATTTTCTATGAGAACTAGAAAGTGAATTCCAATGAAAGGGGAATAGGGGAGGAACTGGAAGGAAAAATCATAATCAGGATATATTATGTAAGAGGAAAAAAGCCCTATTTCCTCGATAAAAAGAAAAAAATAATAATCCAGGGCTGGAGAGATAGCTCATTGGTTAAAGAGAGTACTTGTTGCTCGTCAAGAGCACCTATGCTCAGTTACATTCACGGGAAACTTTACAACTATCAGTTAATCCAATACTAAAGGATCTAATGCTCTCTTACGGTACCAGTCACATACATTCTCAATCCAAAGATATATCCTCAAACATTAGAATTGTTCTGATCTACTGCCATGATGCACTGAAACCTTGAGTGTATATGGGAAAGGGGAGACACTGAAAATGAATTAACAGGCATAAGTCACAGCAAATCACAATAATCCTGTACTTCCACAAAATATACACTCTTAAAACATCTCATGTGCACAGATAATGCTTTCTAGACACTGCATGTGTCACATGAAATTCTATCTAAATTAACCTATTCATCATTAACTTATTGTTAAAAATGGCATTACCTTCTCTCCTGAAGTAAACACTAAAAATATCAGGTAACTTTTGCATCAGGATTTCTGCCATCTGAAGAGCTCCAACTACTATCTTCAGGTCTTGGCTGGATAGCATGGAAGCAATGTGACTAAAAAAGAAAAGCATTTGTGTTATACTCCTTAAAATTCAGGAACAAACTTCAACTCCAACTTACCAAATAAAAATTTTATTAAATTCAGTTTTATTTTTAATTAAAATTATGTTTAAAAAGACATCTAATATTACTCATTTTTTCTGTACAAAGATTTAGAAATTCCTAAAAAAAAAAAAAAATTACTTCAACTTAAATTCCTAAAACATTCCTACTATTTCCATGAACACACCTTGAAACAGCATGATTTTTCAGAACATCCTTTAGAAGTTCAGCATCAGCAAAATAAATTATCCTAAGAATTGCTCTAAGGCACTTGTGTCTGACCGCAGGGCCTGCTGAGGAGCTGTACACTTCATAGAGAACACCAAACAAGGTCTTAATGAAAGACTTAGCCAGTTCTGGATCTTCTTTCATTAGCTGTGCTCGAGCATCATCCTTCTTTAACTCTGAATATCCACCTGTTATTTTAAAAAATGTATAGACCTGAAGTGACCAGTACTATAGAAGCACAGAAAGTAAAACAAAGTATTCAGCCAAGCAACTATTTGAATGCAATTTTTTTCATTATACAACAATCGACTAGAGCATACAAAGATAGCATTAGGAGATTACTGATCATTCTTACCAGATGAAAGCATCATTGTACTAACTATATACTACTTCCTTGTCATACAATAGTTTAAGAGATACTAACCCACCAATATGCAGGTAAGAAAAATGAACAGAGTGCAAAACAATGTATTTTGTTCACAAAGAATATATGTAAGGAGAATGTAATGAAAATTATGAGAAAGGGAGTGGCCAACTATGTTTACATATCTTGAATGTCCCTTTGTTTTCTGAGATCCATTTGTTTACACTGCCTAACAAGAAAGCTTTCAGTGTACAATAGTGTTACATAGTATACAGACTGTATGACCTAAGAAGCCTCCAACATTTCCTATCTAGTCCTTTTCTGGTAAGGTCCAATGAACACCTGCATTAGTTCTACAGCATACCAAGACATCATTTAAAGAGTAGTAATAGTTAGCTTATTCATATTGAGTGAAGCATGGGTTGGAGTGAAATATATCACATTATTCAACTAACTTGTCCCTCCTTAATTAATGATACGCAACTGTTATTATGTACACAAAAAACATTACAGATCCAACAAGAAGGTAAATAAGTGAAGGTGCTTGAGAACAAGCCTAAAAACTAGAACCTACATGGTAATGCAAGAGAAATAGCTCTTCAAGTTATCCTCTGTGCATGTTATGGATTACGTGTGCCCATATACTCATACTCAAAATGTATGTAAAATAAATAAATCACAACAGTACAGCTCTATTTAAGTCCAAGGATACTTACTAGTGTTAGTATTGGCTAAGGGGTTAGGTTTTCTCTGAATGGCACGTGCTGTTCCCGTGTCTTCATTGATTTGCTGCATAGAATTAAAATCAATAGTATAAACTCGTCCCAGAGTGGACAAGCTTATCTCATCCTCACCGACCTGATGGGCTGCCTGAGAGCAAAGAGAGAGAAGCCTTGAATATAAACATGTAGAAATCCATCACCTAAATACAGCAGGGACAGATGCTACTTTATAAATTTATTTTATGAGGCTGGTAAACTGATAGAATGTGGAAATTTTAGTACAGTTGGTGACAAAACTCAGTAGTTTAACAAATTATTTTAAATTAAACCAAACCATAGGTTCTATAAGATACTAGTGATACAAATGTCCAGGTAAATATGAAATACAGTATAACTGTCATGAAGATACCATTTGCATTTAGGAAAAAAAAGCGTATTGTAAAAGAAATTTTATATATGTACTTAGAACTCCAATTGTTATAAAAACACTTTTTACCTGAATAAACTTCTAGTAACTTACTAAACTTAAGCCAAACACCTTGTAGAAATTGTCCTTGGGTAAACAAAGACAACCTCACATTTACATGTTGTTCTAAGCCTGTAAGACACACAACTAAAACTACAATCTAAAATTAATAATCACGATGAAAGCATTACACAGAAAAAACTATTATTTTACTTTAGACATCCATCCTAGAGAAGTTAAAAAGTGCTTCATATGCTGATTGCACTTCTGAAATCACAGCACTCAGGCAAAAGTTAAGGCAGAAGTTTTCCAGGTTGAAAGATAGCTTAAGCTATACAGAATAACCTATCATTTTAAAAACAAACAATCAAACACTCAAAGTCCAACCTAATCTGAGACTCTTTGACAGAATGGAATACCTATCTGGAAATAGAGAGTCAACTAATTGTACAGATGGAATTATTAGCAGGAGACTGCTAGCTAAAAAGAAAGCACTTAAGGTTAGAAACTAAGAATACTAGCAGCTGGTGGTGCACCGACCAGTCAACAATTAACTCTCAGAAAAGCAAATGCTTCTGAATTTTGAGTGCCTCCAGCAAAAACTTGTAGAAAATAAAACACATATTTAATTAATACTACTCTATAAGAGGGATAAATATGGTTGCAATTTAAAAGGTTTATTAAATTAAGAAGAATTCTGTTAATGTACTGATATTTCTAGCAGAAAATGAATGGCCTCTCAAGTACTTTAACACTCGGAGAAACTTTAATATTATTCCTATGGATAAAAAAAATCATAAATCACATATAAACTATCATTAACATTTTGGTATATTCATTCTTTTCTCTTAAACCAAGTTATCAAAAATTTCACCATTTTAAACACTGCTTCCATTTATGCTATTAAAATCTATTGCACAACAGAATTATATACTAATCTATCACAATTTTCACAATCACTCTAAGACAGAAACTTATTCTGTTTTCACTTTTTTTCTGATTAGGTATAAAAAGCACACACTGGGAAATTTCTTCTGGGTTGAAATAGTAGACCTGCTTTGAAACACAGTCTAACCCTCCAATGTTTCCTTTTGGAAACAAAACTATGGGACAAAGAACTGAGATTACTTGCTCCAAGCCAAGCAGGTAGTTAGCAGCAGAAGCAGGACTAGAACATCATGTTTTCTGACCTCAACAGAATGAGGACCTTCTTTCTCAGGAGACAAAATGAGAGAATCTTGAGTTAATTCAAAACTGAGCACACTTAAACACACACAACCACCTCCCCATTTACCATCCCTACACCCACTCTCCACAAAAATAGTCATATTTAAACGGTACGATGAAACTACTACCTCAATGATCCGGCTGTCAATCCTGTTATAGGGATGCCAGAGGCCTCGGTCATCCCGCCACTGCCATATTGCACCATCTGTGTTCTGTGCATTTCCCTTTTTCAACATGGTATCAACTGCAAAAATGCCTTCTTTTGGTAAACATGGCATAAGTTCACTGAAAGTAAAAAGCACAATTATTTTAGTAACTTTTTGCACCATCTGTAATTGTTAATTAACATTTTCAAGGACAATCAACCCATTTTTACCAAATCAAAGATGTCAGTTCATACAGTTCTTGAGGACTTCGTGGAACAAGATCAATCTGCTCTTGACAACTTCCATTGGAGGCACCACATAGGAGGAAGTGAAGTGTTTCTGCAATGTCTGTAAAGCCAACATCAGCAAAACATAAGCCTATTAAACTAAGTGTAGTCAATTATTTACAAGGCAATCATTCACTAGAGTAGGGCAAAAATAACCTTATATATAGAACAAAACATGAAAATTAAAAATACAATAGTACATGTAAAAAAGTAGAAATTTGTGTAAACTTTAACCATTATCTCTATGGACTTCCATCCTGAATAAACATCCTCTAGCTTACCCATATTCAGAATCTTTAGTTACTTTGAGGATTACTAAGTTGATTTGAATCTCTGTACCAACAGAAGCCATTCAAATATACTCATATACTTACTACTTCCATTTAAATACACTGAAATCTCAGGTAAACATCCCAAGCTCACATTTCCTGACTTATGCCATACTTACAGGTTAACAATACAAAAACATTAAAATATTCTCCCTATTAACTTTCCATTTCCAGAAGGTGTTAGTCTCTGGAGAATTTAGTATGATAACCACTCAAATACAAAGATTTAGTCACTATAATTGGCTAAGAAAAAAAATGGAGGAGATTCTGGAGGCCTTGGCTGGCTGACTCAAACCGACAAAAGGACTCATTAGGATTTGGTTCTTCAGAAAAACACAGGACATGAAGTTCAAATGGTTGTCTAAGGCCCACATGAATTCAAAAATGTGCTGTTGCCACTGTACATCAAGAAGAACCACCAGGCAGAAGACCGGGGAGTCCTCTCAAAATGACCCTGGACTCCCTGAAGCTTTGGAAGCCTTGAAAAATCTCACATTCTCTGCTGGGTACCAAAGCAGAGATGGCATGTCACAGTATTTCTGTCTCCCTGGCATAGGCTTTTTGTTAATGTTTTTTCAACTTCCTTGTAGGAGTAAGGCGCTGTTGGGTTTTATGTCTATAGAAAGTACATAAATAATAAATTTGCATTCACAGAAAAAAAAATAGTACTTACTTTGTTTCATAAGTTGAACAGCTAATGTTGGACAGTTGGAACACATCAGAGAAAACATGCGAACCACCATAATAAACATCCCAGAACTTAAAATCGGTGGAGTCACTACCAACAATTGTTGAACATTTGTAAGTAGATCTTTGGAAGCAACCTGTTGCAGTAAGTTCTTCATGAATACAAAGACGACAAATTATTATGTTGTGGTTTAGCAATTCAACAATATGAAAAATGTATTATCAAAGATAACAGACTTACTTCCTCATGTTGAAAGTTGTCCACTAAACGCGCAAAACAAAGGCAAGTGCTTTCTACTGACTTTTTGTCCTAATTTTCACAAAGAAAAATAATGAAGTTCATTAATTGAAAATGTTAGCAACTTCGGTGACTTAACTCTTACTTTGACACTAAATTTCCATAACCTCATTAGTAGATATGAGCTTTCAAAAAAGGAAGCCCAGGAGAAGTACAGTTGGTAATATTAAAGAATAAGTACATGCAAACATCTGTCCAGGCAAAAATGATGCACGCTTTTATTTAAGTTCTAAGCTAGCCTAGGTTAGCTTAAACAAGAAGAAGTAAGAAGAAGCTAGTACCTCTATCATTATCACTACAAAAGTATAAGGGACAAATGTGAGCCCATCACCTTATAAAAATCCCTTCAAATATTCTGTACATCTAATTTTCACACGGTTTAAAATACTTTATAAAAGCAATTTTAAAGGAGATTCCTTAAAAGGCACCTCTAGTCATAACAGCACTTGTAAAGTCTAAGAGTTAAAAAAAAAAAGAACAAAAACAAAAACCCCCTTCTCTCTGACCTCCAGATGTAGCACTCACTCTCCTCTATACAAATCTGATATGAATTCTGCTATTCAAACTTTATCGCTGACGTTTTATCCTTTACATGTCTACTGGCTCTCCTCCAGTACAGGTGAAATCTGTACTTTTCACTTCTATTTCTGAACAATCTCTCCCTTTTTTTTTCTCTGTTCCAAATGCCTTTTAGAGGAATATTTCTAAAAGTAAATACTGATCTCACAAAGTAACATCTTAATTAGTGCAATAATGAAGTCATTAGTTAATATCAATAGAAAGTTACTAAATATATAAATCATAAACCATTTAGGTTAATATGCCAAAACCTTATGAAAATGACAATTATATGTGACTGGACAACACATTTCAACAGAAACCTAGGTCAGAATGCTTTGTGTGATACACATCCAATTAGAAGATCTGAAAATTTGAAATTTTCATGACATAGGAAACATTCGTATTTTACCTGATGAGTTAGCCTTTGGGTAAGCAATGGTAGGGAATCTGCCACAAAATGAAACTCATCTGGTGTGATACTCTGGCAGCAATTGGCTGCAATTGCTAATGCATTTCTTTGGGCATTGATGCTGAAGAATTCTAGATACAACAAGCAATCTGCCAAACCCCCCTGAAAAATAGAAAACTGTTTTAAAGTGAAGAAAATAATATCCTTTATAAAAAACAACTATTAAAATGTCTAGCACAGTACTTCAGGGCAGCATGTGCATCTTACAGAGCTACAGTCAAGGAACTAGTACAATGTAGTTCAACAACAAAGAAAACACACCTTAAGCCTAATAGTGATGGAGCACACCTTTAATCCCAGCACTCAGGAGGCAGAGGCAGGTGGATCAGAGTTCGAGGCCAGCCTGGTCTATACAATGAGTTCCAGGACAACCAGGACTACACAGAGAAACCCTGTCTCAAAAAACAAAAAACCACACTTTAGCAATAACACTTACCGCCTGTAAGATGGCTTTACTGTGTCGCCGTGACAACATCTCCAAGGCAGTCAAGGCCTGCTCTGCCACATCAATACACTGAATAACTTGCAGCTGGAAACATTAAAAGTGGGTATCAAAGGTTATTATTTACAATACCTTATTTATATGAACATTGTACTTCCTCTACTTGTAGTCACTTTCATGGCCACCAACATGCAATCAACCAAACTAGAAAACAGCCACCCTTGAATAACACTATAAAGCATAGCTGACAGTTTCCTCCTAACAGCTTACTCAATACCAGGATCTGAAAATTATATTCCCATAGAGGATTTATATAATCATTTTTATTAGATATTTTCTTTATTTACATTTCAAATGTCTCCTGAAAATTCACTACCCCATACCTTCTACCCTCCAACTCCCCAACCTACCACTCCCATTCCCAGTCCTGGCATTCCCCTATACTGGGACACAGAACACCAAATGCACAAAACAAAGAATATTAAAAGCAGTAAGGGAAAAAGGTCAAGTAAAACATAAAGGCAGACCTATCAGAATTACACCTGACTTCTCCCCCAAAGACTACAAAGGCCAGAAGATCCTAGGCCGATGTCATACAGACCCTAAGAGACCACAAATGCCAGCCCAGGCTGCTATACCCAAACTCTCAATTACCATAGATGGAGAAACCAAAGTATTACATGATAAAACTAATACACAGTATCTTTCCACAAATCCAGCCCTTCAAAGGATAATAAAGGGAAAACTTCAATACAAAGAGAGAAACTAAGCTCGAGAAAAAGAAATTAATCTTTCAACAAACCTAAAGAACACAGCCACATGAACAGAATTCCAACTCTAGCAACAAAAATAACAGGAAGCAATAACGACTTTTCCGTAATATGTAATAATTTTTAACCAGTTTTAAAATTTTAAGGTATATTTCATATGAACTAAGTTTTATTGTGCATTTAAAAATTGTACAACCTACTAGCCACTGATCATATGAAAATTTTCCTTTCTACACTGGTCAATTCTGTGGAGCAAAAAGCAAGACCCTTTTTCTCAAACTTCTCAGCTATCAATATAAACAGCTAGTAATTTTATCTTGTTGCAGTTCTTTTAACTTTCTCTGTTGGTACTGACCCAAGTTGTGTGTTTATGCTCTTGAAAACACACGTTGTAGCATACATGTAAAAGTTAAGTTGACAATGTTAAAGAAAAAGTTTTCACCTTCAACTCTCAAAGGTCTCAAATGTCTCATTTCTTATCTCTCCTTTCCCTTTTACAGGTGTTGAGACTACCAATACATGCCACTACACCTGTCTCTTTTATGTGGATTCACGAGATTAAAAAAAATTCTGGACATCAGGTTTACCCTGCAAGCACTATTATTACTCATTAGAGCTCACCAGCCCCCAATGTAATATTTCTAGTGAAATACTTGTTGTTCTCTGCTGTTACTGTCTTAAATGCTACCATTAAAAATCATAATTGGGCTTATTTTGATTCATTAGTTTTTTTTTTTTCCCTTGTTCCTGTCTGCCCTGCTCGCTCCAGTCAGCTCCGCTCACTCCAGCCAACCCCGTTCGGCCCCGCTTGCTCAGTCCCTGCTCTCTCCAATCCAAGGATTCATTTATTATTATTCATAAGTACACTATAGCTTACTTCAGACGCACCAGAGGAGGGCGTCAGATCTCATTACAGGTGAGCAGTCAGGTGCTCTTACCCGTTGAGCCATCTCACCAGACCAATTCGTTAGTTTTAACTTTAAACCTTTTAAACTTTATTCATGTATATGTATATATATTATATAACATAATTTTATCTATAAAATAGTTTTCTTTTTAGTTTATTTTTGGAATACTGGTTAAACACACAAACTTCAATTATATCACAGATTCAAACTCAAAAATTCAAAACTTGACTCCTCAAGTGTACTTATGACAAGGTTGGGCAAAAACATAACTACCTTTTCTAAAAAAACAGGAATAGCATCTACTACAACAGCAGATGACCGAGGGAGCGCTTCCATCATATATGTTAAGGCTCGGCAAGCATGATTCATCTAGAAAACAAGATGAGTTTGTATTCAATAAATACACAAAATAAAATTAAATAGACACCCCTTTAAAAAAATACATGAGTACTTACAATGTCAAAATTATGTTCCATCTGCAGTAATGTTATCTGTTAAAAACATAACAAAGTATTAGGAAAATTCCTGAAATATTCCTTCTTGCACTTCACTGAAATGGAAAGACTTGTTTCTTACACCACAGAAGAATTAACAGCAAGACATACACCAGAAACCATTATACTTACAACGTCATTCATTACATGCTATAACAAAGGTTTATTAATATTGCTATAAGGCACCAGTTTCATAACATAACCCAATCATTTCTGCTGCTTACAGCCAACCATTTTTGTAGTTCTAAAATCCTTCAGAAAACATAACTGAGGACTGACCAGTTGACAAATAATTGGTACAAGAAATGACCACCATTTCTTGAATTAACATTAACACAGACTGAAGACCACATAAATCACGTGCATGCCCGCAAGAAATAAGTACCATTGTAGCTGCTCAATAATCATATAGTAAAATGCAATTTGAAAATAGGAGTGATCACATTAGAGACTATAGCTAATAAATGACAAGTTTATTTAAGTCTGAATTTAAAGTATTTATTGTTTGTAGGAGACTTCAGAGATTGCAGCTTTTTTGGTCAAGGAAAAATGCAAAGCAGGAAACTTTTAAATGTTCTGTATTTCAAGTAAATACCCTTCAATTAATTGCTGTTAATAACAAAACATAGCATATATTCTAATGTAATACCAAATTAATGTGTTTGTTCTCAGCTCTAAATTACTCCAGATAAATAAATATGTATAATACAAGCCTTGAAGATTTATATACATTTACCATCTAAATCCACTTAGAAAATACAGGGCTTTCATGCTAACAGAAAAAGGACCAAGTTTCCTAACTGAAAGATGGATTACTGGGCAGTGGTGGCACAAACCTTTAATCCTAGCACCTAAGAGGCAGAGGCAGGCAGATCTCTGTGAATGTGAAGTCAGCCTGGACTACAATACAAAGTAAGTTCCAGGATAACAAGGGCTATACAGAAAGACCCTTTATAGAAAACAAATAAAAAAGATGAAGTCAATCAGCTGTGAACACATTCCCTTATACCACAGGGAATACGTATGACCATAAATGCAAATGCCAATTCTTAAATTTCATTTCTGTTGCTATGATAAAATACCCCCCAAAAAAGCAATGTAGAGAAAGGGTACATTTTAGGTAATGAGTACAGGATAAAACCCATCATTTCCAGAAAGTCAAAGCAGGGACTTGAAGTAGATAAACAAATCAACAATGAACACAGAAAGAAATTATTGTGTTTATATATACTTGCTTCTGTTTGGTACCATCTCTGTATTTACAGTCTAGGAGAATAGTGGAGCCCTTGGTCTTGCCAAATAAGTAAATGTAACCAAGGCAACCCCAGACATGCCCCCATGCCAAGGTGGTCAAAGATCCCTCCTCAAGGCTCTTTTCTCAAATGTTCAGCTAGTAAAAAGGCAAAAAACCCTGCTTTATCACTAAACAGTTGCCAAAACCAAACCATTCCAAAAAAAAAAAAAAAAAAAAAAGATGATAGCTGTGTTTAAGACCCTTTGTGTTTGACAAGACTTAAATGAGAACTCCAAAAATGAAATATCAGCTTTCCATACTGTATAACTGTGATCAAATGAGACTATCTCATGTACTTCCTAACTTCGTTTGTAGCTCCTTGATATCTAAGAAGGTATAGTATTTATTTTTCAGAAATAAATTATGCTATAAATCTAGTATCTATATAAACATAATGGTGTACTGCCCAGCCTACGTAGCAAATCTTTCTCAACCAGGAAAATAAACCAGAGTAAGCTAGTTTATTATTGCCCCAAAGATTGGGAGATTGAATAAAAGGCCTAACATGTTTTTAAACAGTGAAGTATCAAAGCATTACTGATGGGCTGAATAACTTTAAAACCATTTAAGTAATTAATAGCAAGTAAGTGACTTCATCAAAAAATTAGCACAAAAATATTTACAAACTCAAGCTGGGTATGCAGCTCATTGAGAAAGAGTATATTTTTGTCCAGCATGCATATAGGCAAAGTAAGCCAACAGAAGAATGGCATGCTTACCAAAGCTGGAACAACACTCTTCACAGGAAACCCTCCTAGTGTCTCCTCATTCCCCATGACCAATAACTGACACATTTCAATGACTGCCTGAAGCTGTTGACTTTCATCACTGGCTTGTAGTCCTTGAAGAAGCTGCTGGGCCTTAGAACCTTAAAGAGAAAAGAAGACATTATTTTTAAACATTGAAAGTAGAAGACATGGCTCAGCAGTTAATACTATTATTCTTCCAGAGGACTTTAATTCTGTTTCTGGCAGCCATGCCAGGCAGCATACAACCATGGATATAAATGCAACTCCAAAGAATCTAACAGCTTTTCTGTACTACTCAGGTATTCATATGTGTGCACAGACAGACATATGCAAAAAATACTCACAAATACATGAAAAAAAAAGTTAATCTTTTTTTTTTTTAAGATTTATTTTATTTATTATGTGTAAGTACACTGTAGCTGTCTTCAGGCATTCCAGAAGAGGGCGCCAGATCTCATTAAGGATGGTTGTGAGCCACCATTGGTTGCTGGGATTTGAACTTATCACCTTCAGAAGAGCAGTCGGGTGCTCTTACCCGCTGAGCCATCTCACCAGCCCCCAAAAGTTAATCTTTTTTAAAATTAAAATAAACACTGATGAGCTAGGAAGATGGCTAAGTAGAATTCTGAGGTATTTCAAAGAAAATTTTTGTCAAATAATGTAGAAATAAAAGACTTAGGACAGAAAACTTTAAATACCTACTTCGGTAACAAAGCAAAGAGAAAAAAGGAAAGCAAGAATGTGTCTATAAGCAAAGATAGGCCTATGACACTAACACCAAAGGGAGAATTAGCTGCATCTGCTCATCCTTAACATGATTGAAGTTACTTGGTGTCTGTCTGCCTTCAACTGAAACAAACATTTAAATTTTAGCAGCAAAACTAACCACAAACTAACAACTGGTAGCTTTGCCATAAGTACACTTTCAAAGAAATGAAGGCAGTGAGTACAAAGTTGTTCAACAAAATTTCTTACGTGTCCAGGTGTTACATTTATTTAAATTTGCACACGCGGATTAAGTCGAAAACAGAAAGTGAGAAGGGGAAAGCAGAATTAAAACAGGTAGAAAAATGCATAAGACGTGAGATACTCTGTATAAAAACTGCTAACCTCTGTAGCTCTAATTACATTAGCAGATGCTGGCTACTAGAGTGGTTCCTTTTTTAAGCCTCAATGTCACTATGCAAATAATGAGTGAAGAAAGTGCTCAAAACTAAAGTCAATAATGAGGGCATAGTGTTTGCCTAGTATTTGAGGCTTGGGTTTCAATCTCCAGCATGGTAAACAAATTAATAAAATCTAC
Source organism: Mus minutoides (assembly GCA_902729485.2). NCBI lineage: Eukaryota > Metazoa > Chordata > Mammalia > Rodentia > Muridae > Mus > Mus minutoides. Next base: position 88,536 of record LR750082.1, on the reverse strand, counting down.
AAATGTGTTCTATCACTTCATGAATGCTTTCATATTCAAGACTTTTAAACTCATTTATTATTAAGTTTTGAAATATATAAAACTGGAATCAGCTATCTGAAAATAACTTTTGACATATATAAAATTTATATCAAACCCAGTTTCTAACTATAATTTAGGTTCAATGACATAAACCTCAAAAAGGCATGTGTGATCTTTTGGAAGACTTGTTTTCTCTACTGTATATAACAAACTAAACAACTAACTAAATATATGCTGGGCCTACCACCTTATAATTATATTTAAAAGTACACTGAAACATAATTCACAAACATGTTCAGAAAAACAAAACTTCTAAATTTAAAATTAACCATTAGTATCAGTACATCAGGTATATCACTACTGTTTAAATAATATATAAGTTTTTAAAAGGCGTTAACTAATAGGAATGACCACTAATTCCTAATTTCATCTAAAAAGGATGAAATGCTGTACACACCAAGTCTGTCTCAGCAACACAATCACCTAAAGAGAGAAATGCTGGCAAATACACCATGCATTGAGTGTTTCATAAACACTGAGGCTGACAATCCCAAGAATCAAGGACTGATTTCTTGGATTGGATCCACACTGTTTCTCAAAGTTACGTGTAGTTATTTTCAAAATGTGGTACAAATTTAAAACTTTTTAATGTCTAGAAATTAAAGTATTATGTGTTATAATGAGATTGAAATTATCTAACGATATATAATAAGTCTGAACTTCAGAAAGACAATGACCATATCCTAAGTACCTAAGTCAAAATCCACGCACTAGATCAGTAGATTTGGAATATAAGATCATTTTATACTCTTAAACAATTACGTTAGGGGGCTCAATGATAGGCACCATGTGACCAGCATGGATTAGGCCAACTTCTCACACTGTAAAGCCAGAAAGCAAATAGAATAAAAGCAACAATCACCACCCACCGCACTGTTTCTCAAAGTTAAGTGTAGTTATTTTCAAAATGTGGTACAAATTAAAAACTTTTTAATGTTTAGAAATTAAAGTATTATATGTTATAATATTAAAAATACCCTTTTCTCAAAACAAAAACAAAAGCTGTATTACTATGTATCTATCAAGTCATTTCAACACCATGTTAGTAACAACAGGAGACATTACTCCTATGCTTAAATCAAGTATATGGAACAACTGTACCACATTTTTTCACAAAGATTAAAAATATTAATTTAGGAGTAGAGAACCAATCCTGCTAATGATTGCTGTTTCAAAGTCAACATAAAGAAAAATAGGAATTAATGAATTCAGCAGCACTGAGTAAAAATACTCAGGCTGGCACTGGCAATGTAATGGATTAACTGAGGAGAATGGAGGGTCCTACTTTCATTCTTGTAATGCTACCAGCAGTTTGTACTACCAGTTCAGACAGCAACTGAGATGGAAAGGGGAAACTGGAGTGCTGCAATAACTAGTCTCACCCTTATCATTGTGAGGATTTCAAGAACATTCTGCATAGCCACAGACCAACACTTGAGAAAGTTTTTTGATTCAGAGCCAAGCAGTAATTATTTTAGGCTTTGCAGGCCATATGATCTCCACTGCAGTTATCCAACTCTGACTCTGGTACTATAGTTCCAAAGTAGAAAGAACAAAACTAATAAACATGGCCCTGATCCATTAGAATATTGAAATTCACTTAATTTGAAACTTAAAATAAGATGCTTCAAGTTTTTTTTCTAGTACATTTCCAAACATTCTTAGTTCTCAGGCTGCATTAAAAATAAGCATGCCAGTGAGATGGCACAGCCCAAGCCTCACAACCGACAAATTAAGCTCAATCTGTAGAGTGAGAAAAGCAACTCTTGACAACAGTCCTCTGACATCCACATAAACTCCCATGCAAACATTAAAAAGAAAACAAAAACAACAACAACAACAAAAGCTATGGTCCTAGGGAATAGTTTGTGGAACTCTAACATTTTATGTTTTGGGAAGAGAAAGAAAATAACTACCAGAAGTTATCTATCTGGTCAGGCCTCTTTAGCTCTTTTAGACAAAATGTTAGAAATACATAATAAAACAATTAATAGACTTAACTGATAAAAATTTGGGAATACAGAATTAAGAACTAGGGGAAAAAATCAACACTTCTAGAATATTAATGTGACAAATAATCTAAATTCAAGCAATAGCCTGGGAATATGGCTCATCAATATGCAAGCTCAATTGCCCCAACACTACCAGCACAGAGGGCAGGAGGAGTATAGAAGTTCAACATAGAAATCTGAAATAATCAATGAATTGCCTAGAACTGAAAAACACAGTATTGCAAATCAACTCACTACAGAGCAAGTGAGTAAAAAAAGATTGCAACAAACAACTTTTAGAAAAATAAAACTGATGTTAGACACAGTGACACTAAGTTCAAGGCCAGCCTGGGCTACACAGAGAACCTAAACACATGCACTCTCCCTCCACCTCACCATCACCACCCACACACGCAAACAAAAAGAATATCCTAAAACAAAAAGAAAACAAAAGTCAAATGAAAAGCTTAATGAAGATAAAACTATAGTAATCAGAAAGAAACAAAGTGCTGATTGAGAGTATTATGTCTAAGAAAATTTCAAAACACTAAGATTTCTCAAACAAAAACAGAAATGATTACTGGTCACTCTTAACACCTATGAAGTATGGCCCTTCAGCTGGAAATAAATCATGTAAGCAGAAATTAAGCCCAATGGAAAAATAAGCAATTTACATTACTTCTAAAACAATTGCTGTGTTAATAAAACCCTAACAAATGATAAAACAGTAATACAGAGGAGGTCAGGAACTAAACTGCTGCAATTCTTGCAACTGTTTGGAATATGACAAAAATATTAAAACAAACAAGCAATAATAAACAAAGGCGTGTAATAATCTCTAGAGTAACCATTAAAACACACAATAGAAGAGAAAAAATTAAAATACAAGATGAATATCAAACTGTAAGTCAATAATTCTCACCTTAAGTTTTTTAAAAGGCCCAAAATGTGACACACTATACTAGTGTTACACATAAGCGTGAAATACAAGGCAGTGGGGAATTTACAGTATCTAACAAAACTTTGGATACATCTATCATTTGATACAACCCTGTTTTCATAGGAAAACAGGAATTTGTCAATAGGCCCAATTTAAGACAAGAGGGAACACAAATTGGTTGAATTTGGCTCATTTTCTCATACTATAAAGCAACTATTAAAAAGGCTCATAATGCCAGATTCAATGTCAGTCTGCATTATACAATAAGGTATAAATTAACCTAAGCCAGACAGTGAAGGCTGTTTTAAAAATATTTATCTTAAAGATTTGAATGAAGTCAGGTTATGACTATGCCCTGTCTTTAATCACAGCACCTCAGAGACCCTATATTAAAAAAAAAAAAAAAAAAAGTAACCTCAAAAAGATCCCATAATCAAATGGTACAATGTAAACATCAATGAAAACCACTAATGTCATTTAATAACTGGAACAAGTGCGAATGCACTGTTTACAATGAAATGTGTCCCCAGCCACAACCATGTTTCCTGAAAAAAAAAAAAAAAAAAAAAAAAAAAAACACCCGTATAACTTAAGAGGATGCTAAAACTACCATCTTTTAAATTAGGCAAATAATCTCAACTATCCTATGTAATCAAACAAAAATGAAAGTCATCTTTTTTATGTATTTTCACTAAATTATTTAATAGTTTGATATAAAATGCTTCTACCTTGTAATTGTTATTACCTTGACATTTGAGTTTTTACAGTTTGTCAGGGGGCAACCAGAAATTATACAATTCTTTGTATGTGTGTTTATATTTCTCAGTTTCTATTCATGAATGCAACAGAGTATGCCTGTGCAGGCATGCCACGGCATGCATATGGAAGTCAGAAGACAACTTACAGAAATCAGTTCTCTCCTTCCACTATGTAGGTTCCAAGCATCAAACTCATGGATCATGAGCTGCTTCTGGACATGTCACCAGTACTACAATCATTACAATAAAAAAAAAAAAAAAATGCTAGCATTTTGAGTGATTATTTCTTATTGGGGTGGGGGTAGGGGATACCAAATCCAGGTATAAAGATGTGAACTTAAGAACACTTGCTCTTTAAGATCAGATTTGATTCCCAGAATTACCAACACTCAAATGGAGACTAACTACAGCTCTACTGGTTATATGACACTCTCGAGCCTTCTGAAGGCACTGCATGCACATGGTGTGTGTGTGTGTGTGTGTGTGTGTGTGTACACACACGCACATGGTATGTGTGTGTGTGTGCGCGTGCGTGTGTATACACACACGCGCACGCACACACACACAAGTGCAGGCAGGCAAAACACTCATATACATAAAGTCAAAATAAATTTTAAAACAAATTCAAATGTAAAGCAGCCATTAAAAGTAGCTGAATATTATAGAGAATATGTTAATAGAAATTTGATGCTAGATACTAAACATGGTTAATAAACATGGTAACAATAACCTAATTGTGTATTTGTGTTAACAAATTACTAATATAATTAAGAGTTTTAATTTTTTAATGTTAGTAATTCAGTCCAAACTACCACAAGGAATAATATGATTAAGCATAAGACTAAGGATAGAGAGATGGATCAGCAGTTAAAAGCTATCATTGATCATTCAAAGGACCCAAGTTCACTTTTTAACATCCGTACCAGGCAGCACAATTACTTGTAAAACCAGCTCTATGGGATCCATCTTCCTTTGCTGGCTTCTGAGCCCCACCCCATCACATAAACACATATGCATACACATGCACAAGGACAGGCAACATACCACAAATACTATACATGGGATATGGAGCAAGATATGGGGCTAGATATACAGCTCCGTGTTTAACAGCACTGACTTGTATTCCAGATGAGCCAGGTTCAATTCCTAACACCCTCATGGTGGCCCAAAACCTTCTGTAACTTCAGTTCCAGAAGATCTGATGTCCTCTTCTGGCCTCAGTAGGCACCAGATATACAAAGGGTACACAAACATACATGCAAGCAAAGCACTCAGAAACAATAAAAATTAGTAAGGCATGCAAGCATTACACCAGCTAAATATGGGATTTCAATGTCAACAAACTTACAAAGCCCTGACACAACTTCTCGTCCAAATCTTCAACTTAATGAAATGGCAAAATAAAGTTTATTTATTTAAAGAACAAAAACAAAAAACAAGAAGCATATTAACTGACGGCAATATATGAATCCATATTAAAAAAAATTTAAAATGCTTTTAGGATAGTAATAGTTGATAAACATAATGACACTATTATCTTCAGCTTTTTAAATGACCTTGATTATTTTTAGATAGTTAAAATATATGCAGATGCCCATTAGCTTTCAGTGTGAAGGGAAAGACTAAAAACTGTAAAGCTCTCAACTATGGCCTGGGGCTGTATTTAATTTTTATCCTTATCATGCCATTCCCCCCACCTCCAAACTATAAAATGTTTTCCCATCATTCAACCTTGTAACTAGCCTACCAGGGCACTCCATGGCTTGGTATATCTGCGCACCTTTTGGGTTTTAAAATCTATCACATCCACACTTCCCTGTGGATGCTCTACTTTCTAAACATGCAAACTAAGCCCCCATTCCATGTAATATACATTCTTTCCTTTGGATCTATGTACTATGTACTATGAAATCTTCATGTTTCTGCAGTTTCTCTAAACAGACTTCCTCTCTACTTTCCCAGCTGGCCTACATTCTTACTGTTTTCCTTCTCTGCATTTTAAACATATTGTATTACCTGTGTCCAAAGTAGCTCCATGTAGAAAACAACTCTGCTTAATTATATTATTAGTACCTAGTAAATGGTAGCAAATAAAAGAGTTCTCAGGGATGCAGGTGTTGTAGTGTCCACCTATGAATCCAGTAAATGGGAGGCCCAAGGACCCAGAATTGTAATGAAGTTTGGGTGCTCACAGAATTATCAAAAAGGAAACTTGATGACAGGGTGGGTTATGCTGAGATGTAGAAAAACAAAAACACAACTGGTTTAAGTTTTCTTGCTATTAAGCTAGAAATGGGTTGTCATAATTGCTTGGGGGTGGGGAAAGCACACCAGAGGAAAGCTTCAGATACAGAAATAGAAAATGTAATGTGTGTGTGTGTGTGTGTGTGTGTGTGTGTGTGTGAGAGAGAGAGAGAGAGAGAGAGAGAGAGAGAGAGAGACAGACAGACAGACAGACAGACAGACAGACAGACAGACACAGATAGACAGAGACAGTTCTCTATGTTTTGGCTGTCCTCGAACTTGTAGACTGTTTCTGCCTCCCAAGTCTGGATTAAAGGTATGCATCATCACACCTGGCTTATAATGCAATGTTTTAACTACAAAATAAAACAGGAGCAAGGAAGATGGCTTAGCAAATACAGATGCTTGCTATAGAAGTCTGTTAACCATATAAAGTTAACAAGGACTAATTATAAAGTAGCCCTCTGACCTCCACATACTTGCCCTAGCATGCATACACACACACACACACACACACACACACACACACACACTCACCATCAATGCTTGATGGGACGCATCAGTCAGCTACCAAGCTGACCAAAGTTATAAAAAAAATTTACTAAATGCAAGTCAAGGAAAACATTAACTGGAATTATAGGACAATATTTCAGTTATAAATCAAGACTATGTATTAGTCACTGTTAGGTCAACCATGAATGTAGGCTCTGGGTTATAATTAATCTGACAGTCTGTTGAGAAGTAATGCTGCTGAGAAATCATTCCTATCAGGTTCATGTTAACACTATCTTATGAGATGAAATTTGTGACACCATAAAAAGCTTTGAACAACAAAAAAAAAAGGTACAGTCAGATGATATAACTACAAGTCTAAATTCTAAGTAACTTTTAAAATACTTAATATGGATTTTTATAATTTCAGTTGGGTAGTAAAAAATAAGTTTAGAAGGAAACCTAAAATATACTAAATTATATACCAACAAATAACCAATAAAAATAACACATAACTAATTATTAGAGAAATAAAAATTGCAAAATATTCACTTACTAGCTCCGCTTCCAATTGTTCTATGGAAAAGTTGTGACATCCGAGGACCGAGAGGACCAAACAGGTGAGGAGGAAGACCCCTGGCTTCTAACAGAGCTAAAGGAAAAAAAAAAGGGGGGGGGGGCGCAATAGTTGAGTTGATTTAAAGCAACTGACCTTCCCCTAAAAATGTCAAGGAACTGATTCATCTCACACAATTGAGTTAGCACAAAGTTACTTTGCACTATGAATTTTACAAGAAATTACATTAAATTTCTAAAACCTTATACATACTCAAGTTAAAACACCTCATGCCATTTCTAAAAATGAAGTTTTGGAGAGAACTTAAAATGTATACAGATAGGAACTATTGATGAAAAACATAAAGTATTTTAGGTAAGTCGTGGACTAAGAAGCCTTGCCTCATTTTCCTATAAACATTACTTCCCAGAAAGATTTTGGTCACCCTGTCCAAAAGCATGAAAATCATAAACCACTTTTACCAGTTCCAAAGAAAAGCTATAGTTGATAAGTGGTATCATGGGGAAGCTTTTATAAACACTTGCTATGAATCTCAGAAACTTTTAAAGTAGTGTGGAACTTTCACATAATGTCTCTTGCAACCCTTACATTGGGAGTATATTAAGATCCATCATCTGAGATATAAGTACAAACCCACCTAATTCATACATCGAGTATATGTAATACAAGAGTGACAACATTAAAAAATAGAGAAAACCAACTACAGTTTACAAAAGAACATGGGGTGTAGGGAAAACCCACCCTATTAGATTTATGTTTTTAGATACTAGAGAACAACAACATATTGAGGTGCTTCGTAATTTATTACTAAAGCCAATTATACATGTAATCATGTCAAGATTTTTGAAAAACTATGAGGCTTTGCTTGGTTAAACAGTAAAAATGAAGACACAGGTCATCTCTGAACCCAAAGCGTCAAGTTAAGAAATAAAAAAGAAATTTTTCCCAGAAGGTGCAGGTATACCTAGAATTCCTAGACAATATTCTGAGAATATAAATGAATGGAGTCCAAGTCAAGAATAGGACTATCTGCAGCCTGTAGTAATCATTTCTTGCAAACTCAATGGCTGTCTTTACCTTGTAATCGTCCCATCTCAGAATCATCCGATTCACTCTCCCCAGAGGTGGTCATGCCAACAGCCCCTGCAACAGAACTAGAGGCTTGGGGAGAGGGGGAAGGTAAGGATTAGGAGGAGCATTTAATCTTTTATGTCTGGCTTACCTTAAAGAAAAACCAAAGCTTTACAGACTATAATAAGTTAAATCTCTCTTCCTACACATTAAATCATTTTACAACTCCCTGCCATATAAAATTCAGGAGCAAAGGAAGAGCTAAGTACAGTTATATAAACATAAATTTGCAACCTTCATGCCCTTGAAATAGCTTTCTCCTGGATTCCTCTGCCATTAGTCAATCAAGTCAGGCTGTTATTTAAGAAATGTAAATAATCATTTATCTATTTTCTCTAGCTGCAAGAGTGTGAAAAGATCATATACACTCTTCCTTTTAAAATGAAATACTGAAGACATACATTACAACTAACACAAGTGCAAAGAACTGCTATGAAGTATGAAAAAGAGAAGCTAAGATGCAAAAAGTTAAAGTAGAGTGAAGAAGCAGAAGGATTCCACTAAACAAAACATAGATGAGCCAAAACAGAAACAAAACCAGTTTAAGTTAACAGCATCAGATATTATAAATCTAACCAAAGGAGAAGAAACTAGTAGTATGCTAAATCACTAAGTATATGCTTAGACATCTACAGCTTCACACATAGGTTTGTTCTACATATTACCACATCATTCATTAGCAATACTCAGCCTACTTACTCGATAATGACAGAATGGAAGGCAAAAAAGACAGAAGTCTTTAACAGACATAAATTTTGAGAGCTCTTCTGAGCTGGGCATGATGGCAAGCTCATCATCACCATAGGAAAGCATCATCACCATTGGCAGTCAGGCGTGTGTGTGTGCGTGCGCGCGCGCGCGCACACGCGCGCGCACACACACACACACACACACGGGAGGGAGAGGGAGGGAGGGAGGGAGAGAGAGAGAGAAAGAGAAAGAATGAGAAACAGGATCCTGTTTAAAAGTAAAAAAAATTCGGACTAGAGAAATAGCTCAGGTTAAATGCACTGACTGCTCTTCCAGAGGTCCTGAATTCAATTCCCAACAACCACATGGTGACTCCTAACTGTCATTAACAGAATCCAATGTCCTCTTCTGGTGTGTCTAAAGTCAGTGACAGTGTACTCATATACATAAAAATACATAAATCTTGGGGCTGGTGAGATGGCTCAGCGGGTAAGAACACTGACTGTTCTACCAAAGTTCCTGAGTTCAAATCCCAGCAACCACATGGTGGCTCACAACCACCCGTAATGAGTTGTCGCCCTTTTCTGGTGCATCTGAAGTCAGCTACAGTGTACTTATAATAATAAATAAATCTTTTTAAAAAAAGAATAAGTTTCAAAAAAAATACATAAATCTTAAAAGCAGAAGATGCCAATGTGCCAGCCACCAATTCTACATTTTAGAAATGTTTTATGGACTTATTTTATGTATTCTTTCTTCTTGTGTATACTGTAAAGGATAAAGCCTTTGAGATTAAAAAAGATGATAAAAAAAAGACTAAACAAACTGCACTATACAAAAGCTATTTATGAGGCAGCATTAAGATGCTTATATGCTGCATTGTCAACATGTTTGTTTACAGAGATCCTTCATGCACAGGAAAAAAATTAAGCCTTCATCACTTAAGTGTTCATGCCAGCAAGGAATCAGGTTAGAACCCAGATAGCAAGGTTTCACTCCTATTCTCTGAAGTAAACACACCCCTCAGCTGGAATTTTAAATTCAGTTATAGTCGTTAAACTAATGTCCTATAAACAATTAATAGTATTTTAGGTACTAATTAAGACCTAACCTGTTAAAGTGGCTTTAACAGTATGGAGAAAGCAAACACAAAGTTAAACATAAAATACCCCAAGAATCTATAATGATTAAAATACCAATTACATTTCCACAAAGGTTTTAATCAAGAAATACAATTTGTAAAACACAATTAAGAGAGGCCTGTTCAGTGACAGAGGACTCAGATAATAAGGCAGGCCTTAGTAAAATCCTCATGGACAGAAAAAACAGACCAAAAAGATGTTACAATTCTATTATAGAATTCTAAATGAGAGCACCATCCACCCCCTTCCCCAAACCACTCTATAAAAAGGGATAGGTACTCTGCTTTTGCAAAAAGGTAAGTTGTCACAAAAATTTGCTACCACTCAAGACAAAGCAAACTTTATGCCAGCCCTTTTATGAGTGGCAGCCATCAGGTTTCTCCATCTACTGGTACCTGGGCTTACTGGTACCAAAACAGTGTCTCTCAGTGAACACAGACTTTACTGTATGTTGCCTTGGGCCAGTAGCTCACAGCTCTATAAACAGAAAAGTGTGAAGCCCAGCTTTTGACAGAGGTACTGGGGATCTCCACTAGCTAGAGTCCCTCCGCAGCCCTTGGTAGCTCTTTCAAAGTCTGACATAGTTGTCCAATAAAGTTACATTTACATACTGATTTACAAAATTAGGTATTCAGATCAGTCTAGGCTTTAAGCTAACTTACTTAATAGACAGACAGTTGTTTTGTGAAATGTAATCAACCAACAGCTGTCAACTCAAAAATTCATTAGTCAAGCCCAAAAACTTTATTCATGGTACACACCTTTTCTGTACTTTATAGTCAAATATAATATGACTATCAACAGAGAGAGTCAAAACCCAGATTTTCTATTAGAAATAAAAAAAATTTTTATAAAGGAATTTTATTTTAGAATGCCAAGTTTATAAACAGTTCAACCTTTTACAATGGAAAGATAAAACATAATAAGACTTACAGAATGATTTTCACTTGCCAGAAATTGCTAAGTAGCATTAGCATATGTGTAGGTAAAGGAGGCAATAGGAAGATCTATGTCATAAAATTCTGTACTAAGGCAAAAAGAGCACAGTTGTTCTTTACTGTGCGTTCCATCATCTGGAAATACAGCCATAATATAATTTGTAGTATTAAAAAAATGTAATTAGGAAAAGAAAAGCATTAAAAACCGGGTACATTCCAGATGGTGGTAGCACATGCCTTTAATCCCAGCACTCCAGGAAGCAAAAAGGCAAGTAGATATCTGTGAGTTTGAGGCTAACCTTGTTTATAGATCAAATTACAGCAAAGAGAAATCCTGTCTCAAAAAATTTGAAAAGGAAAACTGGGTACTGGGTATTGTAGCTTCCACCTTTAGTTCCAACACTTAGGAGAGGAGACAGGGTAAGCTCTATGAATCAGAAACCAGAGTGGTCTATATAGGGACTAACAGCCAGCCAGCAATACACAGTGAGAACCTATCTTTCATTGTCTATAAAACTATATCCTCCTTATTTTATACACTTTTAACTTCAAAACAAAGTAAAACCAAAAACACAATAAACAACACCCAAACCCACTTTTTGGTGATGGTGGAGTTTTCCTGCTTTAAGACATCAACAGAGTAGAAGAAAACCACCACCAGACATCACAGCCAGGTACAGCCATGTTAAAAACAAAACCAGCTGCTTTCTAGGATATGACCTGATCATTTCTGGAAGTTAGGAATTCTTAATATAAAGTGAATGCCAAAATATGCCTATTTTTCCTTGCCATTTCACTGTTCTGTAAGAAGTCTTCTACCAACTACAGACATCACTATTCAAGAGACTGACTTCAAAAAGTAGTTGAAATGACCACAAATAAGTCCTCTATGCTAACTTAGGTCTGTATTTTACAGGTAGAGAAATTTTTCCCAGAAGTATTTTACAACCAGAGGAACTTGTACTATCCATAAAGAACCCCACCACAAAGCATATTAAACCCAAATGCTCCTCTAACAAAAGTTAACATCCCACAACTTACTGATTTTAAATGTGAATGACAATAAAATGCACTATATTCCCTTGAAGCATTTATCCTCAATAATATATTGAAGATCAAATTCCCCTTTCCCATTTTCCTTTCTAACCTTGGAATGTATGCATACAAATTAAATTCTTCTAATACATAGGGAGAAGACAATGGTGTACCATGTACTTGGTTTCTAAGACCTGGATTGAAAGGTCATGCATTTTAGCTTGGAATTCTGGGAAAGCTTAACCAATATGTGCCTCAGTTTTCCCTCATTTATAAAATGGCAGTAACAGAACTCACACCTCAGCAGGTTGTTTTCAATATCCAATAAGAATATGTGGGAAATGTTTAAAGCCACATCTGCAGAGTGAACAGGTGTTGCTGTTAAGTACTATAACTATCAACTTTTACAATATATTCAGAAATTCCATTCCTGTCACTCATTTGAGAATTGGCATCACACTTCCATATTCCAACTTGAAATAAATAACGAAAGGGTAGAAAGTAATATTGAGTACTAGGAAAGAGTTGTGTATTTTCAACAGCCTTAATGAGCCTGCAAATGAATAGTTTGTATTCTTCCAAATTTTTACCAATTAACTATTAAGAAAAAGATTTTTTTAAATTTCATTTCCAATTAGAAGAGATGCTACAAATCCACAAATTTTTTTTCAAAAATTACAATATAGAAATTACATCAAAATTAAACTAAGCTAAGCAGAGTACAGTAATTGTAGGTAACCAGACCTTTTCCAGCAAACTATGATTTATGACCAGCTATAGGCATGAGAGAAAACTACTGTATATCCTAATATTAAATCATACTACATGAAAGTGCTTTTGTTCATTAGTTCATTATGCTTTGCAACTAAACTTGATGTGTCATGATTATAGAAATATACATTCACAACGATAAACTACAGTATTTTTTTCTGCTTAAATAGAGCAATTTCATACTAGATTTTAAAATTCACTTGCCACAATTTTGGTAATGGGAACAGATACTTAAAGCAAAAAGAAGAAAAATACATGCTTTTTCTTGGCCAACCAAGATATCAAGAAAAAGAAAAATAAGCCCATAAAAAATCTAAATATTACTAAAGTAGCTTCAGAACAAAAATAAATTTTTAGGGCTTATACAATGCTAAGATCTACATGCTTAGAAAGCAAATAAAGTACACCTTCACTTTTTTATTATGAATTTAAATTCAATGAAACAATCATTACTTAACTCTAACCAAAATATAAAAACCTTAAATGGAAAATTTATACCTTACTATAAATCCCTCTGAAAGTAGTACATGTATAAACTTGTTGAGAATTTAAATCTTAACAACAAATAAGCCCACAAATCAAGAGCACCCAATCTATGACAATCTATGTTTCATGGAAACCTCTATGGTAATTCTCTCCCCTCCTTTCATCCTACTTAGGATATAGAACAAAAAAATTCATCCAAAGATAAATTTGTGAAACAAACATACAAAAATATATGTGTTTTAGGGCTAAGAAGTGCCAGTATACCTGCAGCTCCTTGGGGAGCTTCATCTGTCCGGGCAGCTGAGGAATTTACTGTCTCCTGGTTGCTTTCAGGGTCTGCCATTTTCTCTTGCCGCCGGGCCTCAGCTGCTCCTCTCTTGCCCAGGCCAGAGCCTCGCCGACTGTAACAGAAAAATGTCACCATAGTCAGCATTACCAAGGCACTAGGAGCAATGTATAGACAACACAAAGCTGAAATTCACAAGAGTACAAAGCCAGTTTCTTCTCCCTTTTAAATAAAAAATTGTTATAGAAAATCACTACGACATTGTATATCTGAAATTCTTCCAAGTTATAGCTTACACAATACAGGCTTCTGTGTTACTGGGAGCTGTTGTCATCTTTACAGACAGACATGATTTTTAAACACTTTTAGCTAAATGAAAAAGCAGATCCTTCTGGAGAGAGAAAAAAAAACTACACATTTAAAATACAGTCTCATTTACAAACATAGACAATAGACAAAGGCTTACAGAGTACAGCAACAATAGGAGGATCAAAAGAACAGGGATATCATGCCCATACTTTATGTCAAACTATCTAAATCATCTAAATTCAAATATCCTAACACTGTAAAAACAGTTAAGGGGCTTAATATTTATAAACAACTGATGACTTGGGAAGATCTGACTCTGGGAAGAACAGAGGTACAGAATACAATATAGGACATAAAGTAATCACACGTTATCATCAAGTACATTTTATTGATAATGATCTGGTAAATTGAGAAATAGATGACCAACATTACAAATACTTAAGACACAGTTTTCTGATTTACCTGAGGATATGATAACTCCTAAGGGTAAAAGTCTTAGATCACCAGTAAAATCAGATAGTGAGCACTCACTCAGTGAGCATGAAAATTACCTGAGGACTTGGAGTTTCATTCTTAGTGAAAGCTAAACAGGGGTGAGAAAGATTAACTAATGTTTCCTTCATAAGTAAATAGTTCGCTCAAAACCTATTCAAAATTCATCCAACATTTAATTTTTACAGTAATCTAGACTAAACATTCTGTATTTACAAGTTGCTACCCTTAAAGATTGTTACTCTGAAATAAGCACAGAAACTCATTAGATCACAAGAAAGCTCTAAAAATTCAGGCAAGGTTGTGAACAAAGACTGCTAGATAGCTTATACAGAGCATGACCATCAATATAAAAAGTATTTCTATATACAAAGTATATATAAAAATTCTACATAAAAAGTAATTTTATGTTCAGGCAGTGGTGGTGCACACCTTTATTCCCAGCACTTGGGAGGCAGAGGCAGGCAGATTTCTGAATTCGCGGCCAGCTTGGTCTACAGAGTAAGTTCAAACAGCCAGGGCTACACTGAGAAACCTTATCTCAAAAACACAAGACAAAACAAAATAACAACAAAAAAGTAATTTTATATGCACTGATCAAGAGGTCATGTGCACCCAAAGCAAGCAATGAAAAAGAGAACGACACTAAAATATCTATCTTCACACACAGCAAATTCAGACTATACTCCCTCGGTAAAACTGAAAGGGGACTGGAGAGTTAGTGCCACAGTTAAGAGTACTTTTAGGCCAGGCAGTGGTGGCGCACGCCTTTAATCCCAGCACTCGGGAGGCAGAGGCAGGCGGATTTCTGAGTTCAAGGCCAGCCTGGTCTACAAAGTGAGTTCCAGGACAGCCAGGGCTATACAGAGAAACCCTGTCTCCAAAAACCAAAAAAAAAAAAAAGAGTATTAGATATCAAAGATCAATTAAGACCCAGAATCTGTGGGGAAGTTCACAATTGTCTACTGGGGTGGGGTAAATCAGTCAGTTTCAGTACCTACAGCCACCTCCATATATCAATAATTGAACAATTAAAAACCTGGCCCAAAATGGACCAAAAGCTCTGTAGAACTCAGAATTATTTCTCAGGAAGGTATTCCTAAGAAACCTCAAATACACTCAGTTACACTAATTCTAGATATTTTAAAAGCAGTATGAAGAAAGTATGTGTGTGGGAACCAGGGCATGGGGGTGGGGGGTGGGGGTAAGACAAGGTTTCTAGGATATCTGGGATATTCTAGAATTCCCTTTGTAGACCAGGCTGGCCTCAAACTCATCCCAGAGATACATCTTCTGGGATTAAAGGTGTGCATCACTACACCTAGCAACTGTTCAAAATTGTAACTATAATAGAAATCTGCCACCAGAGTGCCAGGAAGCACTAGGTCCAGCCGAACCTAGTGTCTAGATACTAGTAATTAACTGTAAAATGTCTCATCTTAGCAAAAGAAGAAATAAGCTTAAACATATCAAAAGTAACATGGTTTATGTTATGCCTAAGGCTTTGATTTAAAAGTAGGGATTTGCCAGGCATGGTGGTGCACAGCTTTAATCTCAGCACTTGGGAGGCAGAGGCAGGCGGATCTCTGAGTTTGAGGCCAGCCTTGTCTATAGAGTGAGTTCTAGGGACAGCCAAGGCTACACAGAGAAACCCTGTTTTGGAAGAAAAAAAAAAAGTAGGGATTTCACTTTGATGCTTTTAATTTGCCTTGCTTTGGGATAAAGTCGATGTAGCTCTTTTGTCCTGAAACTAGCTATGTATACCAAGATGTAATCTGCCTCTTCCTCCAAATTTTAGGATTGCTCAACCAAACCACACCTGCCTGAGTTTACTCTTTATTTCCACTGATAATTCGTACAATAGGAATGATATACAAAACTAGAGTCATGAAATATATTTGTTGCACTGACCAACATAAAAAGTGATGGTTTGGGGGTTTGTTTGGTTTGTTTTGTTTTGGGGGGACAGAAATGGTGATGTGAGCCTGTAATCCCAGCACTCCAGAGGCAGGTGGAGTTCAAGACCAGTCTGCCCTACAGTAATTTTCAAAACAGCCAAGGCTACACAAAAACTCTAGACTGGGCAGAGGGAAGGTTATTTTTTAAAAGAAAATTGTGAATAAAGTTATGTAAAGTAATTCCATTAGTTTTATTTAATATGTAAATTGCACTGCTATAACTGGGCCGGGTGTAGAGCATACCCCTGTAATCCCAACACTTGAGAGACTGAGGCAAGCAAAGATTAAAAGTAGCAGGCTAGGGGCCTACAGAGATGGCTCAGTGGTTAACAGCACTGATTGTTCTTCCAAAGGTCCTGAATTCAACTCCCAGCAACCACATGGTGGCTCACAACCATCTGTACAGCTACAGTGAGCTCATATACATAAAATATATACATATACATTTAAAAAAAAGTAGCAGGCCACATAGGACACAAACCAGGATCTTGTCATAAATAATGGAAGGGAGACAAGGAAACAAAGGTAAAGAGAAATTATACAAACAAAAAAAGAGGGGGGGGGGATGGTGTAGAGGGAAGGAAATTTTCAGTAATGTTAGTAATTATAGGAAGATTTTGATCAAAGCTGAAATAAAATCTATGGGCTCAAAAATAAATTACCTGGTACTAGCACAGGAGCCCGTGGTCTTTTGGCGTGTGCTCCTCCTCAAACTGGGGAGCTCAGCAGGTGGGGACTCACTGCGCTTCTTGGTAGACTTTCTTAAACCTATAAATGGGAAATAGAAAAGTTGTAAGTTTTTGTGAATTAAATCTAAGGAACCTTTGCTTTTTAAAAGCCTACCAGTTCTTTCTTCAATTCTTAAAGATCTGAGCAATCACTCAGCCCAAACCTTACCTTATAGTAGCAGTCCAGCCTTTCCCTCCAGCTTCTGAGCTTTCCCTGGTATATATTCTGAACTTCAAGAATTTAATCACATTAACTTTACACTACCCCTTCACCCATTTTTGGCTACTTTACATAAAGCTAAATCAAAAACAACAGAGAGAGAACAAAACATTTATGCCATCCCATGAGCACAGAACTAAAGATTAGTGGAATATATACTTTTTAGATCATGATTAGGAATCAACCCAGTATACTTTAAATTTACTCTATAAGCTACCTAATGCCTTTATAGTGATAGCTGCTACTAAAGTGCAAATAACCAAGAATTTATTTCATTAAAAGCCATGAAAGCATATATCAACCCCTCTCCTTTTCAATGGTACAATATTTGATAGTATACTGGATAATATGCTCTATTTAACTCCAGAACTTCAATAATGAAAAGACTCCAAAGTCAATATTGATAGGTTTTGTGAATACTACTAAACTGACCACGTATGTTAATTGAATGTGAGCTTTTCAGGGGAACAATTATATACTTGGTCTTGATTACCTATCTTTTTTCCAACTCAGAGATCTGCCTCTGCCTGCCAAATGCTGGGGACTAAACTCCTGGCTCTTCCGTTTATTTTTAGGTTTAAATATGCCAATTTGTTTAAAGTGCAAACTCTCTACTGGGTAGGAGGTGGAGGAGCAACAAAGACAGGACCTCGTAATGTAGCTCCCTCCAGATATTCTGATATTTGCCTTGTCTCTCAAGTGCTGAGATTAAAAGAGCGCACTACCACTACCATGTCTTGGCTACTCTTGAGTAGCCAATAAAGGGCCTGGGAAAGAACTAAAAAAATAATTCTAGATATCAAGGGGACTGGAGAGATGACTCAAAAATTAAGAAGTTTTACTGTCCTTGCTCAAAATCCAGATTCAGTTCCCAACACTCAATGGCAGATCACAACCACAACCACCTGTACCCTCCCAGTTCCACGGAAGTCTTCTGACTTCCCCAGGATCATGCTCTCCCACTCCTTGTGCTACATTACACACACACACACACACACACACACACACACACACACACACACTCCTTGTGCTACATTACACACACAAACATATATATATATATATATATATATATATATATATATTTAAATATCTCCATTCTTTATTCCTAAGTGAAAATTGCTGCTCATTCAAGTAGAAATCGTCTTTATTGTCAAGAAAGTTGAAGAATGAGTCAAAAAGCAGACGCTATAATGACACAAGTCTATGGCCATAGTGACATTTAATAATATAAACAAAACTTTTGGGAAAATTTTATTTCTGGCCGGGCGTGGTGGCGCACGCCTTTAATCCCAGCACTTGGGAGGCAGAGGCAGGCGGATTTCTGAGTTCGAGGCCAGCCTGGTCTTCAGAGTGAGCTCCAGGACAGCCAGGGCTACACAGAGAAACCCTGTCTCGAAAAACCAAAAAAAAAAAAAAAAAAAAAGAATTCTTGAATTTCTTAGCTGGGTGTGGCGGTGCACGCCTTTACACCCAGCACGCAGGAGGCAGAGGCAGGTGGATCTCTGAGTTGCAGGCCAGCCTGGTCTACAAAGTGAGTTCCAGGACAGCCAGGGCTATACAGAGAAACCCTGTATCGAAAAACAAAAACAAACAAACAAACAAAAAAGAATTCTTGATTTTCTTTTTGGGTTGTTTCTGTTTATCAAGACAGGGTTTCACTATATAGCCCTGGCTATCCTCTATCTACCTCTGCCTCCCAAGTGCTGGGGACTAAGTGTATGCGCCACTGCACTGCTCTTCCATTTATTTTCATCCAATTTCTTGATGTAGTCAAACACCTAGGCTTTCTCTTCTCTTCTCAGACTTTATTCTTGATAACAAGAGATAGCAATAGAGCTGACAACAACAAGTGGTATCTCTATTATTTTTTAACATTTAAAAAAAAATCCAGCCACTTGTGTAACACGCTATAAACCTTGTTTTGGGGAAATGGAAATGCCAAGTATTATGTTCAAGAGCCTGGGCTGTCTCTGAAAAAGAGAGAAATTTTATTCAAGGTTACCTCTGCTACACAGCTATTTTAAAAGCACCTGACTTACACGAGACCATATCTCAAGAAATCAAAAACACTCAAAAGCAAAGGGGAGGGGATGATAAATATACAGAATAGACATTAAAATAGCAAAAACACCTTTACTTATATCACTTGAAAATCTGTTAAGATCCAAAAGGAGGTGGCACAAGTCTTTAATCTAGCACTCAGGAGTCAGAGGCAGATAGGCAGATCTCTTGAGTTGAGGCCATCCTGGTCTGCAGACTGAGTTGCTGAACAGCCAGGACTATACTGAGAAACCCTGTCTCAAAAAGCAAAAACCAAAACAAACAAACAAAAAAAAAAAAAACCTTTAAGAATGCAGTGTTAGACTGGGTGTGGTGGCGCACGCCTTTGATCCCAGCACTTGGGAGGCAGAGGCAGGCGGATTTCTGAGTTCGAGGCCAGCCTGGTCTACAAAGTGAGTTCCAGGACAGCCAGGGCTATACAGAGAAACCCTGTCTCGAAAAACCAAAAAAAAAAAAAAGGGGGGGGGGTGTTGGGTGTATATCTTTCTATATAACATGATAGTAACAGAAACAGGACTAAAGCAAAGAAACGCCACTGTACAGGTGCATAGAAAAACTCTTGCCTTCTGAATAAAAACTAAAAACATGCACTTTCTCCCCCTTCACAAAATGCCACTAAGATAGCATTTTAAAAAAAAAATCATCTGAGGCTGGAGAGTGATTAAGAACACTGACTACTCTTCCAGAGGTCCTGAGTTCAATTCCCAGCAACCACATGGTTGCTCATAACCATCTGTAATAGGATCCGATGCCCTCTTCTGGTGTGTGTCTGAACACAACTACAGTATACTCATTACAAAAAGAAAGACATGGCTCAGTGGATAATGGTACTCTGAACAAGCCTGAAGAGAACTGGATCTATAAAGTTGTCCTCTGACCTTCACACTTATATGCCTAGACAGACAGACAGAAAGACAGGCAGGCAGACAGACAGACAGACAAGATTAGACAAGAAAATAATGCTCAAGAAAAATTTAAAGGAAAAGGGCTAGTCATAGAGCTAGAGACTTAGTATATTGGCAAAACTTGCCAATATATATGGCATGTATAATGTTCTGAGTTCTATCCTAAGCAACAACACACACACACACACACACACACAAAATCCCATTAAAATTCTGAATATATGACCTGCCATATTGTTTATTTTTTTAATCCTGTCTTGTAAAAGTTAATATTAGTTTCAAAATAAGATTAAAGGAAAGTTTGGCCCTAACTACATGTAGTGGTTTGAGAGAAAATGGCTCTTGTAGGCCCACAGGGAATGTTGGCTCTCAATCATCTATAATGGGACACAATTCTGGTGTCTGAAGATAGCCAAAGAGCACTCATAAATTAAATAAATAAATCTTGGGGGGGGGGGGGTGGCCTACTACCTGGGTGCTGCCAGGCTACCCAGCATAATAATGAACCAAATCTCTGAAACTGTTAAGCTAATTTCAATTAAATATTTTCCTTTATAAGACTTGCCGTAGTCATAGTATCTCTTCACAGCAATAAAACCCTAAGATACTATCTATGATTGAACACTTATTCATAAAACTGGCAGGAGTAACTGAAACTAAGAGCTGAGTGTTCACAGTGCAGAAACAGACTGGCACAACGGCCAAAGCACTGCTCTGTTTGCTGAAGGTACTTAACTTTCAGTTGTGCTTCTTTCTGTGATAGCCACATACCAAGGATTATGTAATAAGTCTCTGCAGATATGGACTTACTTTTTAAATAAGTATTATGCCCATTTCACAATAAATTTTATAAACTTTCCAGAAATCACCTCCTAAAATGACAGAAGTGGGATTCAAAGCCAAGACTGTTGATCTGTACTTTGGACCTTCTCCCACAAAACATTAATATTTCAAAACCAGTAACAGATCCCTTTCTCTTAATCTCTTCATTTCTCTTCATCTCTATACATTTTCACTTTAAGACCAATTTCAAAATGGCCTGAGTTTGAATCTCAGCACTATGACTTCTTTGCTTTATGACCTTGGACAGAAAATAGAGAAGCAATTCACTCCATATTCTACCTATAATCTCAGAGTTCTACTTGCATAGAAATCTAATGGACAAATGAGATGATCCATGACTAGCATAGTAAATATTGGCTAGTTTTTTGTTCTGAAATTGTTTATTTTTCAAACAAAAACCAGCAGGGCATTGTGCCATATACCTTTAATCTTGGCACTTAAAAGCAGAAGCAGTCAGATCTTTGAGTTTGAGGGCTGCCTGGTCTAAATAGTGAGTTCCAGGACACTTAAAGCTGTGTAGAGAGATCTGTTTCAAAAAACCAAAACAGCAAATATATGGCCAATGATGTAATATGAATCCTGCAATTCAGAAGATAGTACTCGCTAATTCATTCGCAAAGGGACATCTTTTTATTTTGTGGGTCTTTTTTTTTTTTAAACATTTATTTATTTTATATATGTGAGTACACTGTAGCTGTCTTCAGACACACCAGAAGAGGGCATCAGATCCCATTACAGATGGTTGTGAGCCACCATGTGATTGCTGGGAATTGAACTCAGGAACTCTGGAAGAGCAGTCAGTACTCTTAACCACTGAGCCATCTCTTCAGCCCCTTCGAGGGTCTTAATATTATCAAATCTATTTTTTTTATTAGTAAAACAAGAGAACTAACAAGATAGAAGGAGGAGGAGGCAGGGAAAACAGTGAAGAAAGCAAGAGTTTCAAAGACACAACAAACAACAAACTATCTTCAAATCCTAATTATCTATCCCCCACTTTAAATGCATAAAGCATATAAAATGCTCGGGAAACACCCTGGAATAAAATTCCCAAGAAACTAAACTACTACTACATTGTTTTTAAATCATATACAACTAATATAATAACCAGTACTTACTAGATGCTTTAAAAAAAAAAACTTACCAGTTCCTTCTCTTATTTCAATAGCTTAGGCTATAATTAGAAATTAGAACAAGTAGTAGCAGTGAGATTAGGAAAGCACTAACCACATACAGTCTGAGAAAGTGACATTGCAAAATGGAAAGTGGCACTGTAAAATGAAGTCTGAAATTATAAATAACATAAAGCAAGTTTAATTGAATAATTCATTTGTTTTGGTTTTTCCTCAATGAAAGTACTATAGAAAAATCAAGAAAACTGCATTAAAAAGTCTGTGCTGTCTCACTACACAATGGTCATGAAGGTTCATGGAATCCTCCAAAAAACATACTTCTAAAATTAGATGATAAAACCCTATGACTGAAGTTGCCATAATCCTAGAAAGGATACAGAAAAAAAACAAGCTAGCACTGGACTTAAAAGTTCCTCTTTTTACTGCCTAGTCCTCATAGTACTGGTATTTTGTGTTCTAAGACTATTGAGAGAGTCTTACTTAGCTGTGGATCTTAAGTCAAGATGAGCCAACTGACACAGTAACAATATGTGAAACAGGTTACCAACTGCTTTCTTAACCACGTTGATGATCTACAGGAGTTAGTTCACTGACTGCAGAAGGTTGGGGTGGTATGTACTGAGAAAGCTACTGCTGCTATTTTAACGTGTATCAACTAAATGCACATGGTGTGCTTAACATTTTTCTTCTAAATAACTATATTGATGCTCACAGGTGGGTGGAACTATTTGGTGAGATAGGCATCTCAGCAGTGACCAGTGGTAACTATCTGTATGGACTAATAAGAATGAAAGAGTGCTTAATGCTTTAAAGGAACATCCATACCATGCCCTACAAAGTTCAAGGAACACAGACAGCAGAAGAGGGTGGAGGAACTTAATAGTTGGGCCAGTAAGACAGAACATCAGTTGTTCAGTCCTTAGAATCTAAAATGGAAGGTAGAAGGGAACTAAAACTCTGCCCTAGACTTAAATGTGACTATCACCCACAACACATACTACTCACACTGCTCATCCTTCTTCATCCCATCATACAGACAGACAGACCGACCACACACACACACACACACACACACACACACACACACACACACACACACACACT
Organism: Mus minutoides; assembly: GCA_902729485.2. Taxonomy (NCBI): domain Eukaryota; kingdom Metazoa; phylum Chordata; class Mammalia; order Rodentia; family Muridae; genus Mus; species Mus minutoides. The sequence continues at coordinate 65,218 of LR750082.1, read as the reverse complement.
GCTGTCAAGCCTAGGACCAGAGAGTTTGATCCCTGGAATCGACAAGGTAGAAGGAAAGAAACTCCCACAAGTTATCTTCTGACTTCAACATACACTAAACGATACCTGTGAACCACCATTCTCAAATACACAAATAAATGTAATTTTGTTCAGAAAAAAAAAAAATGAGGGAACAGGGCAAAGGGTGTGAAATGCTACCTCCCCAATATGACTTGGTTTTGCAATCCTGAACACAAAGCAAAAGCTGTAATCAAGGCTTTCACATGATAAGACTAGGCTCATCAACAATCTGTCCTATAAAGGGTAAAGGCTCAGAGACGACCCCTCCTCCAACCTGAAGATTTATACGTAAAAAAATTGATGATAAAGGTAAAGACATTTCGTAAGTGGCATAAACTGTTAGGTAAATGTCCTAGAAATAAATAATCACTAATGCTATATTCCTGTAAGTGGCCCTAGTGAAATTTATTCATTCACACATATGCACAGAGGAATGCAACATTTAAGTTGGGGAAGTAAGGGGATTTTTCAGAAGGAAACAAAAGAAGGTAAGAAAATAGATGACTAAATTACGTACATTTATGAAGAGTTGATGAAACCCACTTTGTGTAATTAATATATACCTATTAAAAACCCTTTCCTTTTCCTTCCTCTGCCCCTTTTTTTCTTTCCTCTTCCTTCCTTTCTTGAAAAAGGATCTTACTATATACTCCTAACTGGCCTCCAACTCTACCTGCTTCTGCCCCTTCTTCAAGAGAACTGGGATTAAAGATGTGCACCACCATACCCGGCCCTAGAAACTATCCCTTCCTTAAGAGTAGTTATTGGTTGTTCAAAACACACATATACATTGTTTTTATAAATGTTGTATGTTAAGAAAAAAAAAAAGAAAACCAACCCATGAGAAGAGGTTAAAGACATAGCCCTGTATTATTTACTGTATGTCATCACTTGCCTAAGGAACTAATAATAAAGAACTTGAGTAAAGTATTGAGAAGAATATGAATCATCTGCAATGTAAAAACAACCGTATGATATATCTAAACAAGAAATATTATGTTAAGCAGAAAAGGAGCTTACTCAATGACAAATATAAAGACACCATAAACCAAAGTAGGAGAGAACAAGTTGTCCTCCCCAAGCACCATACATAACACATGCCCAGGTACATGTATATACATAGCTACAGATTTAGTGCTAAACAGCATTAACAACTTAGCTGACTCTATTTTAAGTTAGGCTGATTCTTAGTTGACACTATTTTAAGTTAGGCTGATTCAACATTAGTGAAGTTGTTGAACAAGAATGTTAGTGAAAGGGCTGGTCATATGGCTCAGCCAGTAAAGGCACTTGCCACTAGGTGTGATGAACTGAATTCCATCTCCAGGACCCATATGGTGTAAGTAGAGAAGCAATGTCTTCAGACCTCCACATATGTACCATGGCATGTATACCCACAAGACATACATTTTTATACAAAGACAAGCAAATGTAATTTTTTTAAAAAAATGCTAGCAGCAATCACTCAAAGACTTTCAATATCCAAGAAATACCATAGGTCTATCAAGCCACAGTCTGAACTCCAAGGTACTGCTATATACTTGTAATTCCTGGTGAAAATATGAAGATGACAGTACTTGAAAGTACTTTGAGGACTGGAAAGATAGCTCAACGGTTTAAAGCACTGACTGCTCTTCCAGAGGTCCTGAGTTCAATTCTCAGCAACCACATGGTGGCTCACAAACATCTGTTATTCCCTCTTCTGGTGTGTCTGAAGACAGTTACAGTGTACTCACATACATGAAATAAATAAATCTTTTTTTTTGAGAGAGAGAGAGAGAGATGATGAATATGAGTATGAGAATGAACTATGAGCAACATGCTTAGACTCTGGGTCAAGAATTTAAAAACAAGGAAAATAAAGCCGGTCGTGGTGGTGCACTCCTTTAATCCCAGCACTCGGGAGGCAGAGGCAGGCGGATTTCTGAGTTCGAGGCCAGCCTGGTCTACAAAGTGAGTTCCAGGACAGCCAGGGCTATACAGAGAAACCCTGTCTCGAAAAACCAAAAAAAAAAAAAAAAAAAAAAAAAAAAAAAAAAAAAAAAAAAAAAAAAAATAAAAAAAAAAAACAAAAAAAAAAANAAAAAAAAAAAAAAAAAAAAAAAAAAAAAAAAAAAAAAAAAAAAAAAAAAAAAAAAAAAAAAAAAAAAAAAAAAAAAAAAAAAAAAACAAGGAAAATAAAAACTTTAGGCAAGGCGTGGTGGTACACGCCTTTAATCCCAGTACAGAGGCAGAGGCAGGCGAATTTCTGAGTTTGAGGCCAGCCTTGTCTACAAAGTGAGTTCCAGGACAGCCAGGGCTACACAGAGAAACCAGGTCTTGAAAAAGAATAAATAAATAAATAAACAAACAAACAAACAAACTTTGGACTTGTTATTAACTGTGAAAAGGGCCAGGTAGTGGTGGTGCATACACTCATAGTCTCAGCACTCATGAGGCAAAGGCAGGCAATCTCTGGGAATTTGAGGCCAGCCTGGGCTACACAGAGCTTTAGGATAACCAAGGATACACAGAGAAAAACTTATTTCAAAACAACCTCCACCAACCCCCCCCCCCCAAAAAGTGAAAAGGATGTGGTTCACTGTTCTTCTCTCAGTCTCTTTATCCTTTTTATATTCTTACAACAGAACAGGGAGGAACAGCTTCAACCATACAGTATTAACATTTAGAAGGTCAGCATCATCTGTTCCCAACAGTTTTAAGGAGAAAGTAAAGTCTCCTGAAGAAGGGAAGGTAGAGAAGGTGAAGGAGGGGTGTGTGTGTGTGTGTGTCTGTGTGTGTGTGTGTGTGTGTGTGTAAGTAAATCTCCATCTCCAAGGCTAGTTCAAAAAGGAAAATATACAGCACTATGCTTATTCCACCTGTTTCTTTGCTTAGATGTATTGTTTCTAACTCTCCTACAATCTTCAATAAATTAAATATGTGGAATATATGAAGCAATCATCTTTTAAAAGCACTCAAGTCATAAAATATTGCTTTTAAAGTCTTAATACAGAAAAAATAATTTTTTAAAATCTAGTACAGAGTGATGTCGACATTAGAAAATAACTGAATAGCAGGCAGACACTGAAATATGATTACTCAGCAGTAAAAGACAGTCTTTAACTGTCTCTACAAATTTAACTTGTATTTTAACTAACATGCATTGCTATATGGAGATAAAATGAAACTGATTTGAAAACAAAATCACTCCTGACCAACCAAGACATGTTCTTTTAGTAAACAAAGATCTTCCCATAAACTTACTTGCTAATTTGGCCTGTAATCCAGAAGGTCCAGGTTTTGATGTCTCTGACTTAGAAGACCCTGGAAGAGACAGTTTTGTTTTAGGTAGGCTAACTTTGGGGCTGAAGCGAGCAGCCCAATCAAATTTTGAAGAGCCACCAGTTTTACTCTGTTCCTTTTCCCTGCTACTTCTTCTGGGACTAGGGCTGGACGCTGAACGGGAACGCCTGGCCTTGTTCTGGTCTTTTCCTTGTTTCACCCTGGCACCTGCTGGTACAGTAGAAGAGGCCGAGGCTATAGCTGAAGATGAGGAGGAAGTAGAGGCAGCAGAAGAGGAATCAGTGATGGTGCTACACCCAGCTTTGGCTGAGGTGGCTGATTTTGAAGCCAGCTTGGTGGGTTTTGCAGATCTCTCTTCGGCACCAGTTGATTCGGACCCAGAACCACTTTTAACACAAGAACTCTCTGTCCTCTTTCTTTTCTGACTCCGTGAACTACCAGCAGCCACACTCTTTCTGGTGTGAGCCTTGCTTGTTGACGGCAATTGTGCAGATTTCAGTTGTTGCTCCTGGTCTAAATGTCTCTTCTTTGACTTACTATGTGGCTTATTGGATTCTGAGAGAGACTCAATATGCTGAAATGCTCTGGGCTTTTTCGCAGAGCTAGGAGAATTGGTCCTGTTGTAGTCTGGACTAGCACTGCGTTTCACTCCTCGAGAATTGTCTTTTTTAGGCACCTGCCCCGTTTTCTGCCTTTCTGAAGTATTGGCTCTGTCTGGATCCTCTGGTTGTGGAACTATGACAGCAGATGATGAACTGCAGCTTCTAAGAGGTTAGATAAGAAAAGAGTTAGCTGTAGCCTGTCATGAGTAAACCTGTCTTCTAACACTTAGGTTCCCAACTCCCTTAAATCTCTGGACCTTTGGGGGAAAAGGTGGTGGGAGACAAAGCCTCAGAAGTCTACTATAAACATTTTCAAATAGATGGAAGAAAAGTACTATGATTTTTAAATGTGCTTTAGACTTTTGAGAGTGGGGAGATAAGTGATATTATATTATCTCTATAATAACCAAAAATGGTCTATAAAAAGGTTTTCAGCTAAGACACTTTGAACACTGGTCCTCCTGCCTCCACTTCCCATGTACTAGGATTTTAGGCTTCTGCCTCCATGCCCAGATCAAAGTGAGAATACTCTTTGATCCAAACATCACTGACACCAACACTCCTCTAATCAAAAGATGTTATTAAGAAAAACAACACTTAGTTGTTCAGAACTACTGAGCTTGAATTCTGAAGCTCTATTCTAAAGACAAATGTTTTCTCAATATACAGAAGAAATAAGCATTTAATGAAGTTAGACATCATCTTTTTACAAGAATCTTTATAGTAACACCCCCTATGCAAAGCCTCCTACCAATCAGATCTGGAGAGATGGTTCAGTGTCTTAGAGTACTTGATGAGGACCAGGGTTCAATTCTCAGCACCCACAACCACCAGTAACTCCAGCTCTAGGGAACCCAAAGCCCTCTTCTGGTCTCCTCTAGTACCCACACATATGTAAACATATGCGTATCTATATATGAATGTATGTATTAAAAGAATAATGACATGGACTAACAACAATAATACTGGCAATCAGCATTAAAGAAAATGTTAAATAACACCTTGAAATGATGACAACTGAGGGAAAGCATTTAAGTAAGAGCAGTTGTTGCTCTTCCATAGAACTTGAGCTCAGTTCCCAAAACCTATACACCAGGTAGCTTTACAACTACCTCTAACTCCAGCTTCAGGGAATCCAATGCCCTCTCTTCTGGCCTCTGTGGGCAGTGGCATTCATGTGTACACACACACACACACACACACACACACACACACACACACACACACACACACATCCTCTCTCGTTCTCTCTCTCACGGGGTTTTTTAAATTCCTACCATGGTTTTGTTAAGCAAATGAGGAACTTCATCACTCCTAAACAAGAAAAAACTTTCATCACCTAAGATAATCAGCAATACCACTGAAGAGAAAAAAACTGTACCAGCATCTGAGATAAACTCACATAAGCTTTAATATTATGAAATAATTCAAATCCTAAGTCTTCCTTGAAACTGTATAAGCAATGTGAAAATTTACCTTTTAGAAAGGTGTCCCCTTGACAGTTCAGAAGTAGTATTAGATTGCACTTTGGGTGCCTTAAAATTAGATTTTCTACTCTCAGGAGGGATATATCCCTTACGTTTTGCCTGCCCTAAGTGTGACCTGTCAGCAGAAAATCAAAACAGAAATCTATCAGGACACTGAGTTGCAAATGCAGTATCGAAAGTGAAATATTTTTACATTAAAAAGCCTCCCAAATCAGTAGATCTACAAGTCTTCCAAATATTAATTAAATTGTGATCCTATCAGATGATCTGAGAAAAGTAATTTTGTCTTAGAATCAACCACCTCTATACCCAAAGGATAAGATTCCTAAATATCAGTTACCAAAATGCATATTGTGCTTATTAAGCAGTATTTTTCAGATTTCATTACAGAAATTCTAGTATTTTCTCACCATACCACACACACACAGTAAATACACTTCTTTTAATAATATGGCGTAGGTTGACTAAATGACAATGTACTATATATTCCAAAAACTGAGAACTTTGAATGTTTTAGAGAAAGAAATGACAAACAACATAGGTATATTTAAGTTTAACATTATTACATAATGTATACAGGTATCAAAATACATTTACATATTAACCCATAAATGTGTGGGTTTTTTACATTAAAAAAAGGCAATGTGACTATAGTTTTTAAACGTTTATTATAACTGGGTATGCAGACCAGTGAGTGGTAAAATGTATGTCTAGCTATCATGTACAAGATCTTGATTTCAATCTCCAGCACAGAGGGGGAGAACCTGTTTTTTGTTTTATGCTTTAACTTTTGCAGACCAGTGTGTGCTAAAGTGTATACCTAGCTATCATGAACAAGATCTTGGTTTCAATCTCCGGGGG
>LR750082.1:24002-58765 GCA_902729485.2 Mus minutoides | reverse complement strand
GGGGGAGGGGGAAGCGGGGGGGAAGACCTGTAAAACAAAAGAGAAACTTTGTAGGAAAAAAAGCAATTGTGATTCACGAAGTAATGATGGTTTCCAATTTGTACATTAAAAGTCAGGTAAGGACAAAAATACAGAAAGAACTCGATGAACCCATTTTCAACCTGGTTTTGCAGACAAAAAAAAAAAAATCAATGTAGTCATCAAATAGCAAATAAAACATGAAATCAAGATAGAATTAATCAACAGCAAGTACACATATACATCACCCTGTAGATACCTAACAATTATGACAGAACATTAGTGCATGTTTAAAAAACTCCAGTGATATGCCTACATTTTGTTTATTTACAACAAATTTTAATTATCAATGGCATTATTCTAAAAAAAAAAAAAAGCAAGTTTAAAGAAATTATGTTTACTGTTAAATCTTTTGTGTAACTTTAGTCTTGGTTTTATTTTATTCAATAAAAAGGTATAAATTATCTATCGAAAAACTTGATAGTAGCCTGGCGGTGGTGGTACAGACCTTTAATCCCAGCACTTGAGAGGCAGAGGCAGGCAGATTTCTGAGTTCAAAGCCAGCCTGGTCTATACAGAGTGAGTTCCAGGACAGCCAGGAACATACAGACAAACCCTGTCTCGAAAAACCAAAACAACAAAAACCCAAACATCTTTTAAAATTAAGCTAGGTGCAATAGCACATGCCTTTAATCCCAGCACTCCTACAGCAGGTGGATCTCTCCCTGCCATAAAGGCAAGCCTAGAGTACAAACCAAATCCCGGGACAGCCAAAGGAAACTGTCTTGAAAAATAAAAATGGGTAGGTGGGTATGGGCTCTGTGTGTGTGTGTGTGTGTGTGTGTGTGTGTGTGTGTGTGTGTGATTGAAACAAGTATTCAAAGACTATTAATAATCATTGAAAATGCTATATGAAGCAGACTGAAGAGATAGTTCAGCTGGTGAAGTGCTTGCTACACAAGCACAAGAATCAGATTCCTAGCAAACAGTATTGTGGAATGGGCTTGCAAAAATCCAGTCTCTAGCCAATCCTGAGCTCCAGGTTCAGTAAGACCATGTCTCAAAAAGTAAGACAGCTGTTCTTTAAATGCTTTATAAAGAAAATTTCCCACAGATGTGGTGGTATACACTTTTAATCCCAGGCCTAAAGAGATGGATCTCTGAATTCAGCTTGTCTTCATAGTTCCAGCCCAGCCAGATGGAAAAGGAGACCCAGACTTAAAAACAAGTAAGCAAACAACTAAACTAGTAAGGTAGTAGGTACAGAATGATCCAAGCAATGGTCTAACATCTGGAAAGTGACCACAGGTATATCTCTTTGACTCAAGGCTAGCCTTCTTTAGAGAGCTAGTTCCAGATGTGTCTTGAAAAAACATCTGGCCTCCACACATTTATGTATTGGCTCCAATATACATATACTAACACTCTACACAATTAAATACATTAAATATAAATTGTTACATATCTCCAATAAATCACGAAAAATATAAAAATACTAATTTTTTCTTTCAAAGCAAAATTGTAAGAAGGAACCAAACTGACTCCATGTTGAATAGGGGGTCATATAAAGTTTTAAGTTAGCAAGACACCTCCACACACATACCCCCACCCCCACCCCCACCCCTTAACTGACATACTGGTTGGCAGCTTGAAACAGCAATGCTCAGCAAGTCCCCCAGCTACACAGTTCAGTAACCCAACCAATGGGAACAGGGTAAGTATGAAATTAGACATGTGCCTAAGAAGTCCCCTATCTCTAAATCCTAACTGGTGGGGAAATTAACTGTAACTTGGCTCAGATGTTTGTGGAATTTGGGCTTAAAAACTCTTGACATTCTGGCCTGGGGTTGCAGTTACTGAATCTGTTATATGGCCCCGACTAAGATCTAAATGCAATAATTTTTGGTCATCTGCTTAGGTAAGATGGAAATTCAAAGACCCAGTCAGCTCCTGTCTGTGCTATTGACCCTGACAGGGACAATTTTTGCTTCCTAATTCAAATAAAGAGCTTGCTTTGATCTGTTTTGGTTGTTTTTGATTTTCAGACTCTAACAAAATTATTGTTTTTTATTAAAGCTCACTAAAAATGTTTTGTATGCAAAAATTAGAATGCATTCATTATGACCTTACTAACGCCTTCAATGAGCCAAAAACCAGCAGATAAATTCTCAGTATCAGATCAGAAAAGTAAATTCTGTGCCATCAGATTAAAAAGCCAAAATTCACAAAACTGGCTTAAACCAGCAATGGCCCTTCCTACTATTATTCAGCTAGTGCTAATCTCACTGAGAAATGACACCTATTTTTAAAAACTGCTGTACAAGGATAGCAAGATGGCTAAGTAGGTGCTGGCACTTAGGACTAAGTACAACCAAGTATGACAACCTGAGTTCTACATCCCTAGGACCCACAATGGGGAAGGAAAACTATGTGAAGTTGTCCTCAAACATGAACACATGCACTGTGGCACATCCACACACTAAAGAAAATTGTTTTAAGTCATTGTACAATTGCACTTGTTTTAGGAAGAAGGTGATACTTATGTAAAGGACAGTCCATATTATCAGCTTTGTAGGACTGGAGACATAGCTTAGTGGTCAAATAATTACATGCTTCAGGCTGTGGGTTTGTTTGATTCCCTTGCACCACAACATTAACAAAAAAAAAAAAAAAAAAAAAGAGGAAATGATTATAATCTTCAAATCAGATAGGGTCTTCCTTTATGATCTCTTCATAAAAACGGGTGTATGCTTCTGTCAATGTAAAACTCCAATGGTCCTGTAATTAATTTTTTGCATATTACCAATTCTTTTTTTCTCTTTAATCAAAACATCTGAGGAAAACTGTCTATTAAACAATTTCCACATTGCATTGACACCAATATTAAGCATATGGCTAGGGAGGAAAAGAAAGGCCTAACATGGTGGTGCATGCCTAATACTCAAGGCAGAGAAACACAGAGGAAGCCTGGTCTACACAATGAGACTTTAATCGGTGGTAAAGCATAGTTTAGTATGCATGAGGCCCTGGGTTCAATCCCCAGCACCAAATCAGAACACTCCCAACACATCCATACATACCAATTCATATCCCAAAGAAGTAAATGACTAGTTAAAAATTATAAAGTTCCTTATGTTATAGATTTTTAAATGTTTGGTTCATGCAGATGTGACACATACCTGTAACCCCAGCACTTGAGTCATAATTCGAGGCTATTCTGGGCTGGACAGAAAAAAACACCCTCTTTCTTCTCTCTTCCCCTACCCCTTCTTTCTCCCCCACAAGCACACCGTCAAACAGAAAAGCATACAACACACAGGCACACGTGTACACATCATACACAATAAACAAACCAAAGCAGACAAAGAAAGATGTTTTCTAGATAGCAGTGATGCTGCCTGTGTTGTTATTGTCATCTTACGTGTGTAAGCTAGGAGTCAGCACACAATACAGAAATCACATTGATGGAGTTGAGTGTGGTCAGCAACAGAATGCTTGGCAAGCATATGAAAGCTATGGTTTCAATCCACAGCACTGCAAAAGAGGAAGGAAGGAAGGAAGGAAGGAAGGAAAAAAAAAAAAGAACCACCCACTGATCAGTATATACAGTAAATAAATGAAGAAAAAAAGCACCCTGTAAATGTACCAGTGAGATACCTGAAAAATATTCTTATTTTCTAAGTCTATATTTGTTTTACAGCTTTATATGCTACAAATTTTCAAACAAGCAAATGAAGTGACAGAACTTATTTGTTGACTACAACCCTACTTAAGGCACTGAAATCTACTTTTATACAGCCACAAACTCCTCACAGATGCCAACACATGAGTAAACAAACTTAACATCGATAGCCAAACATTTATCTACTTAATTGTTACTTGGCAGTGGTTTTCTTTCTGCTTATTTTTATTTCTGCAAAATACTAATACATGTTTGTGTTTTTAAGCAGTGTGTAAGCAAATATTTTATATAAATTAATTCATTTTAACATTTTAAAGGAACCAGGTATTAAGGCACATGCCTTTAATCCCAGCACTCGGAAGCAGATATGGTAGATTTCAGATTTAGAAACCAGCTAGGGCTACTCAGTGAGAGCCTATGGGGGTGGAGTGTGGGGAGGAACTAAAGCATAAAGCATAATGATTGATAATAGGAAAACCTGTATCTGGCAGAATTAAGAATTATTACACTAACCTATTTCAACAAATATTATAAGAAAAATATCAGTCTGGTCTTTGTTCTCTCAAAGAGGTCAGTCTCATAAAACAAAACATTCAATCTACTAGATGTTCTACTGAAATTCACCCCCAACCACACAACTTATCTCTTTCAAGAGAATATATACTTTTTAGAATATCCAGCTTCAAGCCTCCCTTTAAAGAATGAACAGCAATTAAAAGACCAATTCTGTCATCAGACAAAAGTAGAGGAAAAAAAATACAGAACTTCAGATGCTGCCCAGCAAATAAGAGGAAGAGAACCTGGAACCTTATAGCTCACCTTAGTTTCACTCACATATTTCCCACAATACAAAGGAAAAAGAGAAACACCAAAACAATGAAAAAATGACTACTTATATTTAGTGCTGTAGTGATCTCAGAACATTATGAATTACAATGACAAAGCTTTGGTAAATATCTTATTACAATGACATTATCTAACTTAATCTTCAAATGATACCGAGGAGGCCATGTTCCCATTTTCTAAAGGGAAGCTTATCATACATAGCCTCCAAGTAAGAAAATTGAGACTGTGCCAATTATTCAATTTCCAAATTTTCAAAAGAACACACTGATCTGTAAATATTAAATTGTTAGTATTAAATGGTTATTCTAGTATTTGATCCCTAACTGTACATTAAAAAGGAAATGGTAAATAAGAAAAATAGAAGAAACACCAATTTGGTCACACTGAACCTTCCCTAGGAAGGGATTCTGAATATGGACCATTGTTAAAAAATGGGGGGCAGCCGGGCGTGGTGGCGCACGCCTTTAATCCCAGCACTCGGGAGGCAGAGGCAGGCGGATTTCTGAGTTCAAGGCCAGCCTGGTCTACAAAGTGAGTTCCAGGACAGCTAGGGCTACACAGAGAAACCCTGTCTCGAAAAAAAAAAAGGGGGAGGGGGCAGGAGGGATGCTGGAGAGATGGCAGGGTGATTGAGAGAACTGGGTGCTCATCTAGAGATCCTGGATTCAATTCCCAGAAACCACATGGCAGCTCACAACTGTCTGCAATTCCAGTTCCAGAGAATCTGACAACCTCAAACAACAATGTCCATAAAATAAAAATAAATAAATTATAAAAGAATGAGAAATGGCTGAGTATGATGGCATACACCTTTAATCCCAGCACTTGAGAGTCAGAGACAAGAGATCTCTCTATAAATTTGAAGCCATCCTGGTATACAGAGTTCCAAGACAATGAGGACTGTCACAGGAAAAAAAAATTGTCTTGAAAAACGGGTAGAAAAAAAAAAGAAAAAAGGAAAACAAGAAATGTTTCTGGTTGTCTCCCCATTCTCTGAGTTCCAAGCCAGCCTGGTCTACAGAGTCAAATATTTGCAATTTCCAACTAGAGAACTGTGGCCTCTTTCTGGCAGTAACCAAGGCAACCATTGTAAATCTTGTTGCTTAGCCCCCAGACAAAAAAGATTAGTCTTCTCACTACTACCAATTCACTGTGAAAGTGGAAACTCATATAAAACTCTAGGCTAAGTTGACTTAATTTTGCTAAGTTGACTAATTTTAACAGTAATATTTTCTACTACTGACTAAATCTACTAACTACAACTTATTCATTCAGCCAATACTGGTATAATTGCTCAGGCTCTTCTCCTTTCCACAACCACTGTGCACACTACAACTGATTCAGCCTCCTGCCATGTCTTCCTTCTCACAGGACTTTCAGAGTCAAGTAAAACGAGCCAAAAAAAAAAAAAAAATTGTCCTATTCCTCAGTGGATTTGAATGAAAACTGGTAACAAAATCAGGTACAACTCTAAGAGAAGACACTGGAGAATGAAGCTGGGTCTGATTCACACAATGGCAAGATTGAGCATTCATACTGAATTGTGGTCACCAATTAATCCTACTAGATGAATTTCAATATTTTTTAACCTGGAGACTTTCTTGTGTCTAAATTGGGGTGTTTGTCCACAAATAAAATTTAGAACTTTTCAAATAAGTTGCTCAAGGAAGGAACAAGTAGAGCAGAAGTATTCATGGCCATCTTTAGCACATAGCAACTTTAGATCAATATGGGCTACAATTAAAACCCTGTTTAAAAAGAAAATTCAGAAATGTCCTCATAAAATGTCCCTCCTCTCAAACAAAATGAAGTTCTAGCTTCAATATAACAGAAAAAAAATCAAACAGAGAGAAAGAGACAGACACAGTTAGACACACACACACACACACACACACACACACACACGGGAGGGGATGGGGAGGTAAGGGGTTGGGGGGGGATTTAGAAGGCACTGCTAAGGAGACTCAAGAGACCATACTATACTGATAGGTTATATTTCACATGTAGAAGAGAAAAAGAGAATGAAGGAAAGCAAAAAGTCACTATTGCTCAAGAGCCCTGCAGAAATGGAACTTGTGAAGATCCATATAGTCTAAACTCTGATTTTCTGTTTGCCCATTTTCATGCATGAAGCTGTCAATATGCCAAATGGTTAACTTTACAATCACTTTTCACACTATTAATACTTTTGCCACCAAAACAACAACAACAAAAAAGTTTTTGACAATTTATTTCATGTGCCTGCCCATGTGAACATAAAGTTGTGGGCTATTCACTCAAGTGGAAGTGAACTCCCTTTGTAAACTTTGGAAACTCTCAAAGAAAGCCAACCCTCTGCCCCACAAGCTCCAGCAGCCAGGCCCCTCCCCTAGACCTCCCTATTATAATGGCCAGCCTCTGTAAAGGTCACAAAGGTAATCTCTAGCCCCTTAATAGGATCCTCTCCAGATTATGCTAAATTTAGGTGGAAAGTCTGAATGAACAAAAGCCACCAATTCCTGAACATGAAAACCCAATCCTTGAGCTCCCCAAAGCTCAGGACTTGAAAAGTCAGCAACCTCATCCTGGAAATCTCTGCACTAGAAAGCTCTGCCACACCAAGAATCCCTATATAAGCCCTGCCCTTTGTCCAATTCCCTACTGTCTACTCCCTAGAGGAGAGAGCAGCCATCTCTGGTTTGTCCATCCTTTCCATGGACCCTCCAATAAATCTCTTTCATGAGATTTGCTGCCTGGTGTGATTCTCTCATCAGAAATAGCATTTAGTCCATGGTCACTTGGCCAACTAGACATGAGCAGGCATATACCACAGAAGAGGAATCGTGATACTCAAGACAAAAAGTAGAGAAAGACAATGTCAGCACTGAACTAGCTTCCTTCCACTTCCCCTTCATTGTCTGAAGTCCCCAGCATGCAAGATGGTGCTACCGCTTTGGGGTTTGCAGATCTTTCCTCAGTGAAAGGTGTGCCTTGCTACAACATCTCCTAGATGACTCTAATCTAGCAAACTGGCAATGAAGATTAACCATCACTTTGAGACAACATGTGCATAACAATGAAAGTTACTTTTCTTAATAAGAGTAATGTAAACTGTTTCATGTTGCAACATCAAATTTTAATATAAGCACATTCTTATTTTTCTCTACCTGCTCATGTTGACTAACCCTTATCCCTTTGGGACCAGGAATGTCAATCAGTGGAACAGTGCTTACCTAGTAGACTGTACCAATACCCTAAGTTCAATTTCAAATACCACAAATTTTTAAAATTAAATTTAAATTGTTTCAATTCTATGAAGTTCTAACATTCTAGACACACATATTACAAAACAAAATCTCCAATCAATGCAATAATCTGTCCAATCATGAAAAAAAAGGTATATTCTGTCCAGTGTATTTTTTAACAATAAAAAAGGGCAAATATTTAAATTAACAAAAGATACAAACAGCTGGACAGGATACTGGATACACAGTTATAAACAGCTATATTCTAAACTGCATTTCAAAGACAAAAATCAAGCTCTCCGACTCTTTCTCTCCTTCTCCCCGCCCCGAGCCCCCAATGAGTTCCCGGCCAGCCTCTTTTCTTTCTCTGCCTCTACTCCCTTCTCAACTCCCCTTCCCATGCTCTAAATAAACTCTATTCTATTAAAATTTTTTTAAAGAAAAAGACAAAAATCACAATGCAAAATAAAATTTAAACCTAAATTTTCCATAAAATTTACACTGATTTTTCAGAATCTTTGCTTCAAGCCTGTATATTCAGTTATGTGGCTGCTACGCGATGCAACTGTGGAGAGCAGAGAACATTCTCTTCCACCTGAGAAATCCAGTTAATAAAAAATGATCATCAGATGTGGCAGAAAGCACCTTTTCTTGTTGAGCCAATCTGTCAGCCTTAACTCTTAAAATTGTTAATTAAAAAAAACAACTCTACAGTTTTGGATAAATATATCAAATATAAAGTAATTATTAAAATTTTGTAGGACAATTTCTGAATAAGAGTAAGATATTAGATTCAAACATAATGCTAATCAAATATGAAAATTATAAAAACAAAAGAACTCAGAAGAAAAACTATTGTTCTTTTAAGAGAATCAGAACGGACTGCATTTTGCAGACTTCCATACATTAAAACATAAAAATAAAAATAAAATAAAAAATGTCAATGCCTTCCATAAAGAGCTACAATTATGTAACAAGCATCTTTGAAATTAAGACAAAGATCATCTAAAAAGAAATTATACAAAAGTCTGATATATAGCAAGACTTTCCTTCACAACAATCAGAAAGGCTTAACTTTTGCCAACAAGCATCTTTTTCTGCACTGCTTGGGATGAAGCGCTAGCTAAATTGACAATGCTTTTCCAGTATTCACAAGGCCCAGGGTTCAATCCTCAGCACTGCATAATCAAATACCAAGAACATCTCAAATACATGAAACCCTGTCTCAAATTAAATGAATATGTCTATGTTCTATTAACATTTTGATAAGAATATGATTTTTAAAAATCGAGGAATTTAACAAGTTGATAAAGTCATCAAAATATTCATATCTTAGCATTTATAAATTCATTTTCAGGAATAAAAAAAGAACCTCACTCAAATGCAGTAATAGGCACATATTCTTTTATAAAAAATGAATAAATAAACAAGCAAGCAAGCCTTCAGGAGGTGGGAAAGGGTACTAGAATCTCCTCCAATTGTGCAAATTTGAAATCACAGAAAATCACATGGGCATTTCAATTCCCATGTGAAAAAAATATTACAGAATTCTGGGAAAGTAGATACCCAGTGAGAGTAACTGATCACTATAGTCTATTACTCCTACTCCTAGTATACTATTTTATGTTGAAAATTCTCATACAAAAAAAAAAAAAAAAAAAAAGGAAAGTAATAAAGATGTGGGACAGAATTACATTCCATCATTATTGAAGTGGTGAAACAAAAATGATCTTATTGACCTGTAGCTCCCCATTTTGTAGTCTCCATACATATTTTTACAGTATAAACAATAGAACACTGACACAATCTTAAGCAAAGTTGCTATAAAGGTTCATTAAATACCACCATTTACCCACTGAGAAAACAGGTGAAAGCACACTGTACAATTTAAATGATACTGCATGGCCAAGAGGGAAGGGATAGCCTACAAATACCTGTGCTAGAAGTGGAAAATGCTAGAAGTATCCCTGAGAGCAAGCCAACAGAGAAGCAGTGGAAGGAAGTTTTTTCCTAAGGAAGAAAAAGAGAACAGAAAAGAGAGGAACAGATCAGCTATCATCCAAAAACTCAGAGAAAAGAGAAAAAGAAAAATAATAGAAGTAAGATGTCTAGCTCATTACAGACAGCAATGAAAGATGTAGAATAAAAGGAAACAGAAGACACTATTTTCTTTTCTTAGGAATGAATGTGAATTATTCTTTCAAAAAGGGTCTGGGGTGTGAAGTGACCAATTGGTTAAGAGCATTTGCTAGTTCTTAATGAGGATCCAGGATTGATTTCCTAAGCACCTACATGTAGGACCACAGCCAATTGTAATTCTACTTCCAGGGGTTCCTGTCATCCTCTTCTGGTCTCTGAGAAGCAAATATACAGCATATATACATACATGCTAGCAAACACACACACACACACACACACACACACACACTAAAAATGAACCTTAAAAAATAAATAAAAAGGTTAAATTCAGTTACTAACCAGAGCCTATAATCCCAAGATTCAGGAAACTAACACAAGGAGATTCAAAATTGACCCAGTCTGAACTAAAACCAGAGAAGCCATGTTGAAGAAGTGAGAAAGCAAATAATGAAATAGCCAGCTTGAGAGGTATTTCTTACTTGGGGAGGAGGGCAAGTTAACTGGAAGGCAAGTGGCAGCTTAATCCTATATGAAAGAAAACAACAAATTGAAACAATATAAAAATTCTTGTAAATAGCGGTGCACTGTCGTAGGTAATGGTGGTGCACCATTAATCCAAGCACTGGGGAGACAAGAGACAGGTGAATCTCTGTGAATTCGAAGACAGCCTGATCAGAGTTCCAGGAAACCCAAGGCTACACAGAGAAAAAAAACTGTAGGAAAAAACCTGTGTTTCTCTTAGAAAAACAAACAAAAAACTAGGAGAAAAACCTACTAGTTAAATGCTAAGCTGAATGAGAATATCCTTTGATTTTAAGTACTCAACATATCCTCCTTTCATCATTGAGATCAAGATGGCTCTACAGGCTGACATGATTCAATTGACTGTAAAAAATCAAGCAGGGGCCTGGTGAGATGGCTCAGCGGGTAAGAGCACCCGACTGCTCTTCCGAAGGTGATAAGTTCAAATCCCAGCATCCACATGGTGGCTCACAACCATCCGTAACGAGATCTGGCGCCCTCTTCTGGAGTGTCTGAAGACAGCTACAGTGTCTTAAAAAAAAAAAAATCAAGCAGTCTAAAATCAAGTCTACGAGAAAGTGGCTATATCAAATTGACCTACTTTATATATCTACTACACAAGGATTTCATACCTGCCCAGAGTTTCCACAAGTCTCAACAGAGAAAAAAAAAGTATAAAACATACACTATGGTGATATTTTAACAACTCGTTTATTATTTAATCATTTTACTCATTAGATCTCTAACAATACACTTTTACAAATCCACTGGTCCTAGCACTTCACAATCCCAGTACTGGGAAAGAGAGGCAGAAAGATCTCTGTGTGCCAGCCAAGCCTACAGAACAAGTTCCAGGACAACCAAGGGTACACAAAGAAACTGCCTCAAAAAAAAAAAAATAAATAAATAAATAAATAAATAAATAAAACACACTAAAAAAAAAGATACAGCCGGGCAGTGGTGGCGCACGCCTTTAATCCCAGCACTCAGGAGGCAGAGTCAGGCGGATTTCTGAGTTCGAGGCCAGCCTGGTCTACAAAGTGAGTTCCAGGACAGCCAGGGCTATACAGAGAAACCCTTTCTCGAAAAACCAAAAAAAAAAAAAAAAAAAAAAAGCCCAAAAAGCAAAGGAGCACATCACAAGACATAAATAAAGTTCCACTTTCATCAGTTCACAACCACCTGTAAAAACTATACCTGCCAGTGACCCAATGCGCTTCTCTTCTCCATAAGTGCATGTACACATGCAAAAAAATAATCTTCAAACTACAACTGTAATTCTGTCCCAATTAAGCTCAATCTTCCCCCTCTCAAAAAGCACTGGAGAAATATTCTCAAGAATAGATAATAGATAACAGTCTGGGATTTGATGAGAACAGTCAAATTTCTTCCCAGCTGAGATTCTACTGCCCTCAAAAGATTCAGGATGGGGGAGGGTGGCCACAAAGCAGTATTTTTATTAAATAAATGAATAAATTTCTTTTGACAAAGATATTTGATTATGTATTTATACATACTAAAAGCTAGAAAATAAACCATATGTTCAGTACTACTAAGTCATTATTACAGTGCACACACAGTTCAACACAGATATGTTTCAAAGAGCAGCACATGGACCCCAATGGAGGAGTAGTTAGGGGAAGGAATGAAGGAGCCGAGGGGGTTTGCAACCCCATAGGAAGAAAATCAGTATCAACCAACCAGACTCTCCTGAGTTCCCAGGGACAAAATCAACCAGAGTACACATGGAGTGACCCATGGCTCCAGCTGTATTATGGAGCAGAATATTGCCTTATCTGGCAACAATGGGAGGGGGAACCCCTTAGTCCTGTGGAGCCTCAATGACACAGAATAGGAACATGCTAAGGCAGTGAGGCAGGAATGGGTGGGTGGGTGGAGTAGTACCCTCATAGAAAGGGGGGGGGGCTAGGAAGGGGAATTAACATTTGAAATGTAAATTACTAAAATAACCAATAAAAACTGTAAAAAAAGAAAAGAGAAAAAAAGAAAAAGAAAATAATAAGAGGATGCTAAGTTTAGAAAAATAAATAGGACCTCTTTTATATATTACTTCTCTGAAGTAATTCTTCTTTGGGAATAGAATGTCATGAACTATTTATGCGACAGAAAATGATGATCCTGAAATACTAGGATTATACCTTATCCGGTTCAAACAGTATTGGGATCCAACCCCAAGACTATGATTATGTTCTGGAACAAAACTTCCCAAGAAACTTTAAAAGACATGCTAAAGGTTGTAAACCAGCTGGAAAAATGGCTTGAGGAAAAAAAACACAAAACGCTGTGCTTCCAGAAGACCTACTTTTGATGACACCCAGCACCCACATAGTAGCTCACAACCAGAAAGTTCCAGAGTACCAGACACCTTATTCAGACCTCCATGGGCATCAGGCATACATGTGGTGCACAGCCACACATCCATAAAAACATAGAAAAAAACTTTTAAAACTTTAAAATTCAGTTTTATAGGAAAATTGTGAGCCGGGTGTGGTGGTGCATGCCTTTAATCCCAGCACTGGGGAGGCAGAGGCAGAGGCAGGCGGATTTCTGAGTTCCAGGCCAGCTTGAGTTCAAACTGAGTTCCAGGACAGCCAGGGCTACACAGAGAAACCCTGTTTCGGGAAAAAGAAAAAGTATTGTGGGGACTGGACAAATGGCTCAGTAGTTAAGTGCTCTTCCAGAGGACCTGGGTTCGACCCCCAAAATCCACATAGCAGCTCACAACTGTCTGTAACTCCATGCAGGCACAACAGCAATGCACATAAATTAAAAATAAATTATTTAAAAAGAAAAAAGAATAAAAGAAAAAATACTGAGAAAAGAAAGGTAACGGAATTGAAGACAAAGCTACAAGACTCTTTAAACGGTTCCTGACATTATTTTCAAACATTTAAAATTTTTATTATTTTTCTTCAAAGGGGAGCACAGGATACTTTACCTGAGGGCTAGAAAATTAAAAGCATTTGCTGCTCTTGGGGGTTCTCCAGAACAAAGATCAACCAACCAACCATTTCTACCCATGCATGTCACAAGATTTACAACTACCTATAAATCTAACACCCTCCTTCTAAACTCCATGGACAGCTACATAAACATAAAATACATAAACTTATGTAGACACATACATAATCACCAAATTTAAACAGAAGAATTAACTAAGTAAAATAAATAAAAAGATTGGCTTAAAAACAGAGGGGAAGGAAGATTGTGTGTCAAGTAAAAGTACTTGATATACACAAGTCTGCCAATCCAAGTTTGCTTTCTGTAATACATATAAAGATGGAATGAGAGGAAGTGATTTCACAAAGCTGACCTCTCATCTACACACACACACACACACACACACACACACACAATATTTGCACCCATACATATACACAATAATAAACTATTTTCTTAATATTTAAATTAAAAATTTGCCATTCAACAATCTAATTATTTCATCTTCATAAAGTTACTTAAATCAACAATTCTAATGACTTCTGTTTGTTTCTAACTTTTAGGAGGTTATGAGTGAGACAAGGTCTATCTACAGAGCCCAGGCTAGTCCTAAATGCTGTTAAAACTAGGAATGGAGCCGGGTGTGGTGGCACACGCCTTTAATCCCAGCACTCAGGAGGCAGAAGCAGGTGGATTTCTGAGTTCGAGGCCAGCCTGGTCTACAAAGTGAGTTCCAGGACAGCCAGAGCTATACAGAGAAACCCTGTCTCGAAAAACCAAAAAAAAAAAAAAAAAAAAAAAAAAAAAAAAAAAAAAAAAAAAAAAAAAAAAAAAAAAAAAAAAAAAAAAAAAAAAAAAAAAAACTAGGAATGGATCAAATTTGAAGGTTTTCCTTGCCTCCCCTACAGAGTACTGAGAATACAGGAAAGAAACCATGTCCAAACCAACTTATTTATAAATATGTTACTGTAAGAAACTGCTTAAATTTCATCGAATAGTGATGTATCAAACACATGGACAAAATATTGCTATAGATATTAGAAGCAATGCTCTTGTATGGGTCAAAATGTTGACAGTTCATGTACAAAAAATGTGTGCATACACTTGTTCAGAAGATTTAACTGGCATAAATATATAAACACTTGTACTTACAAATTTAAAGACATGAATATATGCCAAGGTCAATAGAAATATTAAGTGTAGATTTTGGAGTTAATATATTTTTCTTTTACTTTCATGTATTCCCTGTTCTTATCCTAATTATACTTATCCATATCTCAAAACTGGGTATGGGGACCTATATATTCTGTTACTACCTAAATTTCAGTGTTGTTGAATGCTGAAGACTTAAATATTTTCCATTTTTAACAATATATGGAATGAGTTAGGTAGTAGTGGTTCATGCCTTTAATCCTAGCACTCATGAGGTAAAGGCAAGAGGACCTGAGTTCAAAGTTACCTTAGTCTACACAAAGTAAGTTCCAAGATAGCCAGGGCTACCTACAAAAAAAACCTTGCCTCGAAACACCAACACACACACACACACACACACACACACACACACACACACACACACACGTGAAAGTGAAGTGGCACAACATAAGAGCTAGGATTAAATTTTCAAAAAGTAATGTTATTCAAATTAATTTAGTGGTATTTTTAAACCATGAGCATAAAGGTAAGTATGTCTGTTTTATAAACTGAATGTAGAAACATTAAGAACTCTACTATACTTAAGATTATAAGCAACTCTAAGAAACAGACAGACCCACCTAAGGACTAAGGAATTAATGCTCCCTGCAACCTTAATCCAAAGAATTGCAAATTCTACGGCAGAGGCCTAACTCACAGTTATCCTGGTTCAAAGACCTTACTCATAACTCATGGGTAGTCACAGTGAACACGACAAATTATTCATTATTTACATTTAACTTTCCAATTTCTTTTTAATAATTTACATATATATATATATATATACACACATATATATATATATATATATATATATATATGATTGCCTCAAAAATGTTAATTTAGATAATCACTCTAAAATAACTAGAATTCACTGACCCACTTCAAGCTGGTATCACTAGATTAGAGAACTATGCTTGACTAGTTCTGAGTACTTTATAAACACTGACAGTCCATGACTAGTTCAAACCCATTAATTTTACTTTCAAAAGACTTCATCCTATCTTATATAAAACAATTCCAATTAAAAAGATCAACAGCAGACCAAAACTGAGAGAGCTAAAAAGCATCTCACACCCTCATAATGGATATAGGTACGACTAGCTAGTCCTCCCACCACCACCATCAGGGCTTAGTGCCAAAACCTAAGTGCTTAAAATAAATGAAATGGTCTCTCAATAAAATCACTAACTAGAGGCATACTTAAGAATCACAAATGGTTGAAAGACATGTTACAAAATATTCTAAACAAATACAAAGAACAAACAAAACATGATATATGCTAACAACCTTAAATTAGGGCTTCATGTCAGTGATTGGGAACTAATTTTAGTGAGATCTACTATTTCAGAAAAAAAATTTTAAATCACTTTAAATTCCAATTTTGTGCTACTTTGTTCAAAAAATTAGGAAAGTGACCATGTAAAATGTTTTAGTCCTCATAATGAGGTTTATTTTGACTTGTTTTGATTCCCAACTCCTTTTCAGATTACCATGAAATACATACATACCTTCCTCCTATTGAGTCGTCTTGTGGTTGGGCCCCGGCAGTGTTCCTCTGTGAACGTCGCAGTGACCCCCCTGGATTGTTATTAGGCCGGTTGGACATTGGCACCTCTCTCTTGAAGGGACATACCCTTTCTAGACACTACCATTCACTAAAAGAAAAGAGGAGAGAGAAAGTATAATTAGATACACATGCTAAAACTGAAAACAAGTATGGAGTAGCAAGGTGTATTAAGGTGTATTGCCTTATTACACTAAGTAATTGGACTGTGGATGTTAGAAATTTGGGGTTAGAGGAATGGCTTATTGGTTCATATAAAAGGACCTGAGTTTTATTTCTGGTACCCACAGTAGGCAGCTCACAATCACCTGTAACTCCAGCTGAGTAGATCCAATGCCCTCTTTTAGCCTCCTTAGGTACAAGCATACATAATGAATAAAAACTTAGTGTGTATCTTCCTTGTCTCACATCTTCCCCTTCTGTTTTCTTTTGTTTTTCTTTTTGAGATAGGGTCTCATTCAAATTACTGTTATATGCAGCACACCCTCCTTCCTGTTAAGTGCTAGAAGACAGCCAAGTATTGGAATTACACTACTAAGCCCAGTTAAAGTGGTACTAGGGGTTGAAGTAAGGCCTTTGTGCATATTTAGCAAGCACTTTACCAACTGAGCCATACATATCCTCATCTCCATTTTGGTTTTTGGTTTTGTTTTTTGTTTGTTTTGTTTGAGACGCACTACAGACAAACAGAAAATAAAGTCTTATAAAGAGAACTAAGGTAACACATAAGGATAGTACAAGTGCAATAGCTCCAAAATAAAATAAAAAGCCACCTCCCTTGTGATACATCTTAAGAATGAAATAAGCCTGCCTTTAAAAAAGCCAATACACAGCTGGGCAGTTGTGGGGCATGCCTTTAATCCCAGCACTTGGGAGGCAGAGGCAGGGGGATTTCTGAGTTTAAGGCCAGCCTGGTCTACAAAATGAATTCCAGGTCAGCCAGGGCTATACAGAGAAGATTGGGGGGGGGGGGAATATATAACCTTTAAGCATTCTCTCAGAGTAAAAGACTGAAAAGTGCCAAGAAATAAATTCCAAAGAGTCCTTACTAATAAGGAGCTTACTATTATATCATCCTACTGGACTTAAACTCTACAAGTCAACAAACAGTACAAACACCAAAACAGATTAGGGATAGTAAAATATTTCTGCTGGCAAGGGCATTTGACCCAGGTTCAGCTCCCAGCACCCACATGGTTGCTTATAGCCCTTCTGTAACTCCAATTCTACAAGGTCTGGCACCCTCTTCTGATTTCCACTGGCACTAGGCATGTATAAAATGCACTCAAATACACTTTAATCCGAGCACTCAGAAAGCAGAAGCAGAAGGATCTCTGAAGAAGCCATTCTGCTCTACAGAGAATTCTAGAAAAGCCAGGGCCACAGAGAGAAACCCTACCTAGAAAAAAAAAAGGAAAAAAAAAAAAAGAACAAAAGAAGAAATCCAGAGTAGGTTTTAAAACACTCTTGCCTACAAGTAATAAGAAAAGCAAGCACAAACAAAAGGGAAACAAATAACTGTCAATACAAGTTTTATTTACAAAAAAACACATAACCTGTCTTACATTTTTCACATCAGACACTCAAAAACCAGGGTTCAGAATCGAGCAAATGATGTGCAATGGATTAACCAGTTTTCCCCAAGGTTATAAGGATCTCTAAACCATAAAGCAACAAGCTTCATGTTACAATGGCACATTCAAGTAAAGAAAAATATCTTTAGGGAAAATAGAAACAGACACAGAAAAGATATAGGTAAGAGTAACTGAAATACTGGTTTCAGTTAATTACCATCCTCCAATTTTCACTAAACACAGATACCACCACACTTGGCAAATAACTCTAGCAAACTCATCCCTTCCCCCACCCCATTTTTAAGCCTTTTTTTTTTTTGGTGCCTCCATAACAAGGCAGATATACTCTCATAAACCTTACTCATCCTTAAGCTCAGCACTGCTTCCAAGAACAAAGACTATCAATTATAATATCCTGTACACTTTGACTTGATAAAACTCTATCAAGCCATAGTGTACAAGTTATAACATGCTTCTTATCTAACCCTAACAATCCCAGATGATTAAGTATATAGATGAATAGATAAAAGCTCATTCTAAATATCTGTACTGGACGGTTGATATCTTCACTTCACGACACCATCTCACACTGTAGCCTAGGATAGCTCTGAAGTTTTAGCTATCTTGTTTCCGACTAGTCAGTGTAGGAATCACAGGTGTGAGTAACCACCCCTTCAATCATCAAAGCTTCATCCCTAGGCCCCACCCACACACCACCCACCCCATCTACCATGTTGTTTTCTCGAGACAGGGTTTCTCTGTATAGCCCTGGCTGTCCTGGAACTCACTCTGTAGACCAGGCTGGCCTCAAACTCAGAAATCCGCCTGGCTCTGCCTCCTGAGTGCTGGGATTAAAGGCATGCGCCACCACACCCGGCTGGACACTCAACTCTTAAACGGAGTAGAAATCTACTTTTTCACATTGTATGAAATGTGAAGAAGTTAAGTTTTTCCTATCAGTAAGAATAATTACTAGCTAGCAATAATAGCTAATTATTCAAGCACTTGTTACAGGCATTATTGTAACACCTCTGATTAATCATAGGTTATAGGTACTATTCTTACATTTTAAAAAGGAAAAATTGAAGTCAAAAGTGATTCACCAAAAGTTATGTGGCTAGTAGTTTAGAAGCCAGGATTTAAACTGCTTCCCAACCTTGGCTCTTCTTCTACTCAAATTCCTTTATCACTGGGACATTACCACATTAGCTTCCTAAGACTGCAGTCCATATCTACTACCATGCTCAAAGCAAGAAACCAAAGGGAGCCCGGCGTGGTGACACACGCCTTTAATCCCAGCACTTAGGAGGCAGGTGGATTTCTGAGTTCGAGGGAAACCCTGTCTCGAAAACCCCCCCCAAAAAAGAAACCAAAGGGAAGGGCTGAAAAGAGTGTACTATTGTTGATATTACTTAAAGTCTCTATGTGTTTTACAGTAAATATATATATATATATATATATATATATACAATATAGTTTTTTAAAGCCTTTTTTTTTTTTTTTTTTTTTTTTTTTTTTTTTTTTTTTTTTTTTTTTTTTTTTTTTTTTTTTTTTTTTTTTTTTTTTTTTTTTTTTTTTTTTTTTTTTTTTTTTTGGTTTTTCAAGACAGGGTTTCTCTGAGTAGTCCTGGCTGTCCTGGAACTCACTCTGTAGACCAGGCTGGCCTCGAACTTAGAAATCCGCCTGCCTCTGCCTCCCAAGTGCTGGGATTACAGGCATGCGCCACCACGCCCGGCTTTTAAAGCCTTTTTAAGGCCCTGTGTAAGAGATTCCCAGTACTTTAAAAAAAAAAAGGCAAGCAAAACTAAACTTCAATTTCTTAGCTGACTCAAAATACTCCATTGGTGAACTTGCTATATTCATTAACTCCTCTCACTTCTAATTTCTGTGAAATGTTTAGGGATGAAGAAGGAAGTAGCATGACCTGAAGTACGGGCAGCTGAAGGGTAATATTAGCTGTTAGAAGAGGCAAGAGCAGATTATCTTACAATGCACAGCCAATGCTGAAATTCCCCAAGCCTTACCTCATAGCAGCAACTGGAAGGCAGAATTAAAAAGGCAAGGCAGCAACAGCAAAAAGGCCAAATTCTCTATATATATTTAACAATCTAATCTTCTAGGAAGCATTTTTGAAACCAACAGCAACTGACAAATAATTAGCAAGCTGGTCTGTTCCAAGTTAAAGCTACTTAATTTTTCTCAAAATTGAGACTGAATTGTTGCCATCTACTAAAGAAAAGTCACAAATGCATATGGATGTGGTACAGAGGAAGATGGATCAGAGAAATTCTGTGCTTCCCCATTGTAGGTTAAAAAAAAAAAAATGGGGCTGGCGAGATGGCTCAGTGGTTAAGAGCGCCGACTGCTCTTCCGAAGGTCCTGAGTTCAAATCCCAGCAACCACATGGTGGCTCACAACCATCCTTAACAAAATCTAATGCCCTCTTCTGGAGTGTCTGAAGACAGCTACAGTGTACTTACATATAATAAATAAATAAATCTTTAAAAAAAAAAATGGCAGCCGGAGCGGGGCCGGCCAGAACAAGGGAAAAAAAAGGAACTAAATACTTCACAAAGGAAAAGCCTAAAACTGCATATTCATTTTACAGAGCCTCTCCTGAATCTTATTAATAAAGTATGCACATTACAAATTTTTATTCCAAAGTTCGCACAACCTATAAAGATTGGACTGTGCAGCCTTCCTAAGGTCACAAAAGGAAAGATAGTTTTGGGCTGGAGAGATGGAGAGCACTGACTTCCAGAGGTCCCGAGTTCAATTCCCAGCAACCACATGGTAGCTCACAACCATCTGTAATGAGATCTGATGCCCTCTTCTAGTGTGTCTTAAGACAGCTACAGTGTACTCATATTCATATATATATATATATATATATATATATATATATATATATATGAATACATCTTTTAAAAAAAGATTAAAGGTGTATGTGCGTACCCACATTTGATATCACAAAATTTAAAAAAAAAAAAATACAGTATTAAGGTGTTATATTGAAGCCAGCCAGTGATGGCCAATGACTTTAGTTCCAGCACTCTAAAGGCAGCCTTTAATTCCATCACTCTAGACACAGACAGAGATACACAGAGAAACCTTCTCAGGGGAAAAAACATACAAAAGGTATGATGTTGAATTATGAAATTACACTGATAGCACCTTTGCCATTTCAAGCAAAATCAGGCCCAGTGTGTTAACCCACACCTTGAACCCAGTAGGGAGAGACAAGCAAACAGATTTCTAGGACTTTGGAGTGAGCTTGTAGCCCAGCCCAAGCTATATAGTGAGAAAACAAAAAACAAAACAGGAAAACAGGAAACTTTGTTAAGTACAAGTTAAACCAAACTGCAATCAACAGAGCCTACAAGAATACAGTGGAGACCATGAGACATAATCATAGCACTCAAGCTTAAAGGTAAATATGGGAGGTTCAAAACCAGCCAACTATGTTTAAAACCTTGTCATCAAAATCAAAAATATGCTAGAACTCAGGAAGCTAAGAAAAGAAAATCAGAAAGATCTACTTTTGAGGGCCAAAGTCTGAGCTACTTGAAAGCTTCCTCTCAAAACAAACGCGTACTCCTGGAACCAACTCTTACACAGATGAAGCTAGCCTCAAATTCAGAATGATCCTTCAATCTCTGCTTCCCCAGTGCTGAAAGTACACTCACTGGTTATGACCACAAGCTTTTGCTTCCATTTGTTAGGCACAATTTAAGCCATTTCTCAGTTTTAGAATCCTATTGTAGGATTTTTACACTGTTCCAAGACAGCCTACACAACATGGCCAAGAAAGGCTAGGGCCTGTGTTTAATAGAATTGTTGGGAGCACTTTTATTATACAAATTTCTCAGGAGCCACTAATGAGTGCATCTGCAAGCTTGAGGTGTGGCAAAGTGTTAGTATGCTTACCTATCACCATACCTGAGGTCACAGAAGAAATGAAATCAAGGAACATAAGAACTCTTATTCAAAGCGCACCTTATTTAGTAGAGTTCAAACTTATGAAAATAGAGCAGAATATTATAGTATGAAACCGTGTAAGAGTCAGACCTGTGTTGAAATTACTTAAGATTTCCCCGTAACCAAGGGATCTTACACTCTCTTCTAGCCTTTATAAGGCACATGCACGTGCATGTGCATACACATACATATACATATAATTTTAAATGAACTGGAAAGGAAAATAAAACTGCTGTTCAGACTTTTATTATTGCCAGGCAGTGGTGTCACATGCCTTTAATACCAGCACTTGGGAGGCAGAGGCAGGTGGATTTCTGAGTTCAAGGCCAGCCTGGTCTACACAGAGAAACCCTGTCTCAAAAACAAACAAACAAACAAACAGCAAAAAGCAGTTCTTTCTGAAATTATCTTTATTTGCTACTTTTATGAATCATATAAATATCTGATATTCAAAAGGGTCATTTGACAACCCCCTCAGCGGTCAAGATCCACAGTTTGAAGCAACTGTCTTAGCAGTGCCAGTAGAGAGTAAATATTCATACATGGGAGCCTATGAAGTCCATTCTATTATTTTTATCAAACTGCTTCACTTAAAGACACTGATTTTTGTAGCTAAATTTTATCAAAGATATAAACACAATGAAGGTGTATCTGGGACAGGTGGTGCCTATCTTTAGCCCCAGCTATTCTGGAGCCTGAGGTAGGAGGATTCTTTCAAATTACAAATGAGACCAGTCAGGGCAACATAGTAAGAGCCATCTCAAAGGGGAGGAAAAATAGACCTGAAAACTGAACATTTCTTGTTCCGTTTCTGGGTACCAACTTCAAATGTTTCATAAATAAGAAAAAGATGGTTAGGGGCTAGTGAGATGGCTCAGCAGTTAAGAGGACTGACTGCTCTTCCAGAGGTTGATTACTGAGTTCAAATCCCAGCAACAACAGGGTGGCTCAACCATTCATAATGAGATCTAACCCTCGTCGGGTGTGTCTAAAGACAACTAAAGTGTACTTACATATAAAAATAATAAATCGTAAAAAAATAAATAAAGAGATGGTTAACTATTTAACTCCCATCAGTCCTTTATTCAGTCACAGATGTCCTGTCCTCTTTTAGTCTAAGCTTTCTTAGCACATTCAATTACCATTTATTCAATTTTTTGTTTTGTTTTAGTTCTGAGGACTGCTTTAAGACCTAATATTTGATTTTTGTTGCTCACTCAATAGTTTTTAAGTACTATAGAAAGAACTTTTAAAAAGTACTCAAGGGACTAGTGAAGGCAGATCACATTAAGACATGTCTGGCATGTGCAAAGCTCTGGGTTCCATTCTCTCAAAAAAAGGTATACCTTTCTGGAGTTAGAACAGTCTCTTCAGCCCCCATCTCTTCAGTGATTAAGAGCACTTACTGCTTTTGTTATACCCGTATTAGGTGGCTCACAACTGCTTGTACTGTATCTCCAGCTCTAGGGAATCCAATACCCTCTTCTGGCCTCCCTGCTAACCCACAAACATGTGACAGATATACCTAATACATATAACAAAAATAAATCTTTAAAAAAATGATACCTTAGAATACAAATTAATTCTACCCAGTTCTTTGGAGGTTTGTTTTTTGGGGGTTTTTGTTTGTTTCGTTTCGTTTTGTTTTGTTTGAGACAGGGTTTCTCTGTATAGCCTGGGCTGTCCTGGAACTCATTCTGTAGATGAGGCTGGCCTAGAACTCTGAAATCTGCCTGTCTCTGCCTCTCTCCATGCCCCTCTCCATGCCCCTCTCTCTGCCCCTCTGCCTCCCAAGTGCTGGGATTAAAGGCATGGGCCACCACTCCTCAGCTTAATTCTACCCAGTTTAATACTTGTTTTAAAGTATCTGCCTAGCATTCTAGTTGATGCCACAGGTCTTTTATTTTAATAATTATTATGTTTTAATTATAGACATATGTGTATCTGTCTGGGCATGTAAACTTGAGTGCAGATGACCCAAAGAAACTGTTAAGATGGCCTCAGCCAGTGCCAGGCGTGGTGGCTCACGCCTTTAATCCCAGTACTTGGGAGGCAGAGGCAGGCGGATTTCTGAGTTCGAGGCCAACCTGGTCTACAAAGTGAGTTCCAGGACAGCCAGGGCTATACAGAGAAACCCTGTCTCAAAAAACTAAAAAAACCTTAGCCAGCCTGTTCTAGAGAGTCCAGTGAGGACTACAGCGAAGACTGCACAGAGAAACCTTGCCTTGAAAAGCCTGAGAGCTGGTGTTATAATCATGGCCACTTAATCTAGGTGCTAGAACCTAATTTAGGTCCTCTAGAAGAACAAGAGCTCTTAATCTTAACCATCTCTCTAGCCACACACAGTTTTTCATTTCAGGCTGGGCACAGAAATAGAACCAAGGACCTACTAAGCTATACACTCTAGCCCTCCCCTTTATCTTTTTTTTTTTTTAAGATTTATTTTTATGTGCATTTGTGTTCTTCCTACATGTCTGTGCAAACCCTCTGGAACTGGATGGAGTTAGACAAGTTATGAGCTGCAATGTGGGTGCTGGGAATTGAACTTGGGTCCTTTCAGTCAGTGTTCTTAACCGCTGAACAGTCTCTTCAGCCCTCATCTCTTCATCTTAATTCAACTTAATTTACTTTGGATTGTTTAAGGCAGAGTCTTGGGCTAGGTATTGTTCAGCAATTAAAAGCACTGCTCCCTTTCCAGAGTACCAGGTTTGATTCTTAGCAGTCTCATGGCACCTTACAACTAGCTATATACAGTTTCAGGGACACCAGACATATCCCTATAAATATTAAGTATTTTAAAAAGACAGGGTCTCGAAAAAAACCAAAAAAAAAAAAAAAAAAAGACAGGGTCTCTCTCTGTATCACAAGCTGTCCTCAACTGACCCCGAACTTAACAATTCTTCTGCAAATGCTGAATTCTGACATAAATCACTTGTTAAATACTTATGTCAAGATTTCTAAATGCAATAAACATGCCTTTAGAATACCTATAGAATAATGTTCTATGATAAATACTGTATTCCTATATAATTGATTTTTTTTTTTCCAATTTAGGAAAGAGATTGGGATTCTGGCAATTAAACCTAGACCTTCACATGTATTAAGTACAAATTCTGCCAGACATGCCCAAGTAACTGTGTCAACTATATGAACCGTAACAAAACTCTAAGAACACACTGTACCTTTTATATTCCTCTCAGCAGTGCTGACAAACAGGAAACAATGGATAAATATGTATTGATAAACTCTCATCTAGTTAAAAAAATAAGCTGGTAACACTAAATTTAAATCAATTTAACCGAAGCTATCTTATGCCTTATTAATTCCTTCAAGTGTGCTGTGGATGTAATTCAATTGGTATAGCATGCCAAAGCCCTGAGAATTCAATCCTCGGCATAAAATAAAACATGGTGATTCATACCCATAATCCTAACCCTAGGGAAGTTAGAAGCAAGAAGATCAGAGGCAGGGATCAGGTCTTCCCAATCTTAATAAATACATACATACATACATCTGACTGGGTTTAAAGCTAGAGAGATGGCTCAATGGCCAAAAACAATTGCTCTTGCAGAGGACCTTGGTTCAGTTCTCAATACCAACATGATGGTTCACAACCCTCCAAAACTTCAATTCCAAGGGCTCTAAAACCTCCCAACTTCATGAGCATTACACATACACCTGGTACACATACATGAAAACAAAACATTCATACACAAAAAAATTTAAATATCTAATTTTGTTGAGTATAGCGATCCAGGTCTGTAATCCAATCCCCAGGACCTGGAGACAGAAGTTCAAAGTCATCCTTGCTCCAAAATAAAGTTTCAAGCCAGCCTGAGCTGCATAAGACCCCTTTTTCAGAAAATCACCACCAAAAAGAAAGAGGAGGAGGAAATCTAAGTAGCTGATTTAAATAAACATAACTGAAATTGTCACATCCTCTACACTAGCTAACAACTTTTTTTTCCCCTGTTCCTTCAGTCAACCCCACTCACTCTGCTTGACCCCGCTCACTCTGGCCAGCCCCCGCTCGTTTCCGCCACCCCCCCCTACGGCACCAGCATGTTCCAGCCAGCCCCGCTCGCTCCAGTCGGCCCAGCTCGCTCCGGACAGCCTCGCTCGCTCTGGTTGGTCTCTCCGGTCCAAGGATTCATTTCTTATTATTCTTCATAAGTATGCTGTAGCTAACTTCAGACGCACCAGAAGAGGGCGTCAGATCTCGTTACGGGTGGTTGTAAGCCACCATGTGGTTGCTGGGATTTGAACTCATCACCTTTGGAAGAGCAGTCGGGTGCTCTAACCCGCTGAGCCATTTCACCAGCCCCAGCTAACAACTCCTTAAAAAGTTAAAACAGCCAGGAAGGGTGGTACAGACCTTTACCCCCAACACTGGGAGGTAGAGTGTATTTTTGTGAGTTTGAGGTCAGCCTAGTACCTATATTCAGGAGAGGTCATATATTTAGTAGTAAATGCTGGAACATTCCTGTAATCCAAATATTCAGGAAGACAAAGCAGGAGGATCAGTTTATATGCCATTTTGGGTTACATTATGTAACAAGACAGGGTCATTAAAGAGGGGGAAAAAAAATCACAATAGTAAGGTAAGGAGGAAGATGATTCCAGGAAAGAAGAAATCTACATGCACTGGTACCAATGCACCAAAAACCTAGTTTAGAAGTTAAAGAGTGAGCCGGGCGGTGGTGGCACACACCTTTAATCCCAGCACTCAGGAGGCAGAGGCAGGAGGATTTCTGAGTTCGAGGCCAGCCGGGTGAGTTCCAGGACAGCCAGGGCTACACAGAGAAACCCTGTCTCAACCTCCCCCCCCCCCCAAAGAAGTTAAAGAGTTGTTGTAGTTAGTGCACACCTTTAATCCCAGTGCTGGGGGGTGGGGGGTAATAGGCAGGCGGCCTCTGAGTTCAGGGCCAACCTGGTCTACAGAGTTCCAGGACAGCTAAACCGAGAAGTTATGTCTCAAAAAAAAAACAAAAACAAATAGAACTACCACAAAATTTTACTGAGTGGTAGAGCAGAGCAATCACTTGCCTAGCAAAAGCAAAAAAGCAAACCCTAGGTTCTATCCCCAGCACTGGGGAGTGGGGCGTTAAGAAGAAACAAATTACATTAAATGGAATGTACACTACAGCAAAGCAATAGGAGAACAAAGACTTTCTTCCAGAAGCTATTAGAAGAAACTGTACATACACATTTAAAAAGATACATGATAGGGGACAAAACAAAAGCAAGAGCAAGGATACTTACAAATTGTTTAAAAAAAAACAAAAAACAAAAACAAAAAAACTGACTACTCAAGTCAGAAGTTAGCATACTTGTGCACTTCTGTTTACAACTACAAGCATTTACTTTGGGAGGAAAAACTAAAGGGGGGAGTACTCCATATGATCTTCCTGAACCTTCTCTTTAAGGACACAAAACAGCTCAAGTTACAACTCAACAGTAAATTACAGATAGGCTATGAAAACTCACTTGGAGTTCTAGGCCATCAGATGTTTACCAGCATAAGGCCTGAGTTCATCTTAAGACAGTACAAGGTACATGTATTTATTCAGAGTATTACCCACAATCCAATGGGCAGGAATTTAAGTCAAGGCAGAACTCACTAGTCATGACGGCAAAAGAAGTGACCAAATACACACTGGAATTCTGTAACTCTAATGCTCTAACTTCAAGTCTAGAAGGTTCGTTTAAAGATACTTCAGTTTATAAATAGCTTTCAAAAATCAATGTAAGGGCAACACCACCACATTTACAGAAATAAATGCATCCCCTCTAAAAAGAAACAAAAAACTAAGATGATGAGAATTAGTAACATAA
This sequence comes from Mus minutoides, assembly GCA_902729485.2. Classification (NCBI taxonomy): domain Eukaryota; kingdom Metazoa; phylum Chordata; class Mammalia; order Rodentia; family Muridae; genus Mus; species Mus minutoides. Next base: position 31,228 of record LR750082.1, on the reverse strand, counting down.
ATTGGTGGGGGAAACTAGGTTTTTGCATCATACCAAAACATTCAGGCTTTAAATGATCAATTATTAAACCTGCCCTACTGGTACCACAACTGTAGTATGTGCTACACAGGAGGATGAGATTACCTTAACTAAAACCATAATTTCAAGAATAAAAAAAGCCAACTACTGTACCCAAATAATCAGCCAGGCTACAAGGTTAACGCACTGGTACTTTGAGAGACAAGAAGTTGGGCAATTTGAGATTGGTTTATCTATATATATAAAATAAAACCTTGTCTCTCCAAATAAAAGCATTTCATACTATAACTATTAGTATCTACAAGGTTTATTTCCTTCAACAGACTTTTTTGTCTCTTCTGAGACAAAGCCTTTGATGACCTGGAACTTACCAGATGGCCTTGAACTCAGGGTCTAGTGCCTCAGTGCTAGAAACATCAAGCCTAGAAACATTTTCAAGAAATATTTTTTAAAATATGTGTTATTGGGACTACAGAGATGGCTCAGCAGGTAAGAACACTGGCTCTTGTTCCAGAGGTCCTGAGTCCAATTCTCAGTAACCATGTGGCAGCACACACAGACCCTGTCTCAAAAAATAATAATTTTTAATTTAATTTTAAAAAATGTATTACTACCAGTGGTGGTGGTACACACCTTTAATTTCAAAGGAGGTAAAAGCAGGAGGATCTCAGAAGCCAGTGTGATCTACAGAGTGAGTTCCAGGACAATCAAGGCTGCACAGAGAAGAAACCTTATATCAAAAAAGAAAAACTAGGACTAGAACCCAAGCTTTTTCTCTTGAAAGACAAAAAAGTCTGTTGTAATCAGAGGTAGGTGAGTTCCAAGAATTGCAAGGTTATACAAAGAAACCCTCTTTAAAACAAACAAACAATGGGCTGGTGAGATGGCTCAGCGGTAAGAGCACCGACTGCTCTTCCGAAGGTCCCGAGTTCAAATCCCAGCAACCACATGGTGGCTTACAACCACCGGTAACGAAATCTGATGCCCTCTTCTGGAGTGTCTGAAGACAGCTACAGTGTACTTACAAATAATAAATAAATAAATAAATCTCTAAAAAAAAAAAAAAAAAAAAAAAAATCAGAATGGCCTTTCAGTCCAGAAAACTAAGAGCAGCAAAAGGCAACAGGAATGATTTTTCCCAAGGCAGAGTTTGATCCCAGTGTGACCTTGACCGCCTTCATCTGGGACCTCACTATGCAGCATTGCTGTCCTGGAACTTACTATAAGACCAGGTTGGAACTCAAAAGAGATCTGCCTGCCTCTTCCTGGGACTGAAGGCATGAACTACCATGCCCAACTTTAGAACACATTTTTTGGGGGGGGAAGGGGGGTTGTTTTGGTTTTTGGTTTTTGGTTTTTCGAGACAGGGTTTCTCTCTATAGCCCTGGCTGTCCTGGAACTCACTTTGTAGACCAGTCTGGCCTATAAAGCAAAACGAAAATACTCTCACCAACAGATTCCCCAAGTGGTGGTGGTGCACACCTTTAATCTCAACAGAGGCAGAAGCAGGAGAATCTAACCTCAAAAGCAAAGCAGATAAGCCTAAATCATAAATTCCTTTATATTCTTAGTTCAATGAAACCTAGGGAACCACCAAGAAAACAAAAATCTAATGGTCTCAGGGAAAAATACTTCAACCTAAAAAGTCACCTTTAAGCTAATCTGAAACTATCAATGTCATTAGACTTAAAGAACTATACCTTTTGTAATATGCTAGTCAAATTAAACTTTACTAAAAACAGAAAATGGTCTACTATAAATATACTATCTATTTACCACTAAATAACAGTTAAGTATGCACTATAAAGTTTCACCTACAAAAAAAAAAAAAAAAAAAGCACAAAAGCTGGGCGTGGTGGAGCATGCCTCTAATCCCAGCACTTGGGAGGCAGAGGCAGGTGGATTTCTGAGTTCGAGGCCGGCCTGGTATTCAAAGTGAGTTCCAGGACAGCCAGGGCTATATAGAGAAACCCTGTCTCAAAAAACCAAAAAAGCAAAAGTTCCACCTAGAGCAGCACTGATAGCTAAGGTAAAAACTACTAGCTCACAAAGCTTTCATTGCATGTTAGGAATTACACACAGGCTGGAGAGATGGCTCAGTGGTTAAGACTGCTCTTCCAGAGTTCCTGAGTTCACTTCACAGCAACAATATGGTGGCTCATAACCATCTGTAATGCCCTCCTTCTGGTGTGTCTGAAGAGAACCACATTGTAAGGTGAGGCAAAAGCAACACACATCAACAAGTAATCCATTATAATCTCAAAGTGAACCATATACAGATAACCAAAAACTAAAACGCAGCAGAGAGAGTAGTTTAAAAAGTAAGTTGAAGGGGTGGAGTTAAGTTTATTCCATCCTCTGGCTACTATGTATTGGTTTAAATGAAGGGAAAATGCAAGCCAGGTTGATATTTACAAAATACTTGAGTCATCAAATTACCTCTGGAGACCAGTGACACAGAACATGCCTATAATCCCAGTATTTTAGGAGGTGGATGTAGGAGGATCATGAATTAGGGGGTCTTCCTGCTTACATGACATCCTGTTTCAAAAATTAACTACCTGTGCAAATAAATAAGTACAATAAGAAATAAAACTACCTCCGGGCTTGGTGGCGCATGCCTTTAATCCCAGCACTTGGGAGGCAGAGGCAGGCGGATTTCTGAGTTCGAGGCCAGCCTGGTCTACAAAGTGAGTTCCAGGACAGCCAGGGCTACAAGAGAAACCCTGTCTTGGAAAAAAAAAAAACTACCACTACCACTGCCTTACTCATCCACTAGAAGCAAATAAGAAGGTCCCTAGATTCTACAAAAGACCAAGATTTGGACACTGAAATGTCAACTGGTGATCCTAGCACCTGAGCTAGACACCGGAGATCAGCAGTTTAAAGAAAGAAAAAGAAAGAGCCACAAGAAACAAACAAACAAACAAACAACAACAACAAAAAGTACATATGTTATATGGGAGCCACAAACCAGAATAGGTACAAATTCTGCCAGTAATAAAAATGTGAACACAGAGCCGGGCATGGGGGCGCACGCCTTTTATCCCAGCACTCCCGGAGGCAGAGGCAGGCGGATTTCTGAGTTCGAGGCCAGCCTGGTCTACAGAGTGAGTTCCAGGACAGCCAGGGCTACACAGAGAAACCCTGTCTCGAAAAACAAACAACAACAACAAAAAAATGTGAACACAGGATGCCCTGTAGAGAGGGCTCAGAAGTTAAGAGCACTTGTTTTTGCACAGGACCCTGGTTCAAATTCTAGCATTCACATGGTAACTCACAACCATGTATAACTCCAGTCCCAAGAGATCTAAAGCCCTTTTCTGACCTCTGGACACCAGGCATCCATGGTATGCTGTACATATCAAGCATAGCATTTACACACAAAATTGGAAAATAAATCTTAAAAAAAAAAGTCTGAAGTTTCTCTATAAAGGATAAACAAAGTTTATCCTTTAGTAAGGACACTTTAGTAGTAACTGGAATATTAATGCAAACCTAGGTAAAACTTAATTTAAAAAATTAGCAGGGCGTGGTGGCGCACACCTCTAATCCCAGCACTTGGGAGGCAGAGGCAGGCGGATTCTGTGTTCAAGGCCAGCCTGGTCTACAAAGTGAGTTCCAAGACAGCCAGGGCTACACAGAGAAACCCTGTCTCAAAAAAAAAAAAAAAAAAAAAAAAAAACAAAGAATTATAAAGCCTCTTTGGGGCTGAAGAGATGGCTCAGTGGTTAAGAGCACTGACTGCTCTTCCAAAGGTCCTGAGTTCAATTCCCAGCAACCACATGGTGGCTCACAACCATCTGTAATGGGATGTGATACACGCTCCTGGTGAATCTGGAGACAGCTACAGTGCACTCATATACATAAAATAAATATTTTTTAAAAAAAGAAGAATTATGCTTTATATCAACTCTCATAGACAGGGACCACTAACATCCATTATAATTTTCTAACACAAACTATTCTTTAGTTGCTGGGGATTTTTTTTCCCCCACTAACATTATATCTGCTGCGTTTCCAAAACAATCAGTGAAAAAAACATCACCTATTCACATTAGGGATAAAATGGAGACCAGATAGATTAAGGAACTGGTTCAAGGTCATACCACCACCACTTTCAAATCAGAGATGCATCTTCTTTATAGAGATGTCTCTTTAAAATAGAACTAAGTAGCTGGGCGGTGGTGGCACATGCCTTTAATCCCAGCACTTGGGAGGCAAAGGCAGATGGATTTCTGAGTTTGAGGCCAGCCTGGTCTACAAAGTGAGTTCCAGGACAGCCAAGGCTACACAGAGAAACCCTGTCTCAAAAAACCAAAAAAATTTTAAATTAAATTAAATTAAGTGGTTAGAAAAAGTGGCTCAGCAATTCAGGGCACTGGTTGCTCTCCCAGAGAACAGGGGTTCCCAGCACACACACAGTGATTTGATGCCCTCTTCTGGCTTCAGTGGGCACCAAGCACACACAACATGACAGGAAGGTAAAACACCCATACACGTATTTTTTCAAAAATAATAAATTAGGGCTGGTGAGATGGCTCTGCAGGTAAGAGCACCCGACTGCTCTTCCGAAGGTGATAAGTTCGAATCCCAGCATCCACATGGTGGCTCACAACCATCCGTAGCGAGATCTGGCGCCCTCTTCTGGAGTGTCTGAGGACAGCTACAGTGTACTTACATATAATAAATAAATCTTTAAAAAAATAATAATAATAATAATAAATTAGAGCCATAAAACCTTAACCACCTAATATATACAATTGCAATAAAAGTAAATAGCACTTCAAAATTAACTCCCCTTGCCAGGGTAGACACCTTTAATCCCAGAGGCAAGTAGATCTTTGTTCCAGGCCAGCCAGGGCTACTCAGGTATAACCCTGTCTTAAAAATTAAATATATGGTTTCAGTTGGCCCTACATGTGCTAGGCTTGAAGGGAAACCTTATGAAGTACAGAGAGAGAGATTCATGTTGAAGAGAAAAAAGAATGCCTGAAAGGAACACAACATGTTTAAAATTAAAAGTATTCTCAAAAGTGGACAGTGATGCTTTAAGAAAAGATGTTAAGGAGATAACAGGTGGTACCCAAACAATGCCAGGGAAAACAAAGTCTTAGTGAACAAGGAAAAGGATGACATGAAAATGGCTACTGCAATTAAGAAAAACAAAGGGACTCTTCTAAAAAAGTTGGGACAGTACCCAGTGGATGGACCAGAGGCAGAGAAAAAGACTAAAGGCAAAGGTGACAGAAAGGACTGAGGAAAAGGAAGCAAAGCAAAGGGCAGAGAAAGGGCTTAGCCTAGTCCCTTAAAAACTGTTAAGTGCTGCACTGGACAGAAGTTTGGTAGGAATGTCTGCACTGATTTAAGCTCTCACTAAATAGTAGCCATTTGTTTTCATATTTTAATTCGGCTTTATTTCGGGAATTCAATACCAAAATAACTCATTTGTTTCGGGATATGTTTAAATATCTTCTTTGAAATATTTTTTACTAAGTAAAAAAAAAAAAAACTTCCCTCAGTTAAAGCACCTTGGTCTATTAGACTCCAATACATTTTTAGTATTTGCTAATTTTACAATAGCACTCTCTGGTATTGCAAACAGTTCTCAGCCTCACCAGAGAAAAACTAAATGTCAGCTGAGCCAACTTAAACACTACTCACTGAAACAGTGGAGCAGATGGAAACAATCTTTAGAGTTCTACAATTCTTAGTCCATTCGTAGAAAAGCAGTCATATACAAAGCCTACTAGTAATAATGCTACAATGTATAAAAACATACCAGTTCTGGAACTAAACATGGAACTAGGAGTAAGTTAAATAGTCTTTAAGATGTAATACTTTAGTAACCGCATAAGCCTAAGAAAATAAGACTCCAGTAATGCCTTCCAGAATTTATCATCCATAAACTTGTAGTAACTTCAAAGGCAACACACAAGGCCACATATACAAGGCCTCGTATACAAGGCCTCTTGCCTTTTTTCTAACACAACTGAGACCTTTGTTCCCAGCATCAGTTTTTTTTACCCTACTCAATCAACTGCTTTCAACTTTCTACCCCGTATTTTTGTTTTGTTTTCAAGAGATGAGATTCTAAGCCTCAACTTGCCAAGTCTTTGGAAAAAAAAAATTAGATGCCAAAAATAAGATTCGAGAGCAAGAAAAAGTTAAAGACACCACTGGGGCCTACAAACCGAAGAAAGCCTGGAGATCTGGTGATTTGGCAGCCCAGGCCAGATCGCGAGCTCAGACTAGGGAGACAGGAGAGCGGTTAGACCACTCAGAACAGAGTCACTGCGCTATCAACCGCCCCCCACCCCACCCCCACCCCACCCTCACTCCCGGTTTACCTAGTAACATCCCCGCCCCCAATTAACGGAGCCAGCAAAGTAAAACCCAGCCCAGAAGAAGCTAAAACTAAAACCTCTCCGAGACAAACTAAAACGCGTTAAGATAAACAAATCTGGGTGGGAAGCCGCCCCTTCCCGTCTTCCTCTCACCGCGGGATCAAGTCCCTCACGTCCCCCTAAAATAGTTACAAGATGTAACTTAGCCACCACCACCCCACACCTGCATTTTGTTTGTTTATTCTAGTAATGTCTCTGCATTCTAACTAATGAAGGCTGTTATTCCAAGGAAGTCATAGACAGAAGACTGGGTCTTAAAACCTTCGTTTGCTGAACATCCCTGTAAAAACTTCTCTGCAAGCAACCCACTCGACAGGCCCAAGAGTTGAACTGACGGCCAGTGTAATGGGTTTTATGTAATCCACACATATTAAATCGCCTGAGTCGCTTTGAATGTTAATACGATTGGGGTGACAATTGTCCCACCTCCCTCCCCCAAGTCCCGGTTCACCTCTCTGTCCCATTCCCCTGCTAGTCCTCTTAGAGGAGCCTGCTTTCCCTCAGCCAAGTTCCTCGGCCTCTACCCGCGGACCCTCCCAGCGCGGCGCGTCGTCGTCCTCCCTCAGCCTCGACTTCCCCGGCTGGAAAAGCCGCCCCGCGCCGGCTCGGTCCGGCTCGGTCCGGCTTGGCCGCCCCCAACCCCCCACCCCCTGAGCAGGAAGACCCTTACGGCGGCCCAAAGTCACTCCCGCCTCTCCCTGCTCAGACCCTAGCCTCACAACAGTTGTCACGCGAGCTGCTCCCTAGTTTCCATTTCCGGGCCGTCCACAGCTCAGCGCCTCCCTTTCCCTGTTTCCGGGC